>VZTM01035242.1:1856-12143 GCA_013400555.1 Jacana jacana
TCTCTCGGCTTTTTGGAATTTCAAAGGAACATTTAAAGAGGAACTTCAACTTATACAAATAAAAAGATATACCTAGCTCAGCATTTCTATGTGTATGAATGTATGAATTAGGGTTCAAATTAGATTATGGAAACATAAATGTGTTTTTAGACATACACTCATACACATACACATGTGAAAAAGTATATAGAAACTGCACACCCAAGATTGCTGTTGTAGAAAGTTTTTTTTATCCCTACACCAGGATTCAACTTTATCTGGGTACAAAACCACAGAGATATTGAGGGAGTCTAAGTAGGATTTCAGATACTCTAAATGTCTGTTCTCACACTTCTCCCTACTTTTTATTCTTGTGTTTAAATTAAAATGTGGAATATAATTTCTAATATGTGTTTGTTCTTGTTTCTTCAGGTATGTAATTTGCATATATGTTAGGTTTGTCTACTTAGAGAAGAGGATATTTATCAATTGATTTAGGAAAACAGTAGCCCAGTTAGTAGCTTGCTTTTTCCATGAGGAAATAGGCATGAATAATTCACCAAATCTGTTAGGCTAGCACCCCTGCACTAAAATTAAATCTTTCATCAGAAATGTATGAATAGCTCAAATAAACATAAAAACCCTCAGATAAATTAGCAAGCAGAAGTGAGGTCACACATGGTCAGAAGTCTATCCCTCGCTGATTCTGAGTAGCCACAAGCCTCCATTGCAATATCTGAATGACTCAGGAGCAGAAGTAAGGCTCCAGTATGCTGTACGTCTCTAATTCTGGTCACATACTTTACATATCTCAGCAGAATAAAGTGACTACTTATTTTTGTTTTAAGCTTAAATTTAATAAGCGATTGTCCCTGTCAGCTTTGTCACTCCTCTCTGAAAGATCAAGAGCTATACAAGAAGCAATACTAGGGGAAGATTAAAAGAGACTCAAGCAATGGAGAGAATTTAAAAGACTAAAAGCTAAACAAAATCAGATAGCCAGATAAAAAGATAACCAGTAGCGAGACATCAGAACTATGTCAACAAAGATATAGGTGGCGGCAGAGGCAGGGATTAAATGAAAATGAACAAGGGTTGGGAAGCAAAAGAACAAAGAAAATATCAGCAAAGAGGAAGAAAGAAGGATCAAAGGAAATAAAATTAGATATACAAGACATAAAAGAGAGAAACTACAGATCACGCCTAATGTTGCAGTATACAGTCAAGTCATCAGATAAACACCTTCTCAAATTTTGAAATTATACCAGAGAAAAAATCTATCTTCCTGGAAGCTTCAGCAGAAATCAGTATTAACACAATAGAAATTCTTTAAGGTGGAAACATTGTGGGATTCCACAGTCAGTTCTCCTCAGTTTTATTATATAAAGATAAGTATTGTTTTAAAGCATACTGAGCTAAAGAATCAAGAGGAAACTCTATTTGGTACAGTATCAGTAGGATCTACTACAGCAACAGAAGTCTTAGAAAAGACGGAAGGACATGGTGATGAAAGCTTTTTATATTTGTACATAGCAGATGTGGGAAGTTCTGCACGGTGTAGGTACTCTCTAAACAGCAGTCACTTTAAAGGCGAAATGCTAACAAGGTCAGTCTATGTAAAGAAGTAAACATATAAAAAAGGGAAAATGCTTAACAATGGGAAAATTCCATTCCCTTCCTTCTCCAATGAAAATAAATTGAGAAAATCCAAAGCGAAAATATCTTTTTTTTTAACTAGTTTCCATTAGATTTCCCTTAGGAAGGTAAAGAAAGTTTTGCAAAAGAGAAATGAGAATGATTCACCATATAACCCAAGCACAGCAAATAAAATTAGTTCTTCTATACATACTAATGACAGGAGATTTGTGGGGTTATGGTTTTTCTTTCGTTGTTTTTTAAAGCTTGGCAGCTTTTCATATGGAAGTGTTTAAATAAAGGAAACACTTTTTTCCTTAGCATTTGGATACATTTTGTAATTAGTATTTATAATACATGATCAGAAAAAAACAACTGGAGAATCTTCCCAGGGGTTTCACCTGACATTTTTATGTTTTAACATGTATTTATTGTTAGCAATGGTCATTAGAACATATCTTTCCCTCACGGATGCCCATTAGTTGTGAGAATCATGAGATCATGTTGGTTATGCAGTTTGTTACAGAAACACTGTGTTCATGTGCCCATGAAAATTATTTTGGATTACCAGTTACTCCTAAAATTGCCCAGAATTGCCAGAAGACTAGCACAGCTCGCTGTCACTCTGAACTACTTACTCTTAACATCAGAGAAAATCTAGAATTAGGGAATGCATTTATGAGAATCAAGTCATATGCAATACAATTAAAGTAGCTATAGATACATGGTACAGAAATAGAGGGCAGAGAAGCCTCACCCTTTTTTTTTTTTTTTTCTGCCTGTGATTTAAATACAATACATGAGAGTATTCTTTACAGAATCAATCCTAAAGCTGGAAGGGGGTTTACAAAGTCCATCTCCCACTACAAGGTCATACCCTATACTCTATTCTTTTGTACACCTTCTGACTCCTGTTTGGCAAATATGTGAGTAAGGTTCTCCAAAGAAATTGTGACCAATTTCTTGGTCACCTTGGCTATGCTTGCAGTCCCAGTGAGTTCTTCATTACCTTACATTCAGCCAAAGATTACGTTGGATAATTTGTATTCACTAGATGACACTTATTCCTCCCCTGCTGCCTGATTTTAGTGGCTATCAAACCTGTCTGTGCAATACTATCTGTGGGATGACATTCTGGTGGATGTAGTAGAGAGCATTCTTTAAAAGGGTCTTAGTTCTCCACTACATGGATTTACTAGAACCACAGGGAAAGAAAGCACAGTCATCTTGAAAATACATTTAGCCTAATTCAAGTTATGATAAATGCAAATATACATTTCTACTTGCATCAATTAGAGCAGACAACTGAGAAAGTGGTAGAAATGACACAGGTGAGGAAAGAACAATAACAAAAAAAAAATCTACATCTGCATAATCCAAGATGGCATCTGGCAAGTGTGGTTTTTTTTTTTTTAAATTCTTTTTGTTTCCCCTTTGTTCCTTGTTTACTTTCTGTTTTGCACTAGGAACTGCTAGTCTATTCTGATGCCAGCGATGAAACCACTCCATAAGGTATCTTTTAAAATGCCATTTTTTAGAGTTAGCACTACAAAGAGAAAATATTATAGATAATCTTATGTATTTTATTTGAGTATATTTCTACGGGTAGCCAAAGTTGAGACAAAACCATAGAAAAAATAAAATTAAGAAAAATAAGGCCGTGTTTTAGGAAGAGCTGCTGCTTAAAATCAGATATGAAGATACACTCTGAAATGGCAGTAAAATCCTGTGATTGATCTTTATCACATCGTGATCTTTCTCTGATCAGATGTAAAAGTTTATTCTCATTTTTAATTAATTTTATATAGTTTATAAAATTTCAAGAATAATTAGCACAGTATTTTTAGTAAAAGTAAAAGTATTTTTAGTAAAAGCATTGAAATACTGTACTTAGTTTCCAAATAATTTTTTAAAATCTCATCTAAAAGGTAAAATATTTTTATTTTAATAATAAGAACCATAATGAATTATATTTTACTTTTTGCAGTACTTACGTATTTTACAGTTTATTACCAGAAAATGTTGAACTAGGCAATATCAGGTTTAACTTTTAGTTACATACCATAAACCTCAGCTATTCGTTGAGGTATTTGCCACCTGCTCAGGTTATATTAGAAAGGAACAGGAATTGGCTAGATTGGCTAGTGCAAGCAAATATTTTTTTTCAGTATTTCTGGAGAAGAGCTGTTCTTACTACTCAAAATTTAAATTTCATGGAAATACAGGAAAGAAGCCTGTTATGTTTTGGTTCAGCTTTATTTTTTGGTTTGGTTTGGATTGGTGTTCTGGTTTAAATCACAGAATCACAGAATGTCAGGGATTGGAAGGGACCTTGAAAGATCATCTAGTCCAATCCCCCTGCCGGAGCAGGAACACCTAGAGCCCATCACAGAGGAATGCATCCAGGCAAGTTTTGAATATCTCCAGAGAAGGAGACTCCACAACCTCCCTGGGCAGCCCCTTCCAGTGTTCAGTCACCCTCACTCATATTCAAGTGGAACCTCCTGTGTTCCAGCTTGCATCCATTACCCCTTGTCCTATCAGATGTTACTGAAAAGAGCCTGGCTCCATCCTCCTGACACTCACCCTTTACATATTTATAAACATTAATAAGGTCCCCTCTCAGCCTCCTCTTGTCCAAGCTAAAGAGACCCAGCTCCCTCAGCCTTTCCTCATATGGGAGATGCTCCACTCCCTTAATCATCTTGGTAGCCCTGTGCTGGACTCTCTCAAGCAGTTCTCTGTCCCTCTTGAACTGAGGGGCCCACAACTGGACACAATACTCCAGATGGGATCTCACCAGGGCAGAGTAGAGGGGGAGGAGAACTTCTCACGACCTACTAACCACCCCCCTTCTAATACACCCCAGGATGTCTTTGGCCTTCCTGGCCATGAGGGCACGGTGCTGGCTCATGGTCATCCTGCTGTCCACCAGGATCCCCAGGTCCCTTTCCCCTATGCTGCTCTCCAACAGGTCATTTCCCAACCTATATGGGTACCTGGAGTTGTTTCTGCCCAGATACAAGACTCTACACTTGTCCTTGTTATATTTCATTACATTTCTCCCAGCCCAACTCTCCAGCCTGTCCAGGTCCCGCTGGATGGCAGCACAGCCTTCTGGCATGTCAGCCACTCCTCCCAGTTTGGTGTCATCAGCAAACTTGCTGATAGTACACTTTATTCCCTCATCCAAGTCATTGATGAATATATTGAACAGTACCGGTCCCAGTACTGATCCCTGAGGGACTCCACTGGATACAGGCCTCCAAGTAGATTCTGTCCCATTGACCACCACTCTCTGGCTTCTATCCTTCACCCAGTTCACAATCCACCTTACTGCCCTATTGTCCAGGCCACATTTCCTCAGTTTAGCTACAAGGATGCTGTGGGAGACGGTGTCAAATGCTTTACTGAAGTCAAGGTACATCCACTGCTTTACCATCATCTATCCACCTGGTTATGTCTTCATAGAAGGCAATCAGATTGGTTAAGCATGACTTCCCTTTAGTGAAGCCATGTTTACTGCCTCTTATGACCTTCTTATCCTTGATATGCCTAGAGACAACACCAAGGATAAGTTTTTCCATTACCTTTCCAGGAATAGATGTGAGGCTGACTGGTCTATAGTTACCCAGGTCCTCCTTCTTAATCTTTTTGGAGACTGGAGTGACCTTTGCTTTCCTTCAGTCCTCAGGCACCTCTACCGTTCCCCACGACTTGCCAAAGATGATGGAGAGTGGCCTAGCAATGACTTCAGCCAGCTCCCTCAGCACCCTTGGGTGCATCCCATCAGGACCCATGGATTTATGGATGTCTAAATTACAAAAGTAATTTGTTTTCCATACCATTTCCATTCCATTTGTTTTAGTAGGTAATACTTAGTAGAGGTACCAGGTGTGCTGTAATGTATCTTAAAGCAGGGAAACAGGAAACCAATCTCTTCCTTGTGATACACTTGTTTAGAACGACCTATTTTTAAATGCTTAATTCATATGACAAAAACTACATATTAGTAAGATGTCACTGTGTAAGGCATAAAAGTAGCTGTAAGCTAGTTTTCATAATTATATATAGTGTTTGCAAGATTATCCATTTACTGACAAATAGTTTTTTTATTGCTTTTTCTTTATTCACCGGTTGGCAAAAACGAACCGTGGGCTACATTGTAAACTGACTTTAATAAAATTCAGTAAAACAAAAAATTCTTAACACCTACATAGTTTACCACAGTCATTTAGAGAAAGCAAGGCAGAGAAGGTCTGCCACTATTAAAACAAAATTCTACTGCTGGAAATCTTTTATGTTTTTACTGAAAGCAGGATTTACTATTGGAGTAAGTCTACCCCTACTACTACAACTGTTACAATTCAGCTAAATTCCTCGAAGAATATCAAGATCTCCAGTGTTACTATTTGAATACTATAATGTGTTCTGAGCTCAGGAAACATAAAAATATGTTAGTAACATGTTTTTTAAATCCAATTGCTATCTTGAGATAGCAAAAGTGTTCTCAGTCAATACTAAAACCCCTCTAAAAAGCCAATCTCCTTTGAATCAGAAAAAATTCTGTGTCCTGGTCATGGAAACTACATGATAATGGTAAGAATGTGTGAAGGTTATAATTATTCACATGAATAGTCTCAATCTTGGGCTACACTAAATTAATCATAAGCTCTTTGTTAAGACTTATGAAAGCTACCATGACAAGAAAATAAGATATGTGAGTAACAGAACATAGCAGATGGCGGGATTATTTTTTGTGGGATTCTGACCGCCTTTGTCAACATTGGTAGATTTGCTTCTGCTAATAGATAATCTTAACAGCTGTAATTAAACATTGAACAATATGTCCTTGATTCCTGCAGAAGGCATGATCCCATCAGTGGATTAGATATAGTTTACCATAAAATTTTCAATTTTTAGTGACTGAGCTTTTTGTATACTGTGTAGAGGGTCTGTCACAGTCTACATCTTTTAATCTGCTTGAATTTTACAAACATTTTTTTTTCCATAAAGTATATGTGATTCTCACGGGTTCACTGTCTGTGATGAATACCAGACGTAAATTTTGAGATGCACATTTAAGTAAATTGTTGCAATGACTTGTGGGTCAAAATACCTCACTCTTCAGAAACTGCCAGAAATATACAGTTTCTGATTTGTCTGTATTACCTTTGCAATCTTTCCCTATTTTCAGCTCTTCCATGATAGAAAAGTTATCAAGCCAGAAGAAATTCTCTCAGAGCACATTACACAATTAAACTTAATCTGAAGTGGGATTTTTATGTGTGCCAAAAAGCCTTCTGTTACCTCATTGGCATTGAGCTGATGTAGTGATGTAGTGCTAAATCCAGTAACTACATCAAGATCACTTAAAACATAAGCACATGCCTCTTTAAGATCCCAATCCATGAATGCAATGTGCTATGTTATGTTACTTTTCATTAGAGCTACAAAAAACCCCCTAGCGATTGTAATTGGAGGTGTTCCTGCTGACTGTGGGGAGGTAGGATTAGATGACCCTAGAAGTCCCTTCCAGCCTGGAACATTCTACAATTCTATGATAATATTATTCTATGACTCTATGAAAACATCTCCTCTGGCATAACAGGAATCAACATATTTTTAACACGTTTCCCAGAGTTCAGTGTGTACCTAAACATTGTAAAAAATTTGAAAATATGCAATCTGATGAGGAGACAAGAATAGAAGTGTTGACTTCTGAACAAACTAATGAATAAGAAACACAGAAAGTTCTTAAAATGAATTTACCTAAAGCTGTTTCTAGAATAAAGGACATAAATAGGAATGATTGAGCCCAGCAGGTATCACCTATGTTCAATTGTTCATTAATCTGAGTACATAGCAGCTAAATATCACAGATCTGAATAGGACAAAAAGTACTAATATAGATATCAGAGCATAACCAGCATTTTCAAGGTTCTCATAATAAAGCCAGTGCTCTCAACATCTCACAACTTCATTGAAATCCAGTTAAAAATACTTATAAATTTATTGATAGTGTCCTGGAACAAATTTGCTTCTCTTCACCAATATACCCTTACTTCTAATGAACTTCCCCTACAAAACCTTGAGAACAGATCATCTCATTGTCCTTGAAGTAATAAACTACCAAAAAAGCGTATTCATTATTTTTTCTCAAGCTTTTCTTTTTAAAAACATGTTTACACTTCAATTTTTAATGGCGTGCAATTTTTCATAGAACTTTCAAGATAGACATTAGCACCAAATGGAGAAAAAATAATTCACTTTCCTAGACACTTCTGAACTGGCCCAGTGATTGGAAATAAATGAATAATTTACATAGAAAAAGGATACAGAAACCAGTCACCCATATAAAAATGTTATTGAAAATATATGAAACTATAACCATTCAATTTGAGTCTACATGGTATACTGCCCAGCCATTTCATATCTCTGATTTTCTAAAGACATTTTATCTTTTCTTCACATTGCAGATGAAGTATATAAACATCTATTTTGTAGTTTTGAATAAATAGACTCCTAGAAATATCTCAGAAATTTCTTCAGCTGAAATGCATTTTCTTTCATGTTATATTTTACCTGAGCATTTATAAATAAATGAAGAAAAAAAAAGACACAATTTCTTGAAGAATATAATATTAATCTATTTTATATGGAGTATGTAAACTGCTTGTAAGCCGTACAAGGCTACTATTAAAAATGAATCATTAACACAGGCCTCAATATATTATATAAATTTAAGCAGAGTTAAAGAAGAACTACTTTGAATACCAGTTTGTTTTCTCATTTTATAACAAAAATGTTTTTAGTAGAAGCGAATCAGTCAGGAATTAATTTAGGGGTTCTGAATTGGGAGCAAGAGGAAGTAAGATTGCAATGAGATAAGAAAAGTGATATTTTAGGGAAGACTTCGGATTGTGCATACAACTTTCTATATGGAATGTCAGGACCTGTAGAAAGATTGAAGTTATCAAAAGCAGGAAACTATAACTATATAGTGGAATGAGAACAGAATCCTTTAAGAGATTACATGTGCCAAAGTAGAATTATACATATACAGGATGTAGGACAGGGAAAAGAGGAAAAAATGATATTGAAAGCTAGAGAGTTTTGAAAGAGTGCATTAAGCTTGGATAAAGAGGAATGACGCAGCAGGGAAGGAGAAGGAGAGAAACCAAATCAGCAGGTAGGATTTCGGTAAGTGAACAGGGTCAAAGTGGGAGCTGTATATGAAGATTGTCAGAAGGTATAAAAATAACAAGAGCTGACTGGAAAAAAAAATAGTCTGAGATGGAAAAATAAAAATAGTCTAAGTATGAGATATGACACTGGAAAATGAGGCAGCTATGAAGAAGACGCATGGCTAAACTAGCTGTAAAGGAATGAGTCAAACATGGTAAGGCTGAATATGCAGTGAAATCTTGATCTGGCTGAAACATTTTGTTTCGCAGACTCAGACTTCACAGCGTGAATAGATTTCACAGCTTTATTTCTTTCAGCAAGTATTTCTTGCTGAACTTTTTAGTATACTTCTGTGTCATTATCTCATATGGTAGAATTGTGTGTATTGTATTTCTCACAATACAGTGAGAAATACAATATGATGCAAAATCTGTCGACTTCCACAAACATGACTACAAAGACAGACTAAGACAATTTTCTTTTATTTATGAAGGACATAGGTTGCATATGTGTGTTCTAGAAATATATTAAAATTCTTTGAAAAAATATATGAAAGGCTTAGGAAGTTAGAAGCATGGTTGTTTGATAAAGAAAAGAATTACATACATTTTATCTTTGACAATTTTATTTTTGACACTGAAATCATTTTGGTTTGCTAGTTCTCTTTGTCAATTACTTTACTAGTTAAGAAAGTACTCTTGAAATCTGACAACTGATACTCTTTTTAATCAGGTCCAGTTTAAATGCTTAATGTAAACTAATACAGTTCAGTAACCCTAACATTACAGCTCTTAGTTATATTAGGGTTCCCTTGCTGACGAAACATGTTGAGCCAAAAGAAACTAAAATGATTGTGAGCTTATATGCACAAAATATTTTTTAACATTTAAATTGGATGTTGGGACATAAAAAGTGGTGTTAGAGTATGCTCTTTTCAGAAAAGTTTTTCCACAGATGGATGTCCACCATTCTTGTTTCTGTGTGCTCAGATTGTGGTTATAAGAGAATTTTTTATGCTTCATGGCTAATGGAGTTCTTGAATTTATTTGTTCACATGGTTAACTTTCACCAGTTTATAGTTGGCCAAACTGGCCAAACACACAGGAACGTTCATGTGTTAGTATTCAGATACACCTTATTTTTGCTCACCACTGCCACCATCCAAGTGAGCCCACCAGATGGAGGAATATTTCCAGTTTGCTCATGAACTGTCACATAAGAAACAGGCGTGGAAATACCTGCAGTAATGATGAGTAGTTATTCTCATCTATGATTAAATTTCAAAACTCAAATGTAGTAGAGCAAACACTGGTCTTTTCTCAAAGATCTGCTTAGAAATCTCCAATGGGATAAGACCCTAGAGGAAAGGGGGGCCCAAAAAAACTGGTAAAACATTCAAGGTTCACCTCCTCTGAGTTTGAGAGTTCTGTCCAAATGAATATGAAGTTAGGAAAAAGTGCCGGGAGGTCTGCATGGATAAACAAC
>VZTM01035244.1:0-12790 GCA_013400555.1 Jacana jacana
CAGTGGGCTCCTCTTTGCAGTTTGGCAAGGTTGGAGCATCTATTGATTAAATGCTGCAAACATCCCTGGCAAATACGTCACTCCAGTGAGCTGTCACTTTCTCTCAGTGTTACAAAGGCAGTAAGCAAAAGCTCACATCTGATAAAATATACGTGGTTTGGTAAAAATCTAATACTCTAAGGTTACACTATGTTACTGAAAATCACTGTCTTCACTGAAAATTAAATGTACTGTGTCTGTGCCTTAAGGATGTGTTACATCCTCCTTGGAAGAAACAACAGCAACAAAAAACCCACCCTGGATTATGCTTGCAAGAAAATGCCCATATTCCTAATTCATTCACATTCAGACTCAGTTACCAATAAGAGCCTCCCTGCTGTAGCTGGCAGGAGCTCCAAGTTCTTTCCAGCTCCTGGGACCTTTCCTTACATCACTAAATAGATATTAAAATATGAGTGATATCTATGTAGTACTCTGTAATCTTTCAGTTCTTGGGGTTATCTAAATAAAGGACATAATGCAATGCAAATTCTGACCCTGATCTTCCAAGTTCTCTGCTGATACCAGTATAGAAAGCCTCTGAAGTCCACTTTTCTTTCAGTATTAAGGTTGTCCCATGAAGAACTGTCAAAGTTTTTGTGACTTTTCATTAATTTCAGAGATTAAGAATTCATATAGAATTCTGTAAGATTATTTTATGGGCTTTGATATTTCTAAAACCAAATGCAAACTTATAATTTTCATCTCTTGTTTCATATGATACAATTAAAATGCAAGAGCATGTGTGAGAGAAAAAGCAAGAGTGTAAGAGTGCACAACCAAGAGAAAGCGAGGAGAGAAAAGCGCAAAGAGAAACAGAGAGGGCAGAGAGAGAACGATAAACCAATTCTCTTTTGCCTGAATCCTGAAATACAGCAAATAAAGCTGGTGAAATGGACTCCAGGAAACAAATATCCGCTTAGAACATACATGGGATGATTCTTAGGTATTTCATTTCTTGTGTCAGAATTGTTACTGAGAAATTCTAGTTCAGAGCAGACAACGAAAAGCGAGGGATGATGATTTCCTCCAGGCTCCCTCCAAAGGATTATGTGCTTTAAAAAACTTTAACAGTCCTAAGATAAACATGCCAGAAATGTTTAGTTCTAAAGAGGTCTCAGAGTTTCTTTCATGTGGTCTATTCCAGGAGGAGCTCCACTGAGCTTTGTTGCAGGTGGAGAGCTTTGCACACCCAAACTCTCACTTTGCTATCCCAGATTTGGTCTCCTGTACCAGATTTCCCAGCTGAGTTGTGTGTCCATGTGTCAGACTTTCCAGTTTTCTGTTCAGTTAACTAGTTCAAAATTAACTTCACTTCAAAAGGGTCACCCACAACTCTATAAATGATCCTTTTTTCCCCTTGTCTCTTTATACAGATCCAAAATCCAAGTTGTTTGCTAAAACATAATTTGACACCTTTAGAAGAATATGCAGCACAATTTTAAGGCTTTACCCAGGAGAAGGCAGGTACTGGAATGCACTCCTATCTCTGGCAGGGATGTTAGGCTACTCCAGGTGGAAGGAGGCATTCAGCCTCCTGAACGACCCCCAGGGTCTCTCATTTACATAATGAGACTAACATGCCGCAAAACACTTTAGCAATTCTTCTGGATCAGATATTTTGCATTTAATATGGTATTTTGGTGTACTTTTAGCAGAGTAATTTAATTAGAATTATCCATGGATAGTTTAAAAACTGAATCTGCAGATCATTTATTACTGGCCTGTATTTACTGATGCAGCAACAAACCCATCTGGTTTGGGCTTATTCCTTAATTAGTTCATTTAACATTTTTGTCTAAAGTGAAATTGACTACAACTACATGTACTGCATAGGGCATAAATCAGTCTCTATATATTCTGTAATCGAGCAGCTTAATGGGGAGTATTCCTTGTTGAGGCTAATTTTTGTGTATTTCATTCATTGTGCTGGATTTGTCAGTGTGAAATTGTGAAAACAGCTGGCTAAAAGTGAAGGATTATGACCTCCTCACAGCGATTACACGCTAAAAATTAATTGTGTTACCCCCCCAGCACTGTAGCATTATGATTACTTGAAGCAGAGAGCGTGGGTGGGTGTGGGCGAGATGCATGTAAGAACAAATAGATTACAAGGCACACAAATCAATGCTTGTTATTGCTAAGTCATAAAAAATGGTTTCTAGCTAACAAATACTGAAAAAAAAAAGAAACAAACAAGTTTAATTTAATTACCAGTATATCTATTTTGTGCTCTGGAGTAAGTGAACAAAGATAAATTGTGAGACTAACATTCATCTGTATGTTATATTAAGATGCTTGTACAGCCATATCTTTCAAAGCCCTGGGTTTACTCCATCAATCACTTAAAAAAATACCTCAGTCCTTTTCTATACCATAAGTAATATAGTAAATCACTTAATGTTACAGCATCTTTCTTCTTGATCCTACTTTTTGCCAGCATTTGCTGTACTGCTGTAGGAAATATTGATCTCTGTTTCTTCAAAATGAGTTTTCCTTGTACCCTTTCTTCCTCAGCGGACCCTTCAGTTTGTATGTTTGATATTACAGATTCTCTCTCTGGGGAAAGCCCTGTTCTGCCACTTTACAGCTTCTTTCAGCAGAATTCTTTTCACACTTTGAATAGCATTGTGCTGTGCCAAATGTGGGGGGAAACAAAAATAAATCAACGAAACCCAAACAAAACCAAAGCCCCAACAACAACAATACCAAGCCTGTTTGTTTTATTGTATACGTTTAGTTGCACTCAAAACCATTAACTGCAAGCCTGAAGGCCAGATTCAAGCACTAAACTATCTATGACTTAGTCATATCCTCTCCCAGAGTTTTCCAGCATGGTAAACTAACACAGGAGCTTCAAAGAAGCTTCAGGTATTTGTGTGACAACCAAAAGTTTATGAGACATTGAAACTCACTCACTTGTCCTAATGTACTATAGTTAAACCCGAAAAAAGTAGGTCTTGGGACACAATTCAATACGGTATATAAGTGCATTCCTAACAAAAGTATGTAGATACTGCTCTGTACTTTTCACACATTTATTTTTGTACTACTTTAGGGACATGCTTCAATAACCCTTCATCTATGAGCTTAGACATCTCAGAGACATGAGTGGTTTCCATCTTCTTATTGACAGATGGAAAAGCTCAGCAACAAATCTACTTCCCATAGGTTGAAACTGTGTCTTTCTGCTCAGTTCGGGAACAGCAGACAAAAAGCTCTGCAAATAACACACAAAACATTTTTTTTTCATTTAACCCTTCCATTGGTGGTTGGAAATAGGATCATAAACACTGGTAGGGGTTTGGCTGGGGAGAGAGATTTTCTCGCACTACCATATCCTTTTAAACTGTTATCTTTCTTTCCCAGTGCCTACATATTTGTTTTCCTTTGCTCTTAGCATTACATGAACTGCTTTCTAATATGTGACTGACTTTTCAAAAAGCCTTAGTCAACACATTTTCCATTACATCAGTGAGAACTGCTGGTCTGTGAACTCCTCCATATTTATTTACTTTTCTTTAATCAAATTAATTAAAAATGGCTTTAAAGAGTATCTTTAAATTCCCATTTGAAGAATGTTACTAATTGTAGTATCTGGGATAATTTTCCAGCAGGACAAAACAATAACAATGCTTAGTGCTCTCCTTTGAAGAGGTATAGCCTCAGCTCGAGCCATACATCCAGCTGTATTTCTACTGGCAGGAAGCACATGTCAGTATGTCCAAGTAGACCAGAAACAGATTCTTTCTTTCTTACCAACATCAGGAACTCTTTATTTTGAATTTTCACTATAGTTTAAGTTAAAAATCCAGTTAGACAAAATGTAATTTTAATTTTTTTTTCCAGGGCGTTTGAGCTAGGAAGTAGGAAGCCTGAGTTTATTTCTTGGTGATAAAAAAGCCACTTGTTTTACTGTCATTTAAAATAAAACATATTCTCTTTGGAAGAATAGCCATTTTAATAGAAAATTTTTGATCAGATCAATAGTGTAACATAATGTAATGCAAACATGTTTAATAGCAAGCTGAACAAGGACATAAAATTACCCACCAGGGTTATTTTTTTCACTTGAGAAAAAGGTTGTGTACTTTGAACAGCCATTCACATCACCCTCAATTTCAAGCTAGATTTTTACCAAAAAATATCTACAATTGCCATCTGGCAAGCTAGTTCTACATGTAAGATAATAATACCCTATAATGATTATCTAAAGTGGCATATTTGTTCTTACTTTATCTTTTTTATTATTATTATTATTGCATTGGTTAACATGTTCTTTCTTTAAAAAAATAATTGGTCTAGTGCAAACTATCAATTTGAAGTCTTATCAGGTTTTGGTGGTTGATTTTCTTTTTCCATTTCTAATAAACTTAAATAGCTTCAGATACTACACCTGTACTCTTATTTAATTTCTGCTTTTGTTGTTCTGTAGTTGTTTTATTTTTATCTCTATTCACTTCATTTTTAGATTATTCTAAATTTAATCCTTGTTGGATTTTGCTAAGCTAAGTAGCTAAAAGTATATCCTATATGCCATTGTACCTTAGGAAGTAAGTCTATTCAGGGCCACAGAGCAAAGAAATAGAAATGGAAGATCCACAACACAGATATCGAGAAGTCATGTGCTTCAAATAATATACTTCCTGATTTGTTACTAAGAAGTTAGTGTCCTTCTAAAATTGACTTTTTTCCCCATCCAAGAAAGTAATGAGCCTAAATACTAACTGTTGGGGGAGAAAAAGAAAGAAAATATTTCCTGCAGAAAATTGCTGTTTTCATTTATATAGAACTGCAAGCAACGTCTTGCAATTACAGTAATACAACACACGTGCACAGAATTGCATATATTTGTGATGTATATACAAGGAAATAGTTATGTGCCATTTGTTTTTGTAAAACCATGCAGGTGTCCATACACAGGAATGATCTCCCCTACAGTGTCAGTGGCCAGGCCGTTTCCTCTAGGTTAGGACTGGCATGAGGCACGGTACCAAGGTTATCGCTTTTCCTGGTAGGGCTGTTCCCAGAGCCTGGCTTGGTGTCCGTGGCTGTGGCCCTGGCCAGTGCCTGTCAACTGATACCAACTCCCAGTGGGACACAGAGCCGGTCTGCAACCTTCATGTTATAGTGAAGCTGCCAATCATTGCCTGCCTGGAGCGCAGGCATGTGTCTACTTTATCTACAATCTCTTTGAGTATAAATGGATGGTTGCTGGGCTCTAAGACCCCACAAATCACCTCAGGCAGAATAATAATTGTACTTGTAGTGGCAGCCAAGCTATTTCATGGACATGTTGGGTTGGCAGAAAAGTGAATCAATTTATAAAAGAGTGTGCAGCATTAGATAAAGCCCAAGCCCTGACGGCTTTATCTGATGGGTTCAGTTTGTTTTTTAGAAGTGAGTTGCCCTGAGGCTTTTTGCTCAGTTTTATCAAATAGTCACTTTATTTTAAGCAACAACAGAGGCTTAATAAGAAGGGGGAACTTGTTGAAAGGTCACCTGTAGCCAGGAATTATCATCTGAATGAATGCAAATTTTGCATCATGTAAATCTCTCTACAAACTGAAAATAAGCATTGATCTCCTGTAAGCTGCTTCATCCCTATGCTCACACTTAAAACACTGTTGAATTGTCTTAGCTATTTAAATATAATTTTCATGTAACCAACATGGACAGAGTAAAAACCTATATTGTAATCTAAAAGAAAGAATAAATGAATGAATCAGTTCATTCAGTAAAGCTATTATGTAACGTAATACATTCTAAGATGATTTCCAGAAAGCTAAATTAAACAGACACAGATTTAAACCTCTATGCATCTTGGAAGTATTATGATCACACAAAGTAATTGCCACTAGACACTAGTTTCAGTTACTGCCAGCAAAACCATAACCAAAACATGGGAGATGGAAGAAGAAAGAAATGAGAAAGGGAAAGAAATCTAGAGACTAGTTCTAGAGACTACGTTCTCCAGTTTTTCTTTCCCATGCAAAAAGTAAAAAGTTCAGAATTGAAGTAAATATATTTTGCAAATAGTTAATCAAGCACAGAAGCAGAGATGAACCAAACAGTCCATTGAACTAATCCACAAATTACATGAGGAAAGCTTGCAAGACGAACCACTGCAAGACTATTCAAAGTCTTTCACTGCTGTCACTTTCAGTTACCCATTTCATTACAACAAACATATAACGAAAAATACTACATAGAAATGGTAGTACAGGGAAGATGCATTTCAAGAACATGACTGATTTTTTCTGAATGCTATTTCACAGTACTGCTCATTTTATTTCTTGCACAAGTCAATCACTACTTATAAGATACTCAAAGACATATGTCTACAAGCTTTAAGTTAGTAAACCTATCGCTTAAGCTTCAAAAAAAAACCCTAGAACCAAACAAAAATGTCCTGTTAATTATAACTGAATACCAATATTTCAAACTTTAAATACTGGGGGCTTGCATCTCAAATCCATAATCATGAATCAACATGAAAAAATTTACATTAAGAGTACGCTAAAGTTCTAAGTAACAAAACGGGAATTTATAAATTTTAAGATTGAAGAAAATTTATTATGAGTAATTAAGAAACTAGATTTTTAGGGGTGGGTACCAAGAATTGTTAAATTTGTCGTATTGTTCGTCAGAAAGTCTGAGGTTCCAATGAGCAAGTATTCAAAAGGAGTAAGTTGCTTCTGTTTAGTTCTAAATATCCCTAGGGTCCCAAGACATCATTCGGTGACAAATCCTGCTGATACGTCTCATTACATGTTTTCGGTGGAAGTGTCCAGATTTTTATTTATCCCAGTAGCATCCAGATCTCATCCATATGAGAACCCATATCCTCACTTAAGTGAAATAAAACTTTTAATATTAACTATGGGTTCAGACCCTACAGGACCACACGGACCCTGCCAGGTAGTCAAAAATCATTTCAGCTTTCTATAGTACTGTCATCCAAAGATCTAAAAACATTTCAAAAATGAAAGTGAGTTGTGCTTCCTACTCCTCCCAGAGAGTATTACTGCATTTTACAGATAGAAACTAAGAAACAGGGCAGATGGAGAGCGTCAGCAATGCTAGCAGAGCAAAGTTCTGGTCTCCTCCTTCTAAAGATGCAATCTTTACACCCCCAAAGTAACAGTAAACTCAAAATCTGAGCTTTGCAGTCCTCCAGGTATTATTCCCTGTACTGAAGAATTTTGAGTTGTGCTGTCAGCAGAGATGAGCAGGATCTGTACCAAAGACACATGCAGGCAGCAGGAAACAATGTTCTCAGTCAGAGCCACTTCTGCAATTCATAACACAATGAGTCTGGAATATTTTGCTTTGTTTACTTGATATCATTGTGCACTGGATTGCACTGTTTGCAAAGTGGCAGGTACATTTTATTCTATTCATAGCCTACTAAACATTTATTTTCAGGCATCTTACTAGAACTTCAAAATATGAAGTTCGGGCTGATTTCTATAGTCAAGTACTTAAAGAGGATATGGGAGGGTGGGGCTTTTTTAATTTGATCTTTTTTTTTTTTAATACACCATTTATCCAAGTCAAAATCCAGCTTGGCAACATTTTTTATTTTTCCACAACAAATATGTCAAGTCCCATGAATTATTTAGGATATGCTTTTTGGCTCCTACATCGCACTTTCTCTCGGTTGCATATGTTGGTTATTCGTTAGCTGTGAAACACTGCAGCACCTCACCCCCTCCAAGACCAGCCAGCTTACCTCCATCTGTCCCCAAGTCAAGAGGAGAATCTGAGCTGCCTTGTCTGAGCGCTGCTTTCAAACAAGCCCCAATATAGGATCTTTCGTGCTGCAATTGCAAGCGACTGCTATTTGCCTTGACATGACTGATGTATGAACACAATGCTAGTGTGTGCCCTAACACGTAACTGGAAAAGGCAGGAAGGTCAGTGCTCACGGGATCTGCAAATGTGCGTGTGCTTGTGAAACCAGAGAGTGTTGTCTGTGTGCTTTCACTAGTGACTTTCATTAGTGACCTTATGTTTCTACTGCCTGAAAAGAAGGAAGGGAACTTGAGTGTTTGCGTTTAGGTTTTGTCCAAGTCCTATATGTAGGTGCTGTTGAATGTAGCACCTTGTCCCTGGCACTCTGTGTGCCTGGTCCTGTCAGCATCCCCTGAGTGGGTGTCTCTGGGATATGTGTTCAGCTTTGCTACTGGTTGAACTGGCAAACAGGAAAGTGTCAGCTGCATCCCCCAGCCGGGGTAGAGGCCCTAGATCAGTGATGGCCTTTGAGAAATTCTCTGCTGATTTACAGCCTCAATGAATTCAGTAGAAGTATTGGTGCTGTAAAGAAAATATGCAGTGTAAATGAGGTCATCAAATTTGTCTCAAAACACGTTTGATCCATCAATTGCCCAGTACCTCAGTAAGCTGACCACATTATATATGTATTTAGGTGATTAAGTGGCCCTGTTCACTTGCAGTAGAGCACTGGATTTTGTGATACACCAGTGCACTAGAGTGGAAAACCTATGGCATCCTCAGCTACTGAATAATTAATTCTTTTAATGAATTAAATATTGAAATGGTACAGGTCATATAAAATTTCATATGCTATTTAATAATAATCTCTTCAAACCCCATCACATCACTTCATAGCAGCATCTATTTTATTTACTCTTCATTTGCAATATGCAGCACTGCAGTATTTTGTACCAACAGCCACATAAAAACATCAGACACTGTCAAGCAGGAAGTGAAGGTTTTGACAGCAGACTACCAGGGTGTTGTCAGCTTTGAGGCAGTTTGGGATTCTGGGTTATGCATCTTAGCTCAATCACTAAAAATGAAGGCAGTAAAATAGTTAATAAGGGTATTTAAGTAGTAAAAGCTGGTTTCTTGGGGAAAAAAATGTTTAAGCATATGTGTCTGTCATACTTCTCAGCAATAACAATAGCTTCCTATTGCCTGTATACTGAGGAAGGGGAAGTAACATCCTGAGAGCCCTCATCACAACCAAGAGAGCTGTAAATATGCAGAATTAAAAAAAATAATAATAAAAGTATATTTAAGTCTGAGTATGCTCTATGCATATCCTCTTTAGCCACATACCACAAAAATCACTTTCCCAAAATAACTAAGCCAGACCTGCTTCTTCTCCCTAAGCTTTGCTATGAGAGGAGCTCCTTGAATCTACGGATCTGGCAGCCTTACCAGTGGTGGGAAGTCCTGCTTCTGTAAGCACCACAACACACTGTGCACAGAACTACCAGGTCTCACAAAGTAATTTGCTACACTGCTGTCTACCAGTCTGGGTCCTGTCATTGTCACTGCCACCACCCCCTTGCCCCCCCCGCCCCTCTTCCCACCCACCACCCCACCATTTACATCTTTGGCCAATATTTGGACTTTTACAGGATAAATTCAGCACCACACCACCCTACAGCTACACCAACCAGGACCAGGGGGGAGTCCACTGGAGAAGCTTTAGTTAACAGTACTGTTTGCCAGAAAATCTGAGATGAGATAAAAAGGCCTCTCTCATCACTAAGAACATGAAGGCGACTAATGCCAAAACATAATGAAAATGCTGAGATTTGACAATATGACATGGACAGCTATAGTTGTGCAATTGCCAAATTTAGGATTTATAAAATACCACTGTTTCCTTTGTGAGAAACTTGATGCAACATTTGCAGTGGGGCAGAGACATAAAACATCCAGATAGAATCTGTTACAGGCAGGAGGTGAAAAATACCTTCAGAGAACTTAACAGCCAGTCTCTTCATTAA
Source organism: Jacana jacana (assembly GCA_013400555.1). Taxonomy (NCBI): domain Eukaryota; kingdom Metazoa; phylum Chordata; class Aves; order Charadriiformes; family Jacanidae; genus Jacana; species Jacana jacana. The sequence continues at coordinate 9,807 of VZTM01035244.1, forward strand.
AAGTTTAACATTGTATCTTGAAGTTTGGAACTTTTAACACTTATTTCTTAACTTGTTGGGTCTACTTATGGAAGTGTTAGGGTAAAATAAACCAGACACTTATAGCCACATTGTAGGGAGACAAAGAATTTACCCACTGCTGAGGTTGGCAGAACATCAGAACACCAATCCCTGCTGTAAACTGTATAAAGCACTCCCTATTTTCTTCCAATTCATCTACCTGTATTTCAGCTGTGAGGTTCAAGCTCTTTGCCATGATGGAGTATTACATAGTTATTATAATATAGCTCTTCATACAAACAGCAAACAACACAGCAGCACATATTTGATGGTATGAATATTGTTTTCCCGTATGATCAAAACCACTTTGTCCTTAAAAACAAACAAAATATCTGGAAAACAAACCAGATTATGTTCAAGTGATCTTTAAAGGGTGAACATTATGTTTTAACAAAAAAAACCCCAACAATCCAACCAACCCCGCTACAATTTTTACAATTAAACTGAAAACAACAAAAAATGGTAGCAATAAAAACCAGCCACCCAGTCTCTCGCTGCTTGAGGTTGAGAATTTGCCAACTCATATAAAAAAATTTGCATTTCAAAATGAAACATGAAATCCCCCCTCTACCTGTTTGAAATTAAAAGAAATCCCAGTGGAGCTTGCAAAATATAGGTCCATTGTTACTGACCTTCTAATACTAGTGAAAGAACATCCAAGAACATAGCAGATAATTCTGGTCTAATCAGGTTAATGACGGAAGCCAAGGCCAGGACTACAGCAAGCTGTTCCTTAGCATTTGATATTTCTGGCAAATAAACTCACTGCTGTTCATCCATTAAGTTCACGTCCAACAAATAACAACAACTGCTACTGACATTCAGTACAGAATATTCTGCTCCCAAATAGGAATGCAGTGCTGTAAAGAAGTCCCCATTGGCTTGAAAGAGGAAGACGAGCTTCTTTCAATGGCTTCTGTTAAATCAGTAGAGCAGTAAAGCTCCAGCTGAACAGAACAAAAGCTGATCGTAATTTTTTACTTTTTCTCAGTGTGTAAGGAAGAATCTAGGGATATTTTATCCTTCACTGAGAGGCAGGATGGGGGAAAATAAAAATGTACCACATTATTAGGTTCTCAGCCTTTCCACTGAGATCGTGATTCAGTGATTGTGTTCTGAACATGACATTATTTTTCATGAGTAGTGTTCAATCCACCATGTGCAAGATTTCACATTTCAGGTAGCCTTTAAGTCACAGTTTTATGTCTGTCTTGCAATCAGTATGCACTGGTGAGCTAAATGGACATAATCAAGCTTGGTAGAGTTGATCACTGACCAGCTTTAAAAGGCCCGGAAGAGCTGTTTTCTTCAGCTGGATTGTCAACTAAAGCTATCTCAGCAAAAATAGTATATAGGAGCACTCAATTTCTAGCCATTCACCTAAGAGTATAGGGAAATGAAAGATTTGCTGAGGTCAGACTGAGATGTGTATAAAAACCACTAGCTTGTTTGGCCAGAAGGCATTATTTCTCTGTTTGTTAGAAAAGTTCCTGCTGTACAGGCCAGTAGTTCTTATTACAGTTTGGAGCTGTGAAATGCCTCAGATTCCTTCAGAATCTTAATTCCCTGTGAGGCCAGTAGACTCCTGAAATAACATCCGTCACTGACAGCCTTGAGGAGTTGCTCAGGTTACTCCTGATTCCTCAGGCAGTGATAGACTCTTCCCCTTGCACAGGGAGGTCAATGTGGAGACACAATAACTCCTGTAACTCTGCCTGAGGACACCACTGTGCCACTGCCTGAAGAAGCTATCTGAAGTATTGCCTTTCCCCTCTTGGAATTATTCCTGTTCTGCAAGCAGTAATTCTACAGATCTGTCCTCTCACATTTGTCTGCTATCCTGAAAAACTTACTGTAGGTAAGCACATACATTCAGAAATTCAGATGAAGGAATGTCTATAATGAGTATCTTAAATATCACTCTTGCTGCCTGCTTATTTTTTTCAGAAGAATCTGGATTCCTATGTCCAGTCAAGATGCAAGCTGGACATGGGAGTTCAGCTATGCATGTCAAGCAATACCTGGAGTCCAGTGAAAGTAAGCAAGACTCGGGCAAAAGAGATCAAGACTTTCAGTTAGTCTAAATTATTTGCAAAAACTCTGAAAGCAAGCAAAAGAAAAAGCCAGCCAACAGAGATATCAAAAATCACCAGTTCCTGTGGTAGGAAAGAAATCCATTTCCTTGCAGTTGGTTTCTCAGCATTTTCCTTTGGTCCTTGCCAAAGATACAGGATCTCTGTCTGGAAGCCTCAATATTCCTAGGGATGATCAATGACTAGAGCGTGAGGTACGACATTCTCATCCCACTAATCTAATCTACTTACAAATCAATTAAATTTTCCATCCGTCTCTTGCAAACTGGTTGACAACTATTAACTCAAGCTAGTCTACCAAAGCAGGTGTTCAACTTTTTGCTCTTCAGTTTCAGAGCAATCTATATAAAGTCTGCATATGACTTGGACTACATGCAGGGAAGCATTTTACTAAGAGATTCACTAGGTTCACCTGGAGGACTACACTGAAACTGCTTTGGGATCCAAGCTACTAACCTCTCTGGCACTAAGAACTACCTTGGTGTCTTGACTGTGTTCATTCCTTCTATTGCCACATTGTTATGGAAAAAAAAGTATAGTCCTTTACAAAGCACAAGTACATCTAATGGTTGAGAAATCAGAAAGAAAGATGAAAACAAGAGGTGTCCTTATAATAATTTTGGAATTGTCAATACTACATAAATATTTATCCATTTATCCAATATTTATCCCTTTATCCATTTCTTCCAGCATTGTCATTGTATTCAATAGACACACAGAACTGGTCTCTTTTGAGAGGAAGCAACTCAGAGTTTTGCCAAGTGAATCAGAAGAAGTAAAAGGCCACAGATAAATATCTTTATAAGGTTTTCTAATCTATTTTTGCAACTG
>VZTM01035245.1:2256-24291 GCA_013400555.1 Jacana jacana
TTGTTACAGCAATGTATAAGCAAGGGCCTCTCTGCACCATTCCTTGGTATAATCAGGTCTTATCAGTGTGAGAGTGAACAGTTTCTGAACAACATGCTGTTAATTTCAGAGCTTAGTTAGTTAGAAGAGGCCCAGCTAAAAAAGTAAAATTGTAAAGCAGAAAATTGGTTCATTTTGCCCCAAACCAGGACACTACTTAGGATCTCAAAATATCTTGCCTTTCTGTTCTGGCTTTCTTCTTTTGAATCATAACAACAAATCAACATTTGAGAGGGAAACTGGAAATAGTTTTTCTTTTTGTTTGTTTGTTTATTTTTTGAGTTCCTCTGCCTAAGGAAGGACTGCCCTCAGTGAATACACAGATGTTCTTGAAGTAAAAGTTCAACTGCATGGCAATTGATAATTGACGCAAAATATGTTGCTAAGAAGATCAAAAACGACTTGCCATGCTGAGGGTTAGCTTCCACTACCATCTCACCATACTCAGAATACTTCAGAGGCATCTTTGAAGAGGATTTTCTGTTGCCCAAGCACATGGTCAAGAAGAGTCAGGTCTAGGAAAGAGTTTCTCAGGAGATCTCAGAGTACAGTACTTGGTCACAAAGACTGTGAAGACACATCAGTTGCATCTTAGAAGCCAAAAGATTTCCTACACTGAAATCTCAAGATTCTGGTAACAGTGCAAGTTGTCAGGTAGTTATTTTTCAGATAATGGTGAGAATGCCTACTTTGGTGAGAATGCCTACTTTTGTTTCAAACCTAACTTTTGGATGATCTTTATTATGAAACCATTTAGCTAAAACTCACTGGGATATTCATCATACAGGCTTCAAAGCCTGTTTCAAAATAGACAGAAATATCTTCCAAAGAAGACATATATATAAACTCCAAATCAAGAACTCACAACAGAAAAAAAATACCCAAACCACCATCTTAGTTGATAGTATAGAATACCTGAGAAGAAATACAAAGGTTTAATGGGAGTGCAATGTACCTAAATAATCCCATTTATTTGACAGTCAAAGGTGTTAGAACAGGGAGAAAATAGTCTAAATCAGGCAAAGCAAAGTGGATACAGATACCAGTACTTCACACAAGGTGCTTTCAGGTCTTAGCAAAAGTTAAGCTTCTGAGAATCTCTCCAATTCATGGCCGCCAAAACTGGACCCACATAACTGATAAACAACTGCACACCTAGAAAGTCTGATACAGTACAGTAGCTTGCAATTTATGCATACTCTTCCTTTTTTATTTTCAGGAAATGTTTAATTTGTTGTCCCAAGATAAAACAGTCTTTGGTCATCACTGATGATTATTAAATGGCAAGAACTATACTCAAATAATAACTATGGACTCTGCTAAACAAAGCAGTAATAAATAAGGATTACAAAAACAAAAAAGATGCCAGAACAATCTTATTTTGGTCCTTTGTGTAGACAGGAAGATCCAAGACTGTAATTGAAGACTGGTGTATCAACTTTTCCGTCGGTCATCGAACTCCTCTCGGCAAGCAAACCAGTTGCTTTCAGCATGATTCAGGGCAAAGTTAAACACTGTTTTCTGAGTTCTGCTTCATCTTCACAGAGGCCAGGTGGAATTGCACCCATACAATACAAGGACAGCAACAAGGAAAAGGCTAAAAAGCAAAATCCTGGTTAAATAATATGAGCAAAGAGGTGGGCAAGAAGACAACTGTGGATAGATGAAACAGCTTCTCTTATTTCAAGTATTTGAATGTTGTTTTGGAGAACTGGAGACCATCTTCATCTCTAGATCTCATTATAAATTTGCCATTTGATGGGTGTCTGATTTGAGAAATAGCAATGCTTAGATAAAAAGAGGCTGGTTGAATACCTGTTTGGTTTGTTTTGATTTTAGAAATACGATCTAAACATTTGCTCTATTACTATTTGCTAGAAATATAGCCATCATTAATTTTTATACTATGCAACCACCTCCTGGCTCTGTAGCACTACATACTAGAAACCTCTTTCCTGGGTATAAACTCTAATTAAACCCTAAAAATTTAATTAATGAAAAAATGTAAATGCATATAAAACCTCAAGTAAGGTTATGCATCTTACACACAGTGTGACTTTCTTCTTTGATCTCTACTTCTTTTGCATTGTGTATCACCAGAACCATGGAGATCTGAAACTGTTTCAGACATTTTTGAAAAGAACACAGCTGAACTTGACTGGTGCCTCATAAGGAGACTTAAATTACTTGAAATGTTGTATGTCAACTCATTATCAAGAACTCTTAACTTTGTATTAAGTTATTACACATCAATTTCACTCATATTCAAGGTCAAAACGATTTCTCCCTCTCTCAGAAGCTACAGTTAAATTCTTTAAAAAACCACCCTTCCCTGGCTTCCATTTGTAGACCTAATATTGCAAAATGCCTTAACATAAATAAATGTACATAGTCAGCAGAAACTGGTGCCTGATCTGCAGGAACTGCGAGCACTCACAGCTACAAGCAAAGCCAAGGGAAGGGGAGGAGGGAGGGCGGGAAAGCTGGCTGAGGGGGCAGGGAAGGAAGCTGTGCTCTGAAGATATGGTAGAAATTTTGTAATTGTTTAAAATTTGGCAACTGACAAACATCTGGCAACCTCCGCAGCAGCAGGTTCTGAGTCCTGCCTATGTTTTGGGCCCTTATGCAATGCAGCAGGAAGACAGTCACACATCTGATATAGCCTGAAATCACATTTCATTTTAGTAGTAATAGCTAATAATAACTCCTCCACTTCCCAGGCAAGAAGCAACCCAAGCTTAAACATACAAGAACATCAGTTTTACTAGCTTACGTGCCAACGTGGAAAATCCAAGCACAAAGAGTCTCATGAAACTCGAGAGAGTAGACATATGGGTAAACTATGTCTCACTTCTGCATGTTTAATGAATATTTATTTTTATGGCCAGAGATTTGAAAAGTATCTGTTTCTCCTCGGAATCCCACCTCCAACGAATATAGGTCTGCTTAAGCTTTGCTTTCCACATTTTCCTACTAATTTAGAAACTATATATATAGTTATTAAACATAACAAGCCACGTAAAGCAGAAGGTATGCCAAACTACCTTCCCTTTTCAATATTTTTAGGTTTGGCTTAATATATTAACATGGTTAGACTACGGTTAGGTAAGGGCAGCTCTAACTGTAATAAAAAGGGCAAGGTTTAACTTAAGCTGTAGGTACTATGGAGGTTCATATCTGCTATAAAAAGAAGTTACCCAATTTAGCATATTTAAATTTAAATAAGGAGCTTGAATTCTATTTTAGGGCTGTTTTCAGACTTGAATGAGCAAATACTTGATCTAAGGCCCTTGGAGCTTTAGAACACTTTTGAGAATAATTTTCTTTAGTGAAAAAATACATTTCTTAGTTAGGAAATTATATTAAAAATGTTTCTAATATTACAGCCTTCACAAAAAACTTTTCTCATGGATTTTTACTTGGAGGACAGAGTATTTTTTGAAAGATTTCAATCAAAGGGTGTTTCTCCATCCTAAGATTACCTCCAGAAAATTCATTCACTGCCTTTTATTCACTTGAAGCTAATGGACTGGAAAATTTAAAGAGGCATGAATGTTATTTGGAGGATGGGGAAAGAAAATATTGGGAAGTGGTGGAAGGAAAGGCAAAAAAGTGACAGACTGCAAGGTGCACCAAGAACAATTTTACCATGTAAAAATATTGTTCTACTATTTGCTTAATTTCATTTTATTCTATTGGCAGAAAGCGTTTCAGAGCTCTTATCTTTTTCGCTTTCTTTAAAGATGAAGAAAGAAGGTTTGCTTCTTTGTCATGGTTAGAGCGGACAAAGCAATCTTCAAACCCAGGCCTCAGCCAACCAACTTGCTGAGGGTTTCCCCACTCACCAAAATTAATCTCATTCCAGCTAAATGCCTGGCACCTGCTTTCTCGGTATATTTCAAATGTTAATTTTCAATGTGGAGGTTTTTTTTTTTTAAAGTCAGTGTCCTTGAAGGTACATGGATCGCTTCATGCTGAACTACAGAGTGAGCAAAACAGGCTGATACTGTGATGTCTTGTGATACATATTTGCCAAACATTTGTTGTGAAAACCAGGGAAATAAAAAAGAAAAGAACACAAAAAGGTAATGTACCTCATGCAGTAAACACATTGCTTGTTTTCCACTTTCCACAAAGAGAAATAAACACACTTCTCCACAATTTAAACAATTTAGCAGGTGAAGTAACTTTAGCTTAATGTAGTCCTTTGCCATCTAGTGCCTAATACTCTTATTTACCTCAATGTGATTTTAAGATCTCATCACCGTGCTGCCTGCCTTTGGAGGTGCCTGTGCTACCCTACCTGTCCTGTACCAGCAGCATGGGCACTGAGACAGTGGCAACTCTACTGGATTCAGCCTTTTACAGGAACAGCAGCTAACAATCATTATTTGGCCAACCAAAACTTTCTCCTCTGAGAAGCTGCTCAATGTCCAAGGGTGCCCACAGCCACCTGCCCAGGATGAACCAACCCACCTGGGATCTGTATTTCTGACTCAGTGGGCAGAAGGAAGCTGCCATGGGGTATAAGCAGTGCTATAGGGCATGGGACTGCATTGCAAGTGAGTTGGGGAACTGTGTTGGGGACACTGAACATAAGTAGCGCAGGGAAAGAGCAGAGCAGGCGCATGCTGGGTTGGCGCACACTAGATGAGAGTGGGAAAGGGAAAGAGGGGCAGAAGATTGTGAATTGTTTTGGAAAGAGCAGGAGCTGCAGCTGGAAGGGAGAGAGCATGAGGTTAGACACACATGTGACAGGGTGCAAATTTGGAGAAGTCAAGAGGTGGGGATGTATGGGGTTTAGGATGCTGAAATGAGCACTCTGCCTCAGGGAGATGAATGGAATCCTGAGGAAGATGGGTTTCTACTTTGGGAGAGGTTTCATGAGTATGCTGGGCTACCATCTTAGCCTGGGATTTCCTGGACAAAAATAAATGCATGTGGCCTTTCCTCCTCTTCTGGTCTTACTGCAGCTGTACTGCACAGCTGCTTTACACCCGTGCACAGAAATGCCTGGGATTTTTCATTTTATGGCAGCCTGATTAGAGGTACTCTACAATAGTTTGAACAAGCTTCCTAAAGTTTGGAAATCCTTAAGGGAACTGTAGAGCCTCTTTATGCCTGAAAACGGTGTCAAAGGTGGGCACACATGCACAGCTCTTGCTGCTGACAGCAGCAGCTAAGCAAACTCGGTCTGGAAATTCTTCTTCCATCCTTTAGCCCAAAGGTATAATTTCTACATGGGGAAGAGTTAGAGGAAGATGACAATACCGGGCATGTTAACATAATTACAGAGCAAAGCCTTCAATTGCAGAGAAAGGAATTGCTGCCTGACCAGCCAGCCCCAGAACACATGCAGAGGACAGATGAAATGTCTGCTACAGTGAACAGGGCTTCACATTATCCCTGAAGTGATTTAGATCCCCCCAGAGGATCAGCAGCTGCCAAAATCTATTCTTAGCTATTTGAAAAAGTTACAGCGTGTTTGAAGATGGGATACTTTTCTTGTTCATAAACATAATTTTTATTTTAGAGGGGAGTTACATAAAGTGCATTATTGTAAGCCATATTTAGTAAACCTCTAAGGAAGAAACACAAATCCATTCCATACTATATCAAAAGGTTTTTAATAAAATAAGTTTAGAAAACAGAAAGATACAGTTTAGACTTAACATCTTAATGCTGCTTTTTTGCAGGCCAGCCCATACAGAACTCAACCTTCCCCCTAAAATGAATAAAACTCTCCCACCACACAGTAAAAAAATACCAAAGGGGAGGAAACATTTAAAGGATCCTACTACAGCAGCCACATGCTTTGTCTTTATTTGAGATGCATTATAAAACCATGTACAGCCATCATTTTTTTGTTATGCATGTTCCTATAGGGGTGGTGAGGCACTGGAACAGGTTGACCAGGGAAGCTGTGGATGCCCCATCCCTGGAGGTGTTCCAGGCCAGGCTGGATGGGGCTTTGAGCAACCTGCTCTAGTGGGAGGTGTCCCTGCCCATGGCAGGGGGGTTGGAACTCGATGATCTTTAAGGTCCCTTTCAACTCTAACCGTTCTGTGATTCTACAAGTTATGACATGGTTCCAATCCTTATTTGAAACTTCCAGGCTCTATAAACCAACTGAGATTCATCAAGATACACCAAGTGAAATCAAGAAAAAAAATGTGCACGCCAACGATAGAAATGCAAAAAGTCGTCCTGCAGAGTTTAAGCCTCAGATCTGAGCAAAACTTCCTGGAGAAAGGAAACACGATGCCTCATACAGGTATAAGTGGCACAGTGAGCACTTTACAAAATATAAACAAAAAAATATTAGTTCACAGAATTGAACCGAAGGTATTGCCACACATTTCATAAAAGTGAAGCCATCTGTTCAAAAGATCTATGATGGGAAAACACAGATGAGAAGAAAACCCTCAACATCAAAATGTTTCATCCAAGGGCGTTACTGAGAGAAGAATTTCCTTAAGAGCATTCCCTTTTTGGAGCCAAAAGTATTGAGGGTGATTTTGCTTGTGTTGTAACACAGACAGCATGCTGCTTAAAACAGGTGAGGGAACACACTGTAAGAAAAATGATCATACCTCTATTGATTACAGTAACAGGAAATCAAATTATATACACAGTTTGTCCGAGGAAAGGTCCCAGCTTCAAACCAGTTTGCAAAACTGTTCTGGCACCCAGTGTATGTGGCGATTCTCCCCACGTTCCTTCTCTCAGCAGGAAAGAGTGTAGTTTCTCCTCAGGCAATGCACACCAGGAAAGAAGGACATGGGAAAATTAAACTTACATTGCTGAAACATTTACTGGTTTGAGGCATCTGCTGTGGCTGTTTCCTAGAAGCTGTTGGTTTATGGTTGAGTCAGTTATATTTTAAAAGCCTAAAATCAGGCATTGTGAATATCTTTAATTTATTATTTTATCACAAATTCTGTAAAGCTATTTCTGTTAATTTAATACATTTACAGTAGTTTTTCTTGAGACTGACACCCATGCAATGTTTTACTAATTTCTTTTGCTTGTCTTGCTGGAGTACTAATTCGACTGTCTGCCACAGGTGGTCTTCAGTCAAAATTTCACTGTATTTAATATTCAAGTTTTTAATTCTCTAGACAGTTTGCTGTCATTTTTCTGAATATCAAGTACCTACACAACATGACATGAGTACATTTGAAAGATTAAGTCTGGTTTGGATACTAAAAGGACTCCTAAAATCTGTTAGATTGTGATGCTATAATAGAAGTTATGGAGACTGCTACCACTAAATAGTCAATCTTAAAAGAGTTTAAATGCATTTAACCTCACAAATGCAAAGTAATTTAGAAAACAGTACTAAAATTTCATACTCTAACATAGCTTTATTGCTTTATTTCTAGTTTTAATTAGCAATTTATTAGATTTTAAATATTTGGTATTATATAAATCCTGTATTTTATAATGAAAACTGTTAAAATACTTCAAACTGACTCCCAATTTGAATTCCCTCTTAGAATAATTTGTTCCATTGAAAAGTAACTTTTTTGGACAGACATGCAGACAAATAGCTGTTTTCTAACAATCCAAACATTATAACTGCATATTTTGCCATATATGCCTTGATACTTCTGATTTCTTTAACTCTGTTGATTTTAATTTTAAAAGGTTGTAAGAACAGGTAAGTTATGTGATGAATTATGACTCTTTACTTACTAGGCTTGCTGAGGAACTAATTCTCTAGAGTGCTGGCATACTAGCTTTGCTTCAGAGTTTGGTTCAATCAAAATATATTATTCACCAAGTTGTTCATTGTGGTTTGGAAAAATAACTAGAAAGAACTTTTAGTGTAATCCATTTATAGGAATTTAGCATGTTTCTGTACTAATTTAGTATGCCCTTGTATAAATCTTTTCAGGCTCCCTTTTTACCATATGTTGAATACATTAAAAACCTATTATACACACTCAATATTTCCTCATTGTGGTATTTTTGACATAATTATAGCTTCTTTTAAAAATAGACAAAAACATGTTTAGTGTTTTTCCCTAAATTAAAAAAAAATACCAACATCTCCTCTAAAGCCACATGATCTTCCAAATGACTTACAGCAAGCAAGGACAGAGGTCTGTCAAACTCTGCTGGCCTGATCAAGATGGACATTAACACAGTCTGAACTGAAACTTCAAAGGTGTAACTAAAACCAGCCCATTTTTGGTTTGACTTTACTTCTTCATTTATTTCAGTTTAAAACTGGTGTGCCACAGTTTCTCATATATTACATCTTGCTAGAAACTGCAGTTCATATTACATTCAGGAATCCAAATATTAATGTTATTTTTTTAACATAGAACCAGTATTCATTTTGAAAGTGGGTGATATTGCAGGAAAGAGAAAAATCACAAAAATTTAAGTAAGGTTATACTTCTGGACAATGCATTAGCATTATGCAAGGGCAGCACTAATCCATTCACAGTAAGAACACCCATTTACTGTTTCACAGCATGTAAGATTAGAGCACTCCATACAAGTGGACCTCCAGGCTCACTGATTCTTGCTTTTGATTTTTTGAAAATCAGTAAGACCTTCCAGTAACTTAGAATATGTGCTTTCTAAAAGTGTGCTATGTAAATAAAGTCTACTAATACATGGCTGAAGGCAAAAGGTCAGAAGAGAAGTATGCAGTCTTCTGCATAAAATGCCTAAAGCTACAGGACATACACCTGACCATTCCTCATACTCACAAATCTCAAGATCTCGCCCTGTTCTAGGAGGGCCATACTACATTTTTAGTTAACTTGGGAACTGAAGCAGACTCTGAACTTCAGTTCTTTGAATGACAATTCAGTGCTCTCCACCATCAGCTGGAGAGAAAAAGATTTTCATGGGATAGAAAGAAGAAGGGAAGAATTCTGAGTTCCTAGGAAGTGTCAAGCAGCAGCTACGGAAAGGCTCCTGTTTTGTGAAACAAGTCCATCCATAAAGGGAGTCACTGTTCAGTTAAAGACAACTTTCATCTTGCTTGTGCTTAAATGTTGAGGACTATTTCTGTTTCAGTTAGAACATTAGAAAAACATTGAAAGTTTCACATTCTTATTAGGTGGTTTGGGGGGTTTTCTGGTTGGTGGCTTGGGGTTTTTTGTTTGTTTGNNTTTTTTTTTTTTTTTTCTTTGTGCTGGCATGAACCAGGGGTATATAAAAAAATTCTGAATAAATTTACTTTCAAGACACGGACACATACTACATGAAGAAAGAAGTGGCCCCTAGGAAAGGAAAAAAAAGGCACAGCTGCAAAAGAAAACAAAAATCCAGATAAAACCACTTGCAGGGATAATTCAAAATAGAAGGTTAGACAGAATCTGACACCACCTCAAGGAGCAGAGGACTTCAAGGTATGAATGAAGCTACCAGTTCACACAAACACAGACAATCATACAATAGGCAACTAGTTCAGTAGAGTCCAGAGTACACTAGCAGTGCTTGCTCTGCTCCACAGGCCATAAACATGACACGCTGATCTATGTGAGTATGTCAGAGAAGAGCAAAAGTTGTAACTCTAAATTGTTCCAGGAAGAACAGCAAGGTCAAGGGCATTGCCAGTGGCTGAGGTTCCTGCAAGGGCAGGAAATGTGTTAGTGAACTTGCAAGCAGCGCACACCAGCTGGGGACCTAGAGTAAGGCAATAAACCACAAACCGCAGCATATTGGACATTTATATTTTGTCTCTAAGCAAATCTTCTGCATAGTCAGGAATACTTCTTTAGAAGACAAAACTACTGAACTCCACTTATGCACTAAGAATAATGACAAAAAAAGGAAAGAGAAGTTCCCCCAATTCCCTCCACAGCCAGGAATACCAAGACTGAATTAGTATCAGATAAATATACAGAATATCAATTAGAGAAATGAATGGTTTTGCTGCCTTTCAAAACTCATTGGATTACGTCAACACAGATAGGAATCCATATCACAGATATGGGGTTTTTTATGCTAGAAATTTCCTAACCCATCATAAGGTGTTTGTGCAATCTTAGCCATGTAAAGTAATTCAATCTCACAGTGACCTGAAAGGTCATTCCAATTACCATTGTTCACGTGGATAAGAAGCTTTCAGTTTCTATTCTGCATTTACTTGTGACCAGGCCACTGACAATTTCTCCAACATGTAAGTCACAAATTAAAAGCCACAACGTCAAGAGGTCAAACCACTGTTTACATAGTGTTTGGACAATCTAGGAAATACTGAAGTGGTTGTGTTTTCAATTGGTCACTACCCAATCTGTTACTACAATGTTTTACACCTAACCATCAAATATAGATTTTCAACAGAAAGGAGAAAAGTAGGTATAGTCCAGAGTCTTTTAATACATTTTACAGGAATTACTAACAAGAACTGATGGGATTTTCTCAAATCAGTAGTGGAGTATAGTGTCCAAAAACTGTAGGACATATAGAAAACCTTACCTGTGAATTGTGTTTAACATAGAAGAGATTAACCCGAAAGAAATAAGACATGCTTTTTAAGATGCAGGAGACTGTTGCAAAGAAGATACTGATCAGCTCAGTCAGGAAATACTCGGCTTAATTTGTAGCGAGAGAGAGTTCAGCTTGATACCAGGAAAAGGCTTAATAACAAGAATCAAATAAGCATTGCAACATGTTAATTCAAGGGATCACAAAATCTTTAATACTAGAGAATTTTCAAGAACAAGTTGGATACATATCTGTCAGGTAGAGCTTAAATATATCTCTACAGCGAAATATCTATCTCAAATATCTTCTCTAAAACCCTGTTTTTATCATTTTAAGGTATACCTTTTTTTGCCCTATGTACAACCATGGCAAATCAAATATCTTTGCATAGCATACTCTGAATTTTATAACAGTATATAAAATATGTCAACAAAATGGAACTTTTCAGTGGTTAATCAACAGTCATGATCATAAGCCTTATCTACATTTCTCCAACAACAAACCTGCCTTTTCTTTTGCTTTTACAGATATAAGCTCAGGTTCAAGTTTGTCATTATTTAAAATAATCACGATAATAATAAACACCTGAAATTTTCCAAGAACAAACTTCCTTGCAGGCAGGAAGCTGTGTACTTGGTTATCCATTGACTTGCCTGGTTTAAAATAGCTCAGACTGCACTTTCTAGGCTAAGGAGGACATGCAGTCTGCCAGCATCATTGAGAAGTTACAGCTGACATCTCAGCCCAAATAGTCTCTCCTTTTTAATCCAGACTTCCTACAAGTACTGCATGAAACACATCCATCACCAAACTATAAAAAACATTTTGAAAATGTCAGTGAACTGTCCAATAGTAGACATTTTAATGTAAGTCCTAAAATTTTTACGGTACTTAGTCTATCAACAAAATCTTAATGATGCTGAGGCTTTTAAAAAATATATTATTTTTAATACATAACATAGTAATACATATTACATATGTATATATACATAATATATTAATATACTTATAGTAAATATAATAAATAGAAATATACTATATTAAATATATGAATATTAATATATTTATGACTACATTTACAAATGCATTAAACATCTCATATTACTACATAAGCAACATAACTGTGCAATTAACTATTGTGAATTAGTAGCTACCTAAGCTTTATAGAAAAGCATTTATTGTTCCATTCATGAGTTTGTGTATGATTAAAAAGAACTCAAATTGTATTTGTGTCTTCATTAAAAATAAACAAATTAGTCAACACTATGTACATCTCATGACTCCTAAATATAAGGTATACCAGCATGATACACTAGAGAGCTGTACTTGTCCAAAACAAGAGGTAACAATAAACAGTGGTTTTAATAATTACCTTTTAGTTGACTACAAAAATGTTAGTTCATAGGAAGAAGGGTATGTTTACAAAACTAAAGACTTCCCCAACAAGAAAGTGGCTGGCGACATTTCCTTAAGACTCTTCCTTTGATAGTCAGCTGGCAGCCTGCACTCCAGAGGAGAGAGGGGATACTCCTTATCTATGCTGCAACTTTCTTTCTCTACCAGTGCATTAATTAATGCTGAATCTATAGTAAATCTGAACTTCCTCCTCCCCCCCCCTTTTTTTTCCAACTTGTTAATAGTGCAAACTGGATTAATTTATTTGCAGCCTTGAATTCTGAGGGACAGACAGACATTAGGTCCACATTTAGAGCAAAAGCTGCAGCAACAGCATTGTGACAGTTTCTTCTACCCTGTAACTTTCTTCTTACACAGAAGAAAGTCTGCTTTCTCACCTTTTTTTTTTTTTTTTTGCAAGGCAATGTAAACTTTAAGATAATAGGGCCTATCAGCTATCCAGGTGAAAATCTGCCAAAATCAGCCATTTTTCCAGGCCTTTTCTTTTTGAAGTGGAGTCAAGGAGGAGAAGAATGTTGCACTTGCTTGGTATATGCTTGCTTTCCCCAGCTGGAATGCTTCGACCCACAAGAAATTATTTGTTCCTGAAACTGCATTCCCCTTGATTTGGGAGCACGAATGTCTCAAACAGAGATGCTCCCAGTGTCTCTTGTGCAAGGTTCAAGCACCATGAAGTTAGAAGTAGCATTGTCATAATGCAGAACAGGATTAGGGTCAGCTAAAGAGAAGTTACTGGAACTTCAGACTAGTTGAGTAGGGGGAACCTAGAACTGGTAACTGTGGGAGACAGATCAGCTCGGTGTAATGTCTGCCACCTGAGAACTTGGTCAAAGAAAAAGACAAACTATATCTGGAAGGGGACTGAGACTGAAAAAAGGAGTAGGAGTGAATCTGACAAACTATGGATCTGAGGCTGAGAAGTATCATCATATGCATTGAAGACCATCTCAGAGAGGTCTTGTAAGAATGAATTAATTTTTAGCATCCAGATACTGCAATGGTAGAGGAGGTGAAACATGGTTATACTGGGAAATGAGCAGAGGTAGGTGTGACAATGGAGGAATCATGCGGAAGTGCCTATTCTCGCTGCCATCTACCTTAGCAGCTGCACAGATCCCTGCAACTTGCCACTCCTCTGGAGCTAGCACAAACTATCTTCTCTGCATGCCAAGAGCGCTGATCTGCAGGGAGGATAATGTGCCACCCGTAACATCAAGTGTGTTCAAGTGTGCATGGGATGCAAAGGAGATCCAGAACTTTTCTGATAGCTCATGTCAAGCTGATGTAAAATAATCTAGCATGCCTCATAAACTTATTTTAGAAACAAACATATGAACACCACCAACAAGAAAACATTTAGCCAGCCACACACAAGTACCAGTAAGATGAAGAAGTGAACCAATCTTCTACACTAAAGATATCTGTGTGACTTTAATTCCCTCTGTACCATCATCCCTCATGAATCTGTTTCATGATGCAACCTCCAATTAAATGACAACACGGTTTCTCCCAGCAGGATTGTTTCCTCGTGCAAAGCACAAAACTGACTTCCTCTGGGAATGAACAAGTGTTATGCTGTAAGGGATACTTGTTTCTAGGCCTCTTGACTCCTCTCTTGCAGTAGTGAATGAGTTCATGAACTATAGAAGTTGTGAAAGCAATTGAACATTTCTTAAAAACAAAACAGAACATAAAAGAAACCCAAACATACTCCCTTCTAATTTCACAGGACTTCACTGAGAACTTAAGCAAGCAGTTTAAACCAAGCATTCATATCTCACCAGTTTTGGTGTGGGTTTTTTTGTTTGGTTGGTTGGTTGGTTTTTGTTTGTTTGTGTTTTGTTTTGTTTTGTTTTTTGTTTTGTCTTTCCAGATGCTGGACTTGGCACCTACACCATTAATATACTGGTATAATGTGCTCGATACATAAATTGTAACATAAAACCCAGAGCACTTACCAGGAAGTATGGAAAAGAATCCTAGGTGCCCTAAACTAGATAAATACACCCACCCCAGGAAAAATCCCAAACCCCAGATAAACAACAAACAGTTCATAATTAGAGAATAGATTTTGTTAAAAAAAGTTGTGAGACCAGCTCCAGGTGCTCATGCTACTAAAATTTCACCTCAATTAAGTGTTATGCACTTCACTTTATTGGTACTTGCTATTGGTACTTGTGAAATACACATATGTGGTGGTGGTGAGCGCTCTACGAAGCCTCAGAACAACAATTCAGCCTTTAAAGCACTTTTTCGTAGCACAGTATCCCAGCCTTCCAGCCGGGAAGGTCACATAATATCTTTCCTCACCACTGTAACTAGGATTACTGTGTATGTTCATCACCTCAAACCCGTGAAATCTAAAAGTCAAGCTTGACCCGTGGTCAAAAGTCAGAGAAGAGCTTGTCCTAAGTCTGCCCTGGCTCAGGTCAATGATCCCCCACAAAAGACGATGTCTGAGGAACATACTGCCAGAATCAGAGCAATTTAGAGAGCTTGTAAGGATGTTCCTGTTCAAAGGACAGTCAAGAGTTGATTCACCAGCAGGCCTGAGGTCAGAGGCTGCCTGTCCCAAGAAATAAAACTGGTGTCCTTATAGACATCAACCAGGAAAACATAAAGAACAGTTTTACATATTTCAAGTGAGCATCTCCTCTGTGCTCACAACGTTAACGGTTATGAATGACCTAACACTTTGCTTCTGCTTTAGAAAAAGTGAGGAAGTGTCATTAACTTAAATTTACATATGTGAAAACAAGTTAGGAAGTTTGTCACTGTCCTGAGTATTCACAGCAGCACATAGCTATTCTTCTGGCAGAGACGTGCTGACTCTCAGGGAGGTGTTTCTCATGCTTTTGTTCATTTAATATTTCAGGTGAGAACAATTTTACTTATTTCTGCTCATGAAAGTTAAGTTCTTCATGAAAAAATTGTTAAAGAAAGACTTCAAGGATGTTAAGTTGTTAACTGACATGTGAGTTATGACAGCCTATATAAACTTCTAAAGCAATCTTTGGGAATTGTTAAAACACATTGCCAACATTTGACAAAAATAGCTTTCAGACCAATGATATTTGCTAAAATACATGCAAATCTACTGCATTAATATTATGAAACAATGAATCCAAACTCAAGAGCTCTTTGATATCCTAGACACAAAAACCTGAGATTCCCAGTCCACTGAATAAATCCATCGATCTGCCTTGCAAACCCTAACTGCAACTTAAATGATAGTGTGGGACTATCCATCAGTCACATCAGGTCAGATCCCAGGATCTGAAAATTTCCTTTCCCCTTCTCTCTTCACTTATTTCCTACAGAGATTTCCAAAGCTCTGTAAAGCAAGTGCATGTGATGCTTTGTGAATTCTAAAACGCTTAATGAAACATTACACAAGCATTCAGAATGACAACTTAAGTAACCTTAACTTAAAGCAGATCTTGAGCCACAGCACATCAAAAATATATTTGGCTTTTACAACAGCTCGATTTATCATTTGAAAAACAGGATTTTAAAAATGGGTGCATTGCTAGGTCAGGAGTTAACTTGCAATAATACTGAAGGATATTGCTCCAGTACTCCTTTCCATTTGCCTTCTTCCGTCCTCATATGAATTCATGTGTTACTAAAGAAGCACTGAATCCTGAGACCTAAAAATGAATTCTCTTAAGCGGGGACAAATTTGCAGCTGCATGAATTTGCAGAGCCCTGGAACAGGCTGCCCAGGGAGGTCATGGAGTCCTCTTCTCTGGAGACCTTTAAGACCCGCCTGGATGCAGACATGAGCAATGTGCTCTAGGCAATCCTGCTTTGGCAGGGGAGTTGGACTAGGTGATCTCTAGAGGTCCCTTCCAACTCTGACAATTCCCCAATTCCATGAATATCTGCCCTGCTTCTTCACAGAAATTGCCCATGTTTTAAACAAGAAAGGCAAATGTTGCACAATACATGAAAACAGCCCTGATGTTCAAGAAGAGGTAGCAGAAAGACGTCCAGGAACACAAATCATGAGCCTGATTTTTTCCATGGTTTTTGGTAAAAGAGAAGATATATTAGAAACAAAATAAAGGAAAAAAACTACTTTTCGTAGAAAATCTGTTAAAATTTCATTGTGTGTTTGGATGGTTTGTTAGAAATCCAAAGGACTGGTTAATGCAACCACTGGCCAACCCTTGCTCTGAGCCTTCCAGGTGTTCTCAGATATAACAGGTGGCTTAAATATTTATTAGCTAACATTCTAATATACTTGGCCATCAGTTCTCAGTGTTCTTCTGTCAAGGTTCATCCTACCCTGTAAAACAACAACCAATCCTCTCTAAGAACTCTTTTCTTTTTTGTTAGAAACTGACTACATTTAAAAAAAAAGGTGGATTAAAAATTAAAAGATCTAGTATTTTGTAATCCAGAGTTATTTTCTTTAAACACGTTTTAAGAGAAAAGAATGCTTGAGTTCATTCCAAGTCACATTAATAAAAACATTAAAGTAGAACAGATTTCCCGCACCCAGGATAAGTAATTGAGGATCACAAGTTCAGGAGTTCATGACTTAAATCCTCTTTTGGATGCAAAGACCAACAATTCCTCATGTTTCCCTCTTAACTCCTTACTATTCCTTTATGGAATTCACACCCTAAGCAAGAAAGAACTTTGACTCCGATGAAAATAAATCTGTCTCATTAAAAACACACATTAACCCCAGCTATTAACTCTGAGAACTATTAGCAACTTCTCCCTTGAAAAATATGACCATAAAGTTTGAAATTATTTATTCTTTATATCAATTATTACTTTTTAAAGTGACAATCTGTCAGACGAAGAAGATGGACCTCTCAGTAGAAATGCATACCAAAGACAATTTCTTTTCCTATTGAAAAAGCATACTAGCTACAACCTATAGCATACATTTAAAAACGGACAAAAACATAGCACTTTACATTTACATATTTACCCAGGGCCCTGCAAGCACACAACGCTTTTCAAAAAAGCAAAACCCTGGTATAATAATGTTCATTTTCATTCTATTTCCATGAGAGATTTTCAGCCACTTTTTCAAAATATGGCAAAAGTTTAGTATGCAAGAAGCAGACTGGCAACCTGGCAACATGGATGAGAAGCTGGACATGAGCAGGCAGTGTGCACTTGCAGCCCAGAAGGGCAAGCACATCCTGGGCTGCATCAAAAGATGCATTGCCAGCAGATCCAGAGAGGCGATTCTGCCACTTTGCTCTGCTCTGGTGAGACCTCACCTGGAGGACTGTGTGCAGGTCTAGAGCCCTCAATAGAGGAAGGACATGGATCTGGTAAGAGCAGGTCCAGAGGAGGGCCACAAAAATGATCAGGGGGTTGGAGCACATTTGCTATGAGGACAGGCTGAGGGAGCTGGGGTTATTCAATCTGGAGAAGAGGCTCTGGAGAGACCTAATAACAGCCTTCCAGTCCCTGAAGGGGCTACAGGAAGGCTGGGGAGGGTCTTTTTGCAAAGGCCTGCAATGACAGGATGGGGGGCAATGGCTTCATGCTGGAGAAAAGCAGATTTAGATTGGATATTAGGAATAGGTTCTTTACTCTGAGGGTGGTGGACCACTGGAACAGGTTGCCTGGGGAAGTGGTTGAGCACCTTTCCCTGGAGATATTCAAGGTGAGGCCCAATGAAGCCCTGAGCAGCCTGGTCTAGTTGGGGATGTCCCTGCTGACTGCAGGGATTAGATGACCCTAGAGGTCCCTTCCAGCCTGGACCACTCTATGATTCTATGACAAGTAGAAGGCTGCGGTACTCAACAACTTTCTTGCCCCAGTCTTCACACAGCTTGAGTAGATGGATTACAAGGCAAGGATTGGGAGAGAAAAGTTCCTCCTGCTGTAAGAGAAGATCAAGTCAGTGACCACCTGAGGAATCGGAACCTAAACCTACAAAAATCTATAGGACCTGACAGGATGCATCCCAGAGTCCTGAAATGGTCATGGTGTCCCTCAGGGGTCTGTACTGGGACCAGTAATTTTTAATATCTTGTTCTACGACATGGAGAGTGGGATCAAGTGCACCCTCAGCAAGTTTGTGGATGACCAAGCTGAGTGGTGCTGCTGAAACAACTGAAGGACAGGATGCCATCCAGAGGGACCTGAAAAAGGCTTGAGAAGTGAGCCCATGTGAACCTATTGAAGTCAAATGCAGAGTCCTATATCCAGGTTAAATGCAGGGTCCTGCACTTGGGTCTGGGGAACCCCTGGTATCCATACAGACTGGGGGACAAAGGGATTGACAGCAGCACTGCTGAGAAGGACTTGGGGCTACTGGTGGATAAAAAGCTGGACAGGAGCCAACAGTGTGTGCTCAAAGCCCAGAAGGCCAACTGTAACCTGGGCTGCATCAAAAGAAGCATAGCAAGCAAGTTAAGGGAGGTTATTCTGCCCCTCTGCTCCACTCTTGGGAGTTCCCATCTGGAGTCCTGCTTCCAGCTCTGGAGCCCTCATCACAGGAAAGACATGGATCTGTTGGAGTGAGTCCAGAGGAGGGCCACAAAAAGGATGAGAAGGATGGAGCACCTCTCCTATAAGGATAGGATGAGAGAGTTGAAGTTGTTCAGCCTGGAGAAGAGAAGGCTGTAGGGAGACCTTATAGTGACCATTCAGTACTTAAAGGGGACCTCCTATTCTATGATTCTAAGCATCCCTCATAAACAGAAAATCTGCCACCATGCTGCTAACTGGACATGGCTCCTAGACTTACTTTCAAGTCCTGTATTCAGTAACAGTGCCAATAATATCTTTCTCATGTAATTCATGGAAGGCTACCACCCCAATTTCACATATTCTGCAAATGCACAGCCATTCATTAGTAGTTACAATACTAATTTGTGGCAGAACTGAAATATCCTCGGGTGGCCAGAATGTCTTTGTTTCAGTAAAACATTAACGCTTAATTACAGACCAGTATTCCCAAACCATGGTATAAGCCATGTAGCACAATGTAAGCTAGTGTTCTTGCTGATATATGACTTGGGACAGGCAACAGCCAGTCTCTGGCCACTACCTTTCTTACAGGCAATTTTGATGTCCAGCCCTCCTGACAGTGAGGCACCTCACAAAAAAAACATTTATGAAATCCTGATACAGTTGACTTAGTACTGGATTTTTTTGTTTTTCTTTTTTTCCTCCCCCAGTCAAGAGTTAATAGTTACCAAAGCATAAGTATACCTTCACTGCTAACAGCCCATCTTGAACTTTCCCAGAAAACTTGGGGTACAAGGTAGAGCAGTTAAGAAAGCTGTCTAAGGCACTATTTTCATGATGGGGGTAGAGAGGTGGTTCTCAGCAGTGCTCATTCTCTGCTGCTTGATGGGCTGCCTCAGGTCCCCCATGACCTTTTCTAAATTCTCTTAATACCTATCCAATACATTCTATTCCTGCCAAGGCTGTTGCAATCCTTAAGCCTTCAGTTTTGCATCACTGGTGCTGGGCACTCCAGAACATAAAATGATTTCAGGGCCTTCTTGCAATATTTAAGCCATTCTTATAATAGAGCTACTTCTTCAGCTGCAAGACTGCCTTGAAGCTCACTAAGAATCATCACACCAGTTCTCTTGCAGCAGTGAATGCCAAAAGATCCTAGAGACACAAAGGAAACCTGGTTCTGGAAATCCCTTTGTATATACCTGAGGAGGGCTGTATTAAGTGGAGGTAGGGAGGTAAGATGGTATGGGAGTATATTTAAAAGCAGGGGGTGTAAAAATAAAAAAGCACAACACCCTGCAGCTGTGATAAGACACCACTAAGATTTCAGGAAAGTGCATTTAACTGTCATTAAGTCTGGAAGGGAAACTAATCTACAGTCTGAATTCCCACAGTGCTGGTTAAAACACTACCCCTGTTACTAAAAACACACCGTGCTCAGCTGTGTATGACAGGAGGAAGAAGTTGGGTAACACCATCTGCATTTGCTGGCATGGATTTTAATGAAGAAAAGCATTATAAATCGCATCTTTCTGCATGCTCACAAACAGGCTGCAGCGCATACTATTCTCCCAAAGGTCCTAAGTAGGCAGGATTTCATTCGACTAGTCGATTAAAGAGATTAGTTCACTTAGTCACGTCATTAGAATGAGTGTCACATTTCTAGCAAGCACAAGAAAAGGCCAAAGCTGTAGCAGAAAAATAGCTCACTTTACCAACACCAGTAAAGATGTTTTCTATCAGCTACAGGGAATTCAAAGGTTGCCAACCAGAATTTTTAAAATATCATTTTTAGGCAGAAAAGACTTTTCTGGATACGGTTCATCTCGTTTTCATTATGCAAAGAAATAGGAACAAAGGACATACTTAGCAAAATCCCGGGAAAAAGGCAAGATGGGTTTTTTTTCTGTTTCTAATTCTACCTACATTGCTCTCAGTTCACTGTCTCCTCTGTCATCATGTTGTTTACTCAGTCCTTTCAGGAACAAAAAAAGAAGCAGCCAACCAACCGAAGAAATGCTGCCGTCTCCTACAACCTCAGGTGCTCCTTGGACATCCTCCTCTTCCTCTCCTTCCCCAGTCCCAGCCATCCACACTAAACCTGGCCTTAGGGATTTTGTAACTGCTCCAGCCCCACACCAAGAAATCATTCAGTGGGAAATACTTCACCGCTGTTACCCTGATGAAGCTGAAGACAGCTATAACAAATAATTGTAAAGGGGATTTTATGTTTCAAATTGTATAATATCTACCTTACGAAGGCGTTTTTACTGAAGATTGACAAGTGTGGGAAGTGTGAATTGTGCAAGTGTTCACAAATTATAAGGATCCAAAAAAAGTTGAAATGCATGTGTTATAATATTGGGGAGAGGGGAAGAGAGTGGAGGTGTCAAAAAAAAAAAGAAAAAGAGGGAGGCATTTTGTGAAAAATTTACCTAGAAAAATTAAAATGGTACCCCTCCTTTATCGGGTTTCACATTTTGCCAAACCTCACCTCCTGTGCTTTTCATGTATTTATTTGAATGTACATTCTACAGACACCAACTCATAAAATACCTTTTTATAGCAAGCACTAATAGCAACTTCATGATTACATAATAAAAATACAGCACTTTCATAACACGTACAGTTTATTCAACAAATTTATCTGAGGTTTATAGCCACATAATCAAATTAAAAATTAATTCACCTACCTCACGCTTTCTTTAGAAAGTGCAAATTCCTAGGAAATGCTAAACAAACAGCTATTATTAAAATATATGACTCAACATTAATGAGAAATACAACCAGACCGACTGCTGTAGAACCGTCATAACTGAAAAACACCAAACCACAACATTTTTAGGAACAGTGCATATAATCCCCTAAAAGGTAAAGCTTCTGTGAATTTAGATGGATTACTGAAATCATTCTGTGTAGCTGATTCTAGTCATCTAGCTTACGGCCTCTTATGCTCTCATGCTGTAGTCTGTTCACGAGACCAGTAATGGCTTACTAAATACAAACATTCAAAGCCAGGTGAAGGATTGCTAAGGAAGCCGCAGAGTTCATTAAACCCCTGCTCTACCTCCAGCAAAGCGCAACCTGCATTTGCATAAGGCACCGTTCCGAAAAAAAAATTAGAAACACAATCGAGTTGAGAAGCTCCTCTGCAGGAAAACCGAAATCAAACCAAAAGAAAACATGATGCATGTTGATTGTAACAAAGAAATAAACCCAACAGACTGCCATGGGAGAAGAGGGCTGTAAACGCAAACTGCTGTGACCTCTCCAATCCAGAAGAGAGACAAGCAGACTTCTAGGTATGTTCACGGTTTTAAAAAGACATTCTCCAAGATTTATTTTTTTTTCTTTTTAACAGACAACACTGTGCCTTAGAAAGACTCTGCAGTCAGGGGTTAACGATCCTCTTGCTTCTACACAGAACAAAGTCTCAAAAATCTAGATGCCAGGCAGACATGTTAAAAGAATCATGGTTTATAGATCCAGCATTTAAACTCGGGGAGAAATGACCAATCCCTTCTGGAACCAAATGGATGACTGGAGCTCATGAGGGAATGATTAACAAAAAGGAAGGGGAAAGGACATGAGCTCAGTGACTGTGACACAGATAACCTAAAACAGATTTCTTAATATTACTCTGTTTTTTTTTTTTTTTTTTTTTTTTTTTTTGTT
>VZTM01035254.1:0-13433 GCA_013400555.1 Jacana jacana
ACACATGCCGAGGTGAAGTCTAGAAAAATACTTACTTTTTGCCTGATCTAAAGAGAGACAATATACCAAGTCCTAGCAATTACACAGGAGCAACAATTCAGGAGTACTGGGGGGAACAATTCAGGATCTGTGGCTAATGAATACCGCAACTCCCTTTGAACCCCTTAAGAAAAATAGATGCTGAAACAGGGTGTGCAGAATGGACTGCAGGCATAAACGTTATGTATACCAAAAGTAAACACTTAATCAGCTTGGCAAATGACTTCTCAGTTAACAGTTCATATAGCACTAAAAACGGCAACTTTCAGAACTTTCCACGCTCCTACAGAGAAAGTCAACCTAAAAGGCTCACTGCAGCCTTAACTTCACACTGAGATGTAGCTGCAAAACCCTTCATGGAATTACGTCAAGATCAGAAAGCTGTTTAAATTTACAAATTTTCATTGTGCTGAAAAGTGACTATCAAGTCAATTAAATTATAACAAAAGTATTTTTATAGCCAGGAAATAATTAAAAGCATTTATTTTCCTCTTTGTATATGTTAAAGATATTTAAATGTATGAGGAAAACAAAAACCATACTTTTATTATCATTTTTGTCAGCAGACACTGAAGTCATTAACTCCTGGTGAATCAGAAAGGTTTTAAGAAAACAGTATTCTCACTGACCTCGAGGGAATATTTCCCATGCATTAAATTACCAAGTCTTTCATTAGGTGAGTTATCAGTGACATAACCATACTATTAAAATATTAGCAAAGTTTTGTTTGGTTGGTTTTTTTAAGGAAAGGGTACATTCCAGAAGGAAGGAAAAGATTTGAGTTAGTAAGAGATATCATGGTGTAGTGTATCACGTGCTTAGGACATTCAAAGTGATATATACGTTATGGTTATGTGACCCACTGCTATAGTCCCCTCCTTATGTAGCATTATGCTATAGGAGACTCTGGGGGGCATTAAGGAGTCAGCAAAAATGTTTGCTGTGGTATCATTTGCTTTTAGGGATTTTGACAGACTATAAACTACTTTTAAATACCGCTGGTTTTTATCTTTATCTTAGCATTTATGCTAATTAGGTAACAATTGAAAATCTGAAAAAAGTGAAATCCTACAAAATCAACTTGCTTATGGTTTTAAAACTCACAGGTTTTTAATTCTGAATCCTAATTCTCTTCCACTACATTCTCACTGCCATTTTATCCCACTTCTTTTCTTTACCTCACGTCTTATATTCAAAGGTTAAAACCCAATATGATCCATAGCTTCTACATGACAAAAGGTGATTCTCAGCATATGAGCAAAGATACTACTCCAAGGGGGAAAAATAAAAATAAAATAGTGCACCTCCCTCCTGAGGAATTTCATTTTTGTTCCATTAAAATGGTCATTTAAAGAGCCTAAGTATTTATATAACTGTTTTATTACTTATTTCCTTCTTGCACTTCACCAGAAGCAATACCACAGCTCTACTCTGCTTTATTATCTGATTTCAGCTATTCAAACTTCATTTTTTACACACCATCATTTCCTTCTAATGTCCCTGACCAGTTAGACACTCCATATCTCCAACACTCCATATACCAACACCGTATCACTGAATATGGCAATCACACACACACACACAGAAAGACTAGATGTGACAATTACCATTTCCCACTATTATTGTTTACTTGAGAACTTAATTATTTTAGGGTAGCTTTAAAAAGAAAACCCAAAGTAGGGGGTTTTTTATATATGCATGTGTGCATACACACACACAGAAGAGAGCATACCAGAGCTCAATTCAGAACCAGGCTTGAACTCTGCATGGGAGATTAACATTAAATATAGTATGGGATGAAGCAATTTAAAAGTAGCAAAGACAGAAATACACACACTGTGAAATGTAACTGATAAAAAGACTGTTAAAAGCAGGCACTACTGTAGCACAGGCAAACGTTCAAGGGTACAGTCAGAAATGGAACGCCCGGTGAATAATGCAGCACGCAATCTTACGTGTCCCGTGACGCCCTGCATTCTAAAGCATATCGTTACTAGTTTCTCAAAATAACTGTAAGTACCCTCACACAGCTACAAAACCGAGGTTTATTAGAACAAAACACTCAATTTCAATCGTGAAAGCCAGAAACCCATGGGTTTTAAGTCATCCAAGGAAGTAGTTTATTCTTCCTGTGGCAGAAGTATTTGTTGCAGCCTCACTGGTTTGAGCTGTGTACACCTACCTCCTGCCCAGCGTCACCTCTCGTCCCTGGTCTGACCATTCTAACCCAGGAAATTTTGTAGTGACTACAAGCTCAAAAAATACCAGTGGTTTACATATTCTGACAGGCTATATTCCCACCTGTACTTGTTAGTGACTGGCATTTTAAGATAAACTTAATAGTGGCTTCTCAAATCCTGAAAAAGAACACAGTTCTCCGGGATCCTGAACTACGTGCAAGTCTAACGGTCCACAAGACCACAATATTTCCAATTTGCCCTGGTCCAAACTGAACCATGGCAACAACAAAAATACTTTCAGATCAGCACTGCTCACTGCAAAAGTCTAGTCTTATACTAGCACTTGTTTGTTGTCTTTCAAACAGTTCAGTAAATCACCGATCCTGTCATCATCGCTGTCATCACGGTTTGAATAAATGAGCTTGTACTGTTGAAGAGATGGTTTCACAAAGTTACTCTAACTTCTGCTACCAAATCACAAGGAAATCTAAAAATATAAACTGGTATTTCCTGCATACACAAAAACATATGCTTTGCTTTGTACTCCTATGAGACCCATCAAAAGCTGTAGGAATTGAGGGAAACACACGTCAAGGAAAAGATACTGCCTTCGCAAAGTCCTGAATCTGATTCATCACATCTGTGAGTAAGCCCAATCAATTTAAACAGGGCCTACTCAAACGTGCCGTTATGACCAAGACCTAAAGGAGTAGCTCAGAGACAGCTTGACCTTCCCTCCCCTTCTGACCATCCAAGTCCCTCACTCTTCAGAAAGATTATTTAGCAAATGAAGCTGATCCCTAGGTTGGCTTTCCACTGATGAGTCCTAGGGCTGACGCAGGGGAACCAGCAGCTGTACACAGCTGAGAACGGCAAGAAGATGATGCACATGTGCCACTGCTACACTGGCAGAAGCTGCACCACCTCAGCTTGTCTGACAGGA
This sequence comes from Jacana jacana, assembly GCA_013400555.1. NCBI lineage: Eukaryota > Metazoa > Chordata > Aves > Charadriiformes > Jacanidae > Jacana > Jacana jacana. Next base: position 3,163 of record VZTM01035254.1, read on the forward strand.
CTTCAGAAGCACTGTGGCTATATCTAATTTCCTCCAATTTGTTGGCTGGAGTCCAAGATTAAACTTGGCATAAAACATCTGCATTACTAAATGTAAGATTTCATAAGAATATTGAACAGGATGAAGTAAAAATCCCTGCACAGAAACACATACAGAACTCAAAATACAAATTTACTATCAACTTTTTCTAGACTTGTCCATTCTTCCAAGAATAGCTATTTAAGCATTAAAATAGCCTTACATATCACAAGAATAATTAATATCGTTCTATAATTGAAAATACAAATACTGAACCTTGTGCTTTTTCTTAAAGCCACATCCCAGCAGCAGAACTGCAAAGTATGAATATCCTACATGTGCTTCTCTTAATAACTACTTTATTAAAATGTCTTAAAACAGTTCTGCCAAGCACAGAAGCTCTCAAGTTTAAAAATGTAGTTTCCTTCCTCCCTCTGCAAACAAACAGACACTTTGTCTCCCACTCGGTTTGATTTAGAAATTTTGGAGCTGGGGCTAGAAAAAAAAATTATGTATAAATTAAAAGATCTTTGCAAACTAAAACAGTTGTATTTTTTTCAGTGTTGGCAACTTTCACAAAGTTCTCACAAATGCCATAGTAAATATTGCACAGGAAGCCAGGGTTCAAATCAACCTTAAGTGATGATGTAATTAAGCAAGTACCAACTTTACTTTCTCAAATTCTCAGTTGACTTTGCTGTTCTTCAATTTACCGAAGCTCCACCTCTTCAAAGAACAATCTCTCTTTCCTATTTCACCCCAAACTCATCAAGTTTGCTGAGGAAAAGAACAACCAACCACAAACAACAAAAAAGAATAAAAGCAAGCCCCAAACATCCCCAAAGCATCAGTTGCAAAGGCTGAAAAAAACCCCAAACAACCCACATGACAAATAGAAAGACCTTCCCCACTTCTAAGACACTGCTAATTTAGAGGGAGGAGGATGACTCACTATTTCTGAGGCTGTTGAGTTTTGTCACTGTGTGACTGACTCTGAACCACACTAACCAACCTTAATGGACTGCTTTGGTGTGATTCCTTTATGCTCTGTAGGTACCGACTGTTTACAGACAGCTGTACAGACCTCAATCCTCCAAACCCTCCTTTTGTTTCCTGCAGAGAGAATGCATGACCTGGAATTCTAGTGCAGAGAAGGAGCTTTGTAAATTAGCTTGTAAATGAGCTTTACTAGTCTTAAATTCTAATCTTACCAGTCTGGCACAGAGCTGCTACACAAACAGCAGAATAGTTACCGTAAAGACACGTCTCGCTCTTGAGATACAAGAAATTTAAAGAACCACAAGTGGAGCTTTTCTATTACTGAAAACTAGTTGTGGAAAACCTCATAAATTATAATCAGAGAGTTACAAAAGGCTGATCTTTTGTTCCAAAATCACTTATATCTGTAGCTATAGACTATCACAGAAAAAGGGGGTTAGGAACTCAGAATACTTCCTTAATTCACCAAAGTCACAGACAGTATACATCAACAATCCGGGTCTCAACCTTCTCCTTTCAATGTCAACTGAGCAATTAGGGCCTGAAAGAGGAAGATGCAACTAATAGGTACAAAAAGGAACTAAAGCAACTAAGCGAAGGACGAGAGCAAAACTACCAATGGAACTAGCAATACGTATGGGATATAAAAGCTTCAAACATGTCTGAAGAAAAAAAAACAGTCTAAGCCTTGGTGAGAACAGAGTGAAGAGGGTAACTGCCCTCTGCTCACCCACCGAAAAGTCAGCACCGTTAGCGTGGCACCTTGAACTGGCCTTAGCCCAGTGCAGACATCATCCAAAATACTCAAGAAACTGAAATGCAATGAAACTCAGTGGCAGCTTACTCCCACTCCCTCCTTTCAGCTTGGATCACACTTCCATTCTGAGAGACTTAACAAAAATAATAACAACACAAAACCAGTCAACCAAAAAACAAAACAACAAAAATTACACCCCACCCCCCCCAAAAATACCACAAAGCCAACAAAAACTTTAAAAGCCCCACCAAAACACACACATGCATCAGGTGAACAGCCAGAACTACATGACACACAAAGTACTGAAATATGTGTAAATACACAAGCAACCAGAGACATGCAAAGGCTGGCTACTTTTTGAAGGGCAAATGATTTCAACACTTGCTGAAAACTTGCTTCCTTTAAGGATCCCTTCAGTTGGAAATCAAAAGATAATATCCCTTTGAAAATCAAATTCACATATTACACATTCTGTTCCTGTGACAGAACCTCACTAAGTCATTTTCTTTCATTCAGGTCCGTGAGAAAGCTCTGTGAAGATGACTAATATTTTTGTCCATTAAAAATATTGATTTTTAAATAACAAAATGGGTTTTTATTCAGTCAAGTTAGTTTCAGGTTGATTTTCAGATATATGGGAAAAAATACTAATAAAAGGAAGTCTATAGTAGATACAGCTCTTGGCGTGTAGAATACAGCTCTTGGCTGTCAACAGTAATCCTGCAGGTGCTTACAGTATACTGCAAACTCTTACAGTAGAGTTTGGGGGATATTTCTGGTGCTTTTTGAACCTGATTCTCACAAAAGCAGAAAATTTGAGTAAAAAAGCATCTAGACTTTTACTTTGATGTAACATATACATCCAGACTTTGATGGTCTTGGATTGAAAATTTTTAGTATACTACACATACTCCCTTAGTATTTGCCAACCTATTTGATGTATTGGTATAAAATACCTGGCTTTATTTGGATATTTTGGCTCCCTATACCAGGACACAGTAAGTTTGCCAAATACATATTAAGCCAGTGCCTGGCAAACAGTGAAGGCAGCATCAACCATTGCAGTCCAACTACCAAATCCTTATCCCTGTATTCACCTGAAGGCCAAGCAAGTACCAATTCCTACCAGAGCTCTCCCCCTGATCTTTCTTGGAACATTCTTTTTCACAGAATCATAGAATGGTTAGAGTTGGAAGGGACCTTAAATATCATCAAGTCCCAAAGCCCCCTGCCATGGGCAGGGACACCTCACACCAGACTAGGTTGCTCAAAGCCCCATCCAGCCTGGCCTTAAACACTCCCGGGATGGGGCATCCACAACTTCCCTGGGAAACCTGTTCCAGCCCCTCACCACCCTCACAATAAGGAGTTTCTTTTTGGTATCTCATCTGAATCTTCTAATTTAAAGCCGTTACCCTTGTTCTGCCACTACACTTCCTGACAAAGAGTCCCTCTCCAGCTCTCCTGTAGGTTCCCTTCAGATACTGGAAGGCTGCTATAAGGTCTCCCCGGAACCTTTTCTCCTCCAGGCTGAACAAGCCCAGATCCCTCAAGCCTGTCTTCACAGGAGAGGTGCTCCATCCTTCTGATCATCTTTGTGGCCCTCCGCTGGACCCGTTCCGACAGTTTCATGTCCTTTCTATATTGAGGACTCCAGAGCTGGACACAATAAATGTAATAATGCTTTTTTTCAGCATTATTAGCTGGGGACTGACTTGTACTAATTGGACTTATACTAATTGTTAGCTTGAACATCTTTGACCATGAAGCAAGGGAGACATGCTCTTCCTGCCCATTCTCTTGCATCCCCTCTCCCCGTTTGCAATCCTATCAACAACATCCTAGACAATCATGAGACAAAACCCTTACTGTAATAAGGATTTCACATAACTCCAGATTCCAGTTTGTGTCACCCTAACTGTGAATCATTGCATACTGTCTCTCTTTCTAACTTAGTATGATTCTTGCCCTGATCTAAGGGACTAAGGAATTCCATGGTGGGAATGCTATTTCAACTGGAAAATTTTCAGATCAGTGGTCCATGACTGGGCTAAGCAACAAAAGTAACTAAAAATATTGGAGGCAGTAAGCAGGTAGGGTGGGGGATGTGTGGGAATTTAAAAGATACTTAATATTGTAAGAATTTGAACTTAAAAAACCAAATACCTCTCAGGCTTCCAATAACGTTCCTCCCTAATACATGCAGACACCAGTACTTATACTGGCACGTGGCTTACCCACTTGCACACCAAACTTCTTTACAAGGGACAACTCACGAACCTGTGCCAATCAAAAGCTGCAACCTTTTCAAAAAGCCCCTGTCTTGCTGACAACCCACTAGAGTCCTATACCATGAATTTATGCCTGCTACAGTTACTTAAAAATCTGATCCATTTATGAGTCCTAATAGCAGGCAGTACTTCAATCACTGGAAAGGCTGTTTCTCAGCAGGGCCAAAGTGCTGCTTCTCCCCTCTCCTGCTGCTGCTAGTGCACACAGTGGAGACTGGTGTCACACTCTGGAATGAAACTCCTGCTCAGAACCCTAATGAAGCTGCTGCTGCTGCAGCTGCCCCCAAGTAATCTTTAACTCACTTTATTCATCTCATAGATACTCGCTTACAAAACCCCTGTCCCAGGAGTTGAGTTAACTACTTCCTGGAACTGCCAAACTCAACAATCTGCTTCAAGACTCTGCTCAAACCTCCAGCATACACCAACAAGCTGCCTTAAACTTGATTTTGTATCCAACAACTGCTGCCATCGTCAATATCTAAAGGGCTTTTTTTCTTTGGCCCCGAGGGCACCGTGAATTCCACTTCAGCAGTATCATCCAATTTTTGTCAGAACCAATGCTTGCAACTGAATCCTTCAAAACAACATTTGTCTCCATGTTGTCCAACTCGGATACTCAGTATCTCACACACAAACATTCCACATTTGACCCTCAGCAGTACTTTTTCTGATTTCTGGCTTACTGTGATCTAATAAGAGGCTGATGAACAAGACTCTAAACTGTGTACCTGGCCAGCTCGCCAGGTGAGTAGGGAACCCCAACATTTGTGCTTTTCAACATTTGGCCTGGTGCTCCACTACATGGCGAGAGAATACTGTCCTCCAGCCCGGGCTGGCCTGTTCCTAAATCAGTTCCCATCCAGCCCCATCTCATCATAAGCACGATCCCCAGGACTCTACATCCCCAGCCTCCTTCCTGACACCATTCTTTCCCATGTTAGGAGAATTGTGAGCAAACTCGGAAGGCTCTGTGCAGATAAAACTTAGTCTAACACCTTTATACAGATCCACATATAACTATAATTGCATACACTGGAATTTAAACGTGTTTGTAACACAGGTGATGTGTGACTACGTGATAGATGGTCTAATTTGTGGGGTGCTTGAAACTTGGTAAAAATATTCTTATAACCTACCAAGAAGCCTTTGTAAACAGAAGTAAATCAAATACCTGCCTTCGCTATGTTCTGGATACTTGTTAAGATAAAGTATATTATTTATTGTTAGAAAAAGAACTGTAAAATTCATGAGCATCAGTAATCCTGGAAGTTTCACTTTGTCAGACATTACAACAACAATGGAAAGATCCAATAATTCTAAGTTTAAAAAATAAAATAAGGAATTATTCTAAAGTCACTGAAAATACATTCTTAGGATCTATGGGAACACCAAGAGTGAAGAAACTAAGACACTATTTTATGCTTTCATGGTAATAACGCTCCAGTTTAGAAAGAAAGTAATAGAAAACATATCACAGAACCACAGAACTGTCTAGGTTGGAAGGGATCTTTGAGATCATCTAGTCCAACCATCAACCCAACTCTGCTAAAAATCAACCCATCACTAAACAATGTCACTGAGCGCTATGACAACCTGTCTCTTAAATACCTCCAGGGATGGTGCCTCAACCACCTCCCTGGGCAGCCCATTCCAGTGCTTAATAACCTTTTCAGTGTAAATTTTTTTCCTGATATCCCACCTGAACCTCCCCTGGTGCAACTCGAGGCCATTTCCTCTTGTCCTATCACAGGTGACTTGGGAGAAGAGACTGACCCCCACCTCTCTACAACCTCCTTTCAGGTAGTTGTAGAGATGGATAAGGTCTCCCCTCAGCCTCCTTATCTCTAGGCTGAACAGCCTCAGCTCCCTCAGCCTCTCCTCAAAAGGCTTACTCTCCAGACCCCTCATCATCTTTGTTGCCCTTCTCTAGACCCGCTCCAGCACCTCAATGTCTTTTTTGTGGCAAGGGGCCCAAAACTGTAAGCAGTACTCAAGATGGGGCCTCATCAGTGCCAAGTAGAAGGGGATGATCACCTCCTAAATCCCACTTGCCCCACTATTCCCGATACAGCCAGGACACTGTTGGCCATCTTGGCCACCTGGACACACTGCTGTCAACTAAAGCATGTATGGTGAACTGTAACTTCAAAAGACTGAGGTGGCTGGGGGATGACAACATAAGCCTCTGAAGAAACTGCACTACCAAAAATCGCAGCAGATTCTGGATAAGTACACTGTGTAACGGAAAACAGGAGAAGAAAACAGGTATTTTGATGATCTCTAAGTCTGAGGAACTCTGTGTTGTTACAGGAGTGGGGAGGGAGAAAAAAGCTCTAAAATAAGAGGCAAAAAATTCATTCACCAGATTTGTTAGCTGAAATAGTAGCTGCCTTAGTTCTACATTCCTTTAACTTTCCTCTAGCTCTTCTTAAATCCCATGGCCAAATCTGGCAAAAGGACTGCATGGGAAAGTCTCTGCCCAGCAAACACAGTGGGTCCAGTTGACAAAGCCCTGACAGCTAAACAACTAAATTCTGGTCTACTATGCTATAACTAACACCAAAACATATTAACACCTGTTCTGTTAAAATTAAGATCCTTCCCTTACAGGCTGGTTTTCACTTATTTTTAAATTAAATTTAAACTTAATCCACTTGTGAGTCACAGCTGTAGTCCACAGTTAGTTATTTTCCAGGAGTAACTCTTCTACTGCATTCTCACTGCCTGCCAAAAACAATTCAAAACCAGCATCACCTCTTACTGCTTCAGCAGCTGTTTCATTAGATCTGATGGGTTTCACATCCAGGAATATCTGAGCTGTACCATTATTAATAGCATTAATTCACCAGTCTATATTCAGGAATTAACTTTTCAACAAAGGCGATTCCCAGATGAATTCATCTTACTAACGTTATCCTCATTCTGTTGCCATCTAGAATGACAGCTCATCAAGTCTGTCAAGTATCACAGCAGTTTCAGTTTAGCTCTTCAAACAAAACATCAGAATCCTCAAGGTCTTTTGCTATCTCCATTAACATCCTCTCAAACTCTAGAAGAACTCAGAAATGTCTCTGTTCTGTGAAATCCCACCTACATTTCTCCAGCACGTGAAGGCCAGAGTATCTGAATGGCAAAGATGCACTAATACAAATGGTACCACAGGTTCAGAATCACAGTAGGCATGTGCAGGAAATTATAACCAATTAATATTAATTAACCACCTTGTAGCTTGACCAAAGCAAGTCACAATAACATACTGTGACCCACACCAGCCATCTAGTTTCGAGCAGCCACTGAGATAGCAAATGCCACCATGCTATCAAAGTCTCTGCGACAGCTTTCGGCGCTCCTGTATCCATCCACTGCAGAGCTGGAAGCAACGCAGGTGAATGTCTCTACGCTGTAAGACATCGTGATACAGCAATAATAATATTTTCAACTAACCACAGCCTCCTTCATAGCATTAGCTGTAATACAGAGTCTGCATGGAACGTAAAAACTTGCACTCTGTGGACACTACTGAGGTCACCAAGTCAAGTCTCAAAGAAAATACCAAATTAACACTTCCCTTGTGTATGTGCACTCTTTCACAAATATACCCCAGGACTGGGTGGTGTTTTGACAGCAACAGACATACTTATCTATTATCTACTAAGTCTATTTAAAGAAGAAATATTTTAAAGATATATGTATAAATATATACATACAAAATGCATATTTCTTTTTAAAAATTCAAACCAAAGATATCATTCCTACACAGTGTGGTAGCTTAGAGCATGTTTTAAAGCTGGGGGATTCCATTAAATATAGTGGCTCATGTTTTGCCAAATATTAAAGCTAAAAATCTAACAGTCTCTCACAAGACTAGGAAAAGGCAAAAGTACATTAAACGAATTATGGTCTTTGACCACAGCAGAGCAAACAACTACATGTTCCAGAAGTATTTCCTGAGATAAGCAACTACGTACATAAAGACATTTTAATCCAAAAACCTGTGTACACATTTAATGTATATTGTGTACAAAACTGTGTAACTGCCAGAAGAGTGAACATGACTGGCTGTTAAACTGTCTGGCAGACCTAGGGACTCCATAAAGCTATATGAGGAACACAGAAATCTTTAACTAACCGTATAAAGAAAACTATATGCGTTACAAACAGGTATAAATTCATTTGCCCACTACTGCTCATGTTCATTATGTAACTGTTCTGAAATTTAAATCGAGAAAACATTTTTGTTCTTTTCCTCGCCAGATTCCCTAAAAGAAAAAACCAACTTACTACAGCAACAGAACATTCTGTCAGTGCACTGACTCAAGACTTGTTCTCACTGAAGAGAAAATTCCTACAGCAATTCAGCCTTAGTGTTTTCCCCCAAATCCAGGATGCAAACAGGCCTTGCAGTCCCTACAGTTAAGGAGGCGATACCCTGTGGTCTTTAGTTGACACTTCCATTACCAAATACGTAAGTAGAGAGGGCTGGTATTTGCAGCCCACCACTAAGAACCATTCCCTTGCGTGCTTTCAGGAACTTCATTGATGTTTTCAGAAAAACTAGACTGGGGTTTTATGTAAGCAAGAATTAAATTCTTTGATTCTCTGCCTGCTAGACATTGTACAAAAATTATTTACACAGCAATACTGCCCTGAAATGAATTTACCCTACCAAGAATTTCCAGTTCTTTGAGTTTCTCTCAAACCATTACAAGTAACACAGATATCTACAATATTACAGAAAGTAACAGTCACACCATCTTTGCTACACAGAATAAATTTCTCCAACAAAAGTGTAATCTAGCAAAGTATCACAGTATGTGAATGGTCTCGCATCACATACTTACAAGAACACACTCAAAACACTTTGCTGAACTGTCTCTGCAAAGACTTGCACACCTTTCAACTGCCAATACTTCCTTTGCATGCTTCCCAGTTCTAGGGATATTGCACACTTTTCGGACTGGAGCGAAAAGGAAAATACTCACAGGGCTTTCAACACTAAAAAGATTATAATACTTCATGTTTGCATATTTCATTATAACTCTGCCAACAGAAATGTTGTTTATGAATGTTATTCAAACACTCTTAAATATGAAACACATCAGCATCTCCAGAATGAGACTTCAAAGTCCAGACCCTACAGGGGCAAAGTACTATCTTAATTACTGGGAAATGGTCGTTTCTCCCTGGCCTATTAATCCACACTCTTTACTACATGCAGGCACTACGCTGACAAGAAGGGCCGATAAGGTTCCAGGAGAAAGCCTGGTAATTAAAAGGATGTTGTACAAGGGAACAGTAAGCGCAGATTTAAATCTCACGAAAACAGCAATCTAGAAATAAGATTTCTAGGTTTTGGCAATTGCTCCAGCCCCCACAGTAAACATTTCCACAATACTTCTTCCAGCCTTATTAATAAGGTTACTCACTAAAAGCATAAACTAGAATAAAACAAACAACCTGCCCCAAATGTACTGATTTCTACTGCTTATAGGCTGTTTCTTCAATTTACTGACTACAAATCTTTATTAAGAATAAATTGCTATGCCATTTTTATACTTCATGTAGCTATCTGTAATTTCATCGTTGGATTCTGCACAGAACTGGCAATTTTAATAGTTGTGCTTTTCTGCCTTCATCTTATGAATCAGTATTTTTCTGCAATTAAATCTATTTACAATTTCTCTACTAATCTGTATTCCACACTTTGACCACATATTCAAAGCAAGTATACTATTTTACATGTCCCTATTTATAGTTTACATGTCCCTACTTACGTGGTAAATCAAACAAAACCATTAAAATTAATGAATTCTTGAACACTTTACCAGATGGATCAAATATTAATGAAAAAAGTGAGAATGGAATTTAAAAAAAGATCTGATTATGAGGATTCTGCACAATAGGAACTTAAGTTCTGTGTGAGGAGGAAAGTGCTGCCCTGGGACCAAGTCCCTTCTTTTCCTCAATCTTTTACCAGAAATTAGCTGGCATAAAGGATGGAATCTGGCCTTCATACAAACACTCAACTTACAAAAAATCCGTTTTAATATGCTTTAAATAAACACAAACATAGCCAGACTAACACTAAAATAATGACTAATTTTACATCTTTTGATGACATAACAATAAGCAGTTGTGGGGCTTAAAGTATCCCAGTGTATTCTGAGAATGCAGGGAAGTACAAATTCCGAGATGATGATAAG
>VZTM01035255.1:1135-19914 GCA_013400555.1 Jacana jacana
TGTGGAAAGATCTTAATGTCATCCCCAACAAGTATGGCAGCATACCAGAGCAGGCAACAGCAAAGTGAGGAAGCTGAAGGCACTGGTGTGTATCCAAAGTCAGCACGCAATCAGACAGATTTTCAGCTAATACAAACCAGCATTAAACTCATTAACTTCTTTGGCTCAGAAACATCTTCTAGACTTACAAGTCATACATTGCACATGACTTCCCCATCAAATTTTTCACAAGCTGAATTTCAGCCTCCCCCCACCTCCTTCTCCCACAAGCACTCGGTTGTATCCTGTTACTGACACAGCTGGGCTTCATTATTGCACCCTCCCCAACCCTGTGGAAGCACATCCTGCACAAAGCTAAATGCTCCTTTTCCTTCTTTCCTCATGCTAGAGAAGCTTGAAAGCACCACCTAATGGCACAAGCAGCATCCTGAATATTAACTTTTGAGACAGTTCATGTAAGTAATTTTAGTGCTTGCTTTCCATAGAACATAAGGTACGAAAATGGGAAACGCTGAATTTTACCAGGCCATATTTATACAGAGGAACATCATTCTATATTGTGCATCAGTTCACTGATACCCTCAATTTCCAAAGTGGCTTAAATAGGAGCTCATTAGTGCAGTGACCACAAATCTGCATCTGCATTTAAAAGTGAACTGAGTGAACTGTATTAGAGATAAATAAACAAGAACATTTCTACTGCTAATGGTATCTGAAACAAAACAAAAATGTGCTGCACAAGATATTTCAAGAACTCGACTGTGGGCTGCCTTATATCATTACTACTTACTAAACAGAAATTGGAACTGAAAGCTATCTGATTTCTTAGTTTATTCAAAGCTTACCACTTGGCTACTGTAATGTTCACAGCTACTTTCAAGAGTAAAACTGAAATGAAAAACTGATTTTATTCACGACAGTTTGGAGTGGATTTTGGCAGGACACCACAGATCGTTGTGGTCAACTTCTGGGTCTGAAGTAAATTGCTTGTTATTTTATTCAATTCTGAGCAGAATGAATAAACACCCTTCTTGCTTCCATTCTCACCATAGGAAGCCAGAACAGGAGTTAGTAGTCTGGGTGTGTCTCTGCTGTGGCTCTGTGTGTATCTGTTTGGATATTTTAGTATCCAAACATGCAGACAAGTGGCACATCATGACTAATAGAGTTTACGCTGCTCCAACACCATCCAATACTTTTATCTTTATAGAAAATATCATGCAAAGTGAGCCGATGATATTCTATCACCAACAGTAATGAAAATTCTACCTTCTCATCTAGAGTGCTTCTTTTATGAAAAAAAAAAATAATCATAATACTATTTTTGAAGGTAGAGAAACCAAAATTAGAAGAAACCAAAAGATCTACCCACATTTTACAGCAGGTCAGAAGCAGATTGAGAAACAAAATGTGCTATTCCAAAGCTCTGTTCACTCGACTATATATGAACTGCTCTGTTCACTCGACTATATATGAACCCTATGTCATGTAATTACTTCAATCAAAGCAGTAGCATAGCTAGACATCATCTTCCCAGTTTCCAAGTCTTGAAAATATTGGCAACATTGTTCTTCTGGTTCCAACTCCTGGATCTGGCTTTACTGAAAAATCCATTTCCTCTTGGAAGCAAAATATACCTAAAGGGAGTCTCCAGCACTGTGCAGGAACTTGAATTGCCTACAATTGGAAATATGAAATGTAACTACAAATGTCAAGTGAAAAAGAGACACAGTAGATAATGTTTTATTTTTCTTTAAGAACATCAACATTAAAAGAGAGTATGTTGGAACAGTTCTATCATATATAGGAACTTTCTTCCCTGTAGAATTTACAGCTCCCAGCAGGATAGAAACTTTTCATACTGCATGCACGACAACCAAGTATTCAGAAGTCACATGGCCTCCACAGACACAAAAGAACAACAGTGTTTTTCTGCTTTAAAAAGTATTCAACTATGGATCCAAACATGAACGTACCTGTACAAGGTTTCTTCTGAGTTATTGAGATATTGATGTCTCTAGCTATGGTTTAGTTTTGGTTTGTTTTTTTTTCCCATTTAAATCTTATAAACCTCCTAGTCTGATCCCTATTTTTATTTCCATTGATTCTGCTATAATAATTGTCTCTGACAAGTGGCTACCAGATGAAGCTTTGATAAAGAAAAAAATGTACCTACTTTGAAATAAGCTGGTATTGAAGTTGTATTGATGGGAGCTAGCAAAAAACCTCCACCTGTAAATTCCTATTGCTTATTAGCTGCATTGCATCACTTCTATACAGATTTACTTGAATTGCAACCTTTTTTTTTAATTATTATTATTAATATTATTAGCCAGTCATGGTATTCCCATATGAAGATCTGTTTTATGAAAAATTCACTCCTCTCTGAACCTCAGGGTTTTCACAAGGACCAGATCCAAAGCAGTTTGAAGTTTAACCAGCAATTTGGAGTTTCTATTTAACTCGTTCATAGTAGCTCTATGTTACTTTCCTGTTAGCTTTGTTTGCATTTTTTTCTTATTCTAATCGTACAGTGGAAATACTACTACCAGCCAATTGAATAGAGAACCAACTAAAGCCTGTGATCATCCATGAACAATCCACAGTGAAGGAAAAGAAGTAAATCCATTTCTCACAGATTATATCAGATTTTTACTATGTGCTTTGACTTTTCTATATGATTGCCTCTTATGCTGGGGATATGCACTAAACCACAACAATATTTAGCATACTGAGAACTGCTTATGTATCTTGTATTTAGAAGTCCTTGCTGTGTTTATGTTTAAACCAGATAACACAGATGGTTTCCCCCTCCACAAATGTTTAATAAATCTTAATTGTAAACTCCCATTTATTTTGACTGTCTTCACAAGAGTACTTTGAAATTATCATGCATTTCATTTAAAGGATTTTTTTTTCAATTTTCCCACGTTAAAGGGAATCTCTTGGGATGGAAAAAAAAGTCACTTTCAAACAGAAGTTCCATTAATAGAAAAATATTTTAAAATGGTAAAAATGGAGCGGATTCAGAGCTTACTATATTTTGTCTGCAAATTGAGCATGTGGGTTTGGGATTTTTTCTGGATTTTTATTCTTTTATTCAATATAAATTGGGCTAGTGAGAGAAATTTTTTTGCTTCAGATTTATAGTTTGCATTGTAACTGAGGGATGAGGTGCCATTGAATACTATGGTTTGTCTTCATTTCAGGTCTACCAGTCCAACTGATGGTATGATTATCAAGTGCCTTAGCTGTTTGAGGACTGGAAATTGGAAAACCCATGTTCTGCTTTTGTTTCTGGCACTGTCCATCGCTCCATCTGAGTTTCTCTAAAATTCAGGGGCATTACACAAGGAACAACATTCTACATTTTGTCTGTTCAAACTTCACATTAAAAGACAAATATATAAAGAGAAATAAGTATTTGCTATTCAAAGCATAACAGAATATGAGCCCTCTGTATAAGACATTTGCTAGTCATATGTGCTAAAAAAATATATTAGCAGGTGCAGATTGGGATTGCTATTTAAATACAATTATAATAAACAATATTCTAACAACTTTAGGCTTCTCTAAAGTAAAACTAGAGAGATAGAGGGTTGAAAATACAGAACTCCCAAGGCTATGCTGGCTTCACTATAAGTGTATTTCTGTCACTCTGCAATGGCTCTCACTAGGAGAGTGACCAGAAACTCTGTAACACTTCCACACCTGTTTCTTATTTGCAGAGTTCCATAACTTTTCAAAAGGAGGCAAACTATAACAAGGTTCTCTTTACAGACGGGGCAGACAAAGGGCCTGCCCCCATGCCCTCTGCCTAGAAAAAGCTTGCGGGAGGGGAGCGTCACGCCGCTGCCCACCAGGAGCAGGGCGGGCTCATCAGCAGGTAGCTTCTGTGCCTTGGTGCGGGAGCTCTGCACTGACTTGCCAAGGACACAGCTCACCTGTTGTCAGTGTGTGAGAAAGCAAGCCTACTATGGCCTCCACCAGGCAGAAAGCTTGCTCCAAAATGACCGTGGCAACCCAGACAGAGGGCCTGTCCAGAGATGTCTCTGTGCAGGCCTCTGGTTGCAATGAGTGCCTGAGCCTGCTGCTGGCGAGGGAAGGCGACAGTGTGACTGCCTGTTCTCGAGTGGAAGTTCTGCTCAACATGGTGGCTGAGCTCAAGGAGGAGGTGGAGAGACTAAGGAGCATCCGGGCATGCGAGCAGGAGAATGACTGGTGGAGTAACTCTCTTGCGTGCCAGAGGGAAGGGTGCCGAGGGGATGCACCCCTGAGTGTGGTGGAGTCCCTGCCCTGTCGCTGCCGGGCAGAGGTAGGGGACCAAAAAGACGACGAGAGTTGGAAGCGAGTCCCAGCTCGGTGTCGAGGGCAATGCCCTCCTGTGCCTGCCTCGCTCCCCCAGCTGACCCTCCATAATAGGTTTGAGGCCCTGGGTTTTGAAGGAGAGGTAAGTGAGGACGCGGTGGAAGGCCCATGAGGTCAAATCGGAAGAGGCAGTTGACACCACGCCTCAAGACCGCCTCCAGCAAAAAAAGATAGAAGAGTGATTGTAGTAGGAGATTCCCACCTGAGAGGAGCAGAGGGCCCAATATGCAGAGTTGACCCTCAACATAGGGAAGTCTGCAGTCTGCCTGGAGTCCGGGTCAGAGATATCACTAGGACACTCCCCAGCCTGGTACACCCGACGGATTACTACCCACTACTGATATTTCAGACGGGTAGAGAGGAAGCTGCCTCATGCAATCTGAGGAGAATGAAGAAAGATTTCAAGGCATTGGGACAGCTGGTGAAAGAGTCTGGGGCGCAGGTTATTTTCTGTTCCCTCCTTCCGTTTTCAGGTGAGGACACGGGATGGAATAGAAAGATCCAGTCCTTAAATACTTGGTTATGAGACTGGAGCTACAGGCAGGGCTTTGACTTCTTTGACAATGACTGCTTTTATAAGATACCAGGCCTAACAGTAGCATGTGGGAAAGGATTGTCTCATGGGGGCAAAAGGGCTCTGGGACGGGAGTTAGCGGGGCTCATCCGAAGAGCTTTAAACTAGAGATGAAGGGGGATAGGGCTGTAGCTAGGCTGGCATCAGTGGGGCAGTGCTCTAGTACTGATGAAGTCCAGACGACCTCCCATCTCTCTAGGGTGAAATTTGTGTGCTCAGCTCACTCCCCGAAATGCCTGTACACCAATGCACGCAGCATGGGGAATAAGCAGGAGGAGTTAGAAATCCGTGTTCGGTCAGGACAATATGACCTGGTGGCCATTACAGAGACATGGTGGGACAGCTCACATGACTGGAATGTGGTCATGGATGGCTATACCCTTCTCAGGAAAGATAGGCCAGCAAGGCGAGGTGGTGGAGTTGCTCTTTATGTGAGAGAGCACCTACAATGTACTGAGTACTGTCCAGGGGTGGATGAGGAGCAAGTTGCGAGTTTGTGGGTGAGAATTAAGGGCAGGGTGGCTTGAGCTGTGGGTGCTGTGGGTGTCTATTACAGGCCACCGGACCAAGATGAGGAAGTTGATAAGGCCTTCTACAAGCAACTGATAGCAGCCTCACAATTACAGGCCCTGGTTATCGTTGGGGATTTTAACTACCCTGATATTTGCTGGAAAGCCTATGCAGCCATCCATCCACAGTCCAGGAGGTTCCTCCAGTGCATTGATGATAACTTCCTGATGCAAATGGTGGAGGAGCCAACTAGGAGAGGAGCGCTGCCGGATCTTATTCTCACCAATAAGGAGGGTCTGGTTGAGGAAGTGAAGGTTGAGGGAACACTAGAATGGGCTGCCCAGGGAGGTTGTGGAGTCTCCTTCTCTGGAGACATTCAAAACTCGCCTGGACATGTTCCTCTGTGATGTGCTCTAGGTGTTCCTGCTCTGGCAGGGGGATTTGACTAGATGATCTTTCAAGGTCCCTTCCAATCCCTGACATTCTGTGATTCTGTGAAAAAGAAGGACTAGGTATTAGACTTTCGCTACCAGGCCACTAAAAATTTCAGTTAAAACATTCACAAAAAAATCCAGTGCATTCCAGCAGCAAAGAGCATTTGGTGCTTTTCCCATGCCCCTTACTGCACCTGCACCCTAAGTACAGTTCTCCATGGCAGTTTCACTTAAAACCAATATGAACAGAAAGCAAGGACACTATAATGAAGACAGGCAAACCAGAAAGGATATCAAGGCTGCCATGACAAGGAGCTTAGCTTTCCATCCAAAGACGGAAAAGACCCACTTTTCTGAGTAGTCTTCCCATGAAGCAACTCTTACATGGTTATGTCAGCACCTCCCCACTAACTTTAGGACATACTGCCCAACTTCAACCAAAAAATATACAGAGGATTGTAGGTCTCCGACAAGTAGGTTCTACAGCAAATACAGCATTGTACAGCCCTATGCTGCCCCTAAAGCCACTTATTTCACATGTGGCAGCAAAGAGTCAGGGCTTTCCGTCAGTTCACCCTTTCCAAGCAGTCAAGAGGAGCAGCAAACTTGAGAAAACATTGGCAGTTCAGTCATCATATGCACAGCTCTGGTGTGTCCTCCTGTCCAGAGGCAGGAGAAAAGTGATACCATATGATATAATGTAGGGAAGCCATGCTTCATTAGTTTTATTACTCAGAAACTACATATATTCAGAAGGGAACCCACAAAGGAGAAATAACAGACATTGCAGACATTTAATTGTTTATATTGATAAAGGTCAGGATTGGTGGCAAACAATTTTTTTCCTTTAAAGTATTTACTCATTTCACCCAAGCCTCTTACAACCTTGAAAGGGGTATTACATTACAAACTGTCCCAAGAATAAGTTCATGAAATATAGAGCAAAAATTGGCCAGGTATGGAGAGAGAGCTCATTGTCTACATAGGCATATCTGCCTGCCACCTTTCATATTTCCACATTGCCAGGAAGCAGCAAGACTGCTGGCAATGCTGATACTTTTTCTATATCATGTTTTTCCCCTCATGAACTGATGCTTATTATTTCACTCTAACCCCTGGGGGCTAGAGGAGGGAAGCAGCACCTAGTCTATTAAGTCTCCATTATTCTAAACATATATAGGAACAAAATATAATTTCTGTCTTTCATGGATTAAAAATTTGTTTTATTTATTATTAAAAGGGTATACCTCTGAGACTAGCTATCCTCTCACACCACTGCATCTGATGAAATACATCCTGATTTAAATCAATATGAGGATTAGAACAGACTAAGATGGGAAAAATGTATTTAAAACTCTGTGGAGCCAAATGAGAGGTTGCATACCTTCTGAAAGAAACAAATTCAGGCATCCCCTCTAAAAAAGACAGAGACTGCCTCACAGTGATTAGTTTAAAAGAAATTTGCAAGTTTGGTAAATAACAATAGTCAAAACAGCATAAGCATGAAATCCTTTTTTTTTTTTTTCTCCCAAGTTAACCAGCATGTGCTTGTCCTTCCTAGTAAAAATAGTTACGTTTTTTCAGCATAAGCACAAAAGCTTCATTGAATTTCACTAAAAACTATTAAAAAATAATAGTAGTTCTGGAACATTAAAGCCTTCTGACTGAATTCAGGTAAACAACAAAGTGACCTAACTCTTTTGGTTTGGCCAGTTGTTGAAATAATCAAGAGAGCCTTGCTATTACTTCAAAGGAAGCCAGATTTAACTCTCAGAGTTCAGGTGGAGGTTGGGCACTCCACTAATACAGAAGAGAACAGTCTTTTGTGTTTATACCAAACAGACTCCATAGAAACCACTCAGTGATGGCAAATTATAATACTAAGTAAAGCAAAGCTNGTTTTCGTAGGAACTGAAACTAAATCATTAATTTGTTTTTAGCTTAGTAAATTGTCCAACAATTTTTTTAAAATGTCATGTCAAAACAGTTCATTAACTCATTGCGCAACATTTCACTGCATTAACAAATGGATTTAATGTTGGACATGATGCCTTAGAAGATAACAATACCTTCACAAGTACTAAATCAGCTGTCACCATGCAGCTGAGAGGATTTGCATCTCACTTGTTCTGAGCTCAAGTTTCATCCTATGGTTCAAGACCGTCCTAATTACTGCCCCAGGATATACCTGGGTAGGCATCCCCTTTTCCATGAAAACAGATTCTCTAAATGACATAAAATCTGTAGAAATTACCTGGAGAGGAAAAGAAAACCCCAAACAAATCCCAAAAAGTTTATCTGAAAAAATACCACTGATCATACAAAGCCACCATTAAGTTATTATTTTAAGAAAGAAATACTGCCTACACTTATTCAGACAAAGTAGCTCACCAAGAATGCTCTTTCTAAATAACTAAGAGTAAGAGATCTCTTGTGTCAAGAAGAAAAACACATTATTTCAAGCTTGTCCAGGTCAATGGAATATGGCCTTGGAAAGATGCCAACAATGGAGGAAGAATAAGTTTTTTCCATCCCCTTTACGTACTTCGGTATATTTAACCATGTTAAGCTAAACTTGCAATGTAAAAACTTGTCAGGTATTCTCTGAGCTGTTTCTGCTGGTTGGCTTCCTAATATATTTTTTTAATGTTTATGACCCTCCTCCTTACTCCAATTATTCCAACATCACTATACAAATTGCATGTTTTATCACAGACAAAGGATCCTAGTCAAAATAATTTCAAAAACTTCTGCAAGAAGCACCTGAAGAGGCCTAAGTAGAATCATGGAATCACAGAATCATNAGCCCTCCTCTGCACTCGCTCCAGCACCTCGATAATTCAGTTGCCAAACCTCCTCCTGCTTCCACGCTGGGTGGGGGAGCTAGCTGGGCACACCAGGGTTATAATCATGTGATACTGCTCTACAAGAACTCCATTTTCAAAACCCTTGTAGGATTATTGTGCATTACTCTACCAGCTTGCAAATCAGGCTGTTCTTAAATGGAAAACTTGAGGGAAGGAAGGCAGGAAATCAATAAAATTACCATGTGCTGAATAATTGTTTTTTTGTTAGCTGATGAACTCCTATGACACTTCCATGGATACTGGATATTATTTTATCAATCTGTCACTAAAAGCAAAACCTCCACAAACAGATTTAGGTTGATAAAACAAGATTGCAAAGCACAGAACCGGAAGGAATTTCATCTTTAAAACGTTTCTGTTGATGCTTCTGTTTGACTTTATTTTAGAATTTACAACTTCTTTTTATTGCACAGCAACAAGGACTACATGTGAAGGAAGAATCATTTTATAAAAGGCTGAACATGTCATTTGATACTATTTTACTAGGAAAAAAGCAGATATGTGTCGTGGCAAGTAGCTCTTATGATTCAGTACCAGGAAAGTCAAAGCCCTGTATGTTCAAAGGCTGCTCCACACTTAAACTTCGTTTAAATCTTTTGTAGAAACTACTTTAGCACATTCAAACACACCTTAAAAGGTCTCCTAGCCAGTAAATTATGCTGGCTGTACCCTATTGAGGAGTGCAGAACAGAGTGCACCTTCTTGCACTCTGCATATCAGTCTCATCTTTCCAGGGCTGGTATATAACTTTCACATATGTAAAATATGTGAAATGCAAATTAAGAGTACAGCTAGGGCCTTCTTTTAGTAATGTGGATTTTGGCCAATGTAATGTTTACAGAACTGAACATTTGAGAAGTTTTATTACTGAGTATATTCCCAGAAAAGGGGGAAACTTTTAACCATGCTAGAGAAGAAGCAAAGCTAAAAGACCTAACCGCCTCTCTGCTTCCTGACATATATTAGGTTGGCTTTATAAAACCAGGCCAAAGAACAGATAAATGTGGTTGTACCCAAACAACATGATTGTTTAGCAACAGCTTTCCACCATAATTTTTTTCCAGACATTCCATCAACTAGCAAAAATTTTTTATTGTCCTCATCAGCTTGCAGATGTATGCAAAAGTAGGAGAAAACCAGTCCACAGAGACAGGACTTGGAATCTGCAGATTTATACAGAAATTCCCACCACTCTCACTGTTAACTGATAGCTGCCACCTCCCTGGCCTCACTGCTCTCCTCATGAAGTATCAGACCACGCATTCCCTCCCTTCAGAGCCAACACACAAATGCAAGATGTCAGGCACAAGGAATGAGGAGAGAAGGTATTTTTTCTTTTTTCCACAAAAAAAGCATGTGCAAAAAGTGAACAAGACCCCTTTTCATGCAGGAACCTCCTGCTCCAAAGCATACAGCCACTAATACAAAAGTTGGCTAAAATATAACTTCCTTTTTTAAAAAAAATTGAAAACAATACATTATCTCAAAATTCAATACACAGTTCTCACTAAAACCTTGCAAGATTTTTCAACTTCAGACAGGAAAACAGCAGCACACCAGAGCACTCCAAAAGACAGCTATGTTGTAACCATCAAAAAACGTTAATAGGAAACAAACATCCAGCTCTTGGGCTGTACTGCAAAACACTCAAGAGCAACTTACAGCTTCAGCTCTCTAATAATTAATTTGGTACCTACTGTCAACTGAACCAAATTCTTGATCCTATTGAAGTCAGTGGGAGAACTCCCAAGTCACTGCTCTCAGGCCCCAGTTGCACTTGGGGATGTTTGCTTAAAAAAAGGCTTGAATGTTTCAGGCATACCTATTATTATCAATCAACAGGATATATTTACATTTCCCCTGAATACACCACTTGGTATTAATCACATGAAATATTAATAATTTACCCCTCATATCCATTCAGGAATTAAATGGTTTTCCCTGAAAACACCAACTTTATTGTGTTGTGGGGTAAGGAATAAAGCCTTGAAATATTACCTTCAGAATTGAATTTAGACACTTTCTGAAATAAAATCTCATCTCCCTTACCGAATTTAGTAATCAATCCAGATACTTTTCTTGAAAGCTATTTTTCTCCTGCCCCAGACAGAGATAACAAGAGTCCTGAATCATCCACTCATTTCTTCATTTTTCACACATTTACACTTAAATCTCATAACAGTTTAGCTCTGACGCCAAGGGGATGTTACCACACAAGTCTGATTGATTGCCAAAGGAAAAACATCACTTTAACTGGATAGTGTTTTCAGAGACCAAAGTCTTTCCTTCAAAGGCTTTAGTAAAGCTCACAGGTTTCATTTAGAAATAGAAGGAATGTTTTAATTTAAACTCTTAATTAAACAATGTTTCCACAAATAATGCAGGAGAAGATTGTTATCAGGCTATCTTCAATATATGATTTAATATCTCTCTTTTGATGAATCAAAGTTAGGTATTATATTAGGACCCGGATAGTAACCAAGAAAGAATAAACCATCAAAAAATACACTCTGGAGGAGAGAGGATGAGGATAGATGGGAAGTATTTTCCTGTACTATACAAGTACAATAATAAATGAGCACCTTATCCATATGAAAATGTCCAGCCACACTGCAGCTTAAATAAATAATATTACTGGAAACAAGGGTGTAGAACTGGGAGAGGATTAACTACTTTGTGGTGTTATTAGCACATTATATTCATTAGGTGGTCCTTCATGCACACAGACAAAATGCACAGCATCCTGCTGTTAGCTGGGAAGGACAGATGCATCCCCATTAGTATGGGCCATTCATAAGGCCTGTGACTAAGCTTCTGCACCCTTCAAATAACAAGAAAGGCTGCATGTCTAAAGAGTTTCTTTCACCCTTAACATGTTGTGTCTGATACTCTGTTCTTCTGCATGGCTATAAAGCACAAACACAGAATTTAACTAATTCCCATACATGGGTAGAAGCTGTATCATGCTTAGTGTACTGTAGGTACAACAAGAAGTTCAAATACTTTTCTTCCCCTGTGCCTAATAATAAATATGCTTTGTACCTCTTTTAAAAGCAGTGTCAGCAGACAGCTTACATTATTCTTTCAATACCACTGGCCCCGTGGCTCTATATCTTTATCTGCATCACTACTCTTAAACATATTACTGACATTTAATACTTATGGGAGAAGGAAAAGCCAGGATCTCTTCCATCAGGAAGCTGTTCATCACTGGATTTTATCCAGGGGGAATATTAATGATGATACAGAAAAGTGGTTAACCATTTTTCATAACTATAAAAGGCATATCCTGCTAAGGATACGTTTCCGGCTTTCTGTGGGAAAAACACTAGGAGGTGACATACTAACCTTGGTTTGTTTGTATGAAGTCTTATCATCAAATACAGACAAAATGGCTCCAAAACTATTCTACATGACAGCTGAGGGACTCTTCCGATTTGTCCACTCAAGACAAAAGTGAGATTTAAAGTGATTACATAGGGGATTGGTTCATATAGCCCCCTGTGCATACACTGTACTGTACAAAGTTGCTTCATGTGGTAGCATTAAGAGAAGAGCACATAAACACATTCCCTTTGCCTTGCCCAGTATCTACAGCTTACCTCGATTAGAATGCTAAAGGACACATCTCTGCCTTTAGCATCCCAACAGATATAGGCAGTGGACTCTGCCTCCCTCTCAATAACCTTCCTGAGGATTCCCGACATTATGTTGACTACTTTGGACCGCTGCACATTGATACGGTAAATGATAGCTCCAAGACATGTTTCCTGAGTTTTAATTGCCAGCTCTGAGTCCAAGATCATAAAGGCATGTTCCCTTCACGGTGCATTACCTGCACTGGTTATAATGAAGCTTATCCACTACCTTTCTGTCCTCTCAACAATGTTTTATAGAGTTCCTCCCTATGGGCTCTAAGACTCAATAAGGTCAAGACAGTGGTTTTTTAACACACATACACTAAGAAATATCTGGTAACTGAATGCTAAAAATGGATAAAGGAAAATCCAAGGTGTTGTTTTGTTAAAAATAAGAATTTTGTTCATAGTAGAAGAGGAAATTACTGGAAATTTAAAAGTTTTTTAAATTAAGATTGGTAAACTTGGAATTTAAATAAAATAGTAATTACTTTCATGTAGTAAGGGACTAAGACTTGCAGTTGAAGGAATAAATTAGGTTTGTTATGTCTAGAATACTTAAAAGCCACAAAAAATCAGTTCTTTCTTTCCTTCTATGAAATTTCAGGAGTGACATGGTGGGATTAACCTAGAGGGGGCCTAGCCAAGCCATCCATTACTATCATCATACTCTTAATTTGGCTAATATTTGGGAAAATTACAGGTCCCTTTTGCAAAATTAATGGAGTTCTGTTAAAAAGAATGCTAGCACCAGCTCCAGGGCTGTTTATGCAGCAAGTACCTACAGGTAGCTAAATTGCCAAGTCCTGCCTTTAGCCACACTTACGCTACACCACCACTCAGGCAGCTGTTCACACACAGCACAACTCACAAACAACAGGCTAAAACACAGCTCCCCAGAAGCAATAAGTAAAGCATGAAGAATGTGACCTCAATGTATTAGATTTGGCAGCATTTTACAGCTCCATCTCTGCAGCAGCCATGCGGTTGGAAAGGTAGAGCCACCCTGCCCATGAAAGGCACCAGCAGTGCTGCAGGGGGCTTTTGACTGCCTAAGGGAGGATTCCTCTCATCTGCTCTTCTCTCAAGTCAGTAGCCTGCTCTCACACCCACCATGCTGAAGAACAGAGTAGAACCATAGCAGACACTTAATATCAAGATTTTTAAAAGAATTTTTAAAGAAATGTACTTGGATCCATTTTGGAGTTCTCCTGGTCTCCCTCCAGCACTTTCCTTTTGGTGTCCAACTCTGATTAATGGGAAGCTGCTCTTTGCATTTGTAACAATGACAACAAAAAAACCCAACAAAACCAACCAACCAAACAAACAAAAAAAGGCCCAAAATACAATCTCCTCCTTTGCCATACTGAAAATGAATTAATTTTGCTCAACTTCAAAGCAATCAGCAATTTTATGGGTGTTAAATGAAGTTAAGTCCTTATTTACCAATGAAGACAGATTACGCAATAAAAATGTCCAGAGTTATAACCCTAAATAATGTCCAATTACCATTAGGTTTTGCTGTTTGGGACCTATTCTGAAGAACATTGAATACTGTTATATTACAAAGTATTTTAAAACTTTCACTTGATGAAATGTTACTGGTAGTGCCTCCTGTATTTCAGAATTGAATTATTTAGCAATTCATTAAATAAAACAGACAAATCATATTCTAGCACAGCATGTAGCAGAATGGAGTCAGTCACTGGTATTTACAATGCCTTGCAATTGAAAGCAAATTTGCCCTTCCCAATTATATTTATGAGCTTTTTTTAATTTGCTATTTTGTTTATATATATAGTTGCTGCTTATACAAACAGTAGCTGTCAGGATGCACTGGAAGTGAATGTGTCTGTACACGTGGAAGGTGCATATAACAAGAAGGATTTTTATACATATACACATATAAACTAAACACAACGCACTTAAACTTTTGCATTAACAGCTTTTTCCCCACAGATTGCCATGAGGTATGAATCTTTATCAATTTAGGATCTAGTCTATTGGTATAGAAAAGTCAGTTTGCCAGCCTTCTCAAACATACCAAGTTATTTTATTAGTAATGTAAATCACTCATTCTGTGAGTTGCTCTGCAAATCTCCCTGCAAACAAAAATATGATTAGACACAGAATCATGCAGTACCATGCAGTACCATGCAGTAGGCAGTAGGCGAGAACAAATTTGTGAAGTGTGTAATAAATGTAGCAGAACATGGATCTCGCATTCCTAACAGCTGTTGGCAGTACAATGTCTGTATGTGACAGTAATGACAGCATACTGTCCTCAGAGGTAATGAGGCTCATATCTAGACGAGCATAAAGGAAGCGTCATAGTTCCAGGGAGCCCCAGGACAGACATCTTGCTCCACAAGATGTGTCACTTTGGGTTATAGGAAACCAGGGAGCATAGATTCCTACAAGCAAGAGTGATTTCCCAGCCCAGGTGGGAAAGAAGTAGTGATAACAACAAATCAATACCAGAGCGGCATGGTTAAGTGTTAGAGCTGATGTAATGAGGTATCATTCCTTGGTGTTGTTCAGTACTAAAATGGAGACCTAAGGCTCTACTCTGGTCTCCTTTACTGCAACAGTACATTTAATTCTACTTCAGTGAGTAAATAAATACAAAAATGTAAACATAGAACTTTTCTTCTTTTTTCATCTAGAAGCTGCTGGCATTGCTGACAAGGGGATAGGACAATGCAACAAAGCTGGGATGACTACATCAGAGACACCACTGAGAGCTTCCAGTGGAACATGAGAGAACAAGACATCCATATAAAAGCTACTGCCAGCAAGCCCAAAAGACACATCTGGTATAGAAGGAGAGCAAGTATCAAGAAAGCCTTTTTTCATAGTTTCTATTACCCCTTTTCTCTGGTGAGCTTTCTCAGAGAACAATCCAGGTCCTGAAAATTTACAAACACCGTGAAAACCTACTCATTCACAAAAGTAACCAAGCTCACTGGGGAGGACCCGTGCTCTCCTCCAGGCAGACTCTGCATTTATTTCAGTTAGTGGGAACCCACTCCTCAGACAACAAGACAGGCACAGGTACCCAGTTCATTGCTCAAGAAGGACACGTCTGCTACACAACAGGGGATGTGCTGCCTTGCTCACCTCAGGTATGGACCTCAGCCTTCAAACAGACCTTCTCTCAGTGCATAGGGTCACTGGGACTGTTCAGCGAAGGGGCAGTGTCTCTTCCTCTAGGACTCCCTACCTCAAGTACTTCAGTCCATCCTCATATGATATGAGGAGAGAAACAATGCACAAGGTGCCAGAGATGAAGTGCAAGGCTCACCAAAATGCATATGATTCACACTGCCTAACAAAATCACTGGGGACTTACATGAATCCTCAAGCAGAGATCAGCTGATTACAGCTCTGTTTCATCACCTACCCTTTAATTTAAAATACTATGTAGCCTGAAATAAAGAATAAGAGGTTTTGGGTTAGAAACAGAAATAGCTGTCTGTGCTGCCTAACTTAATGGAGAGTATTTGTCAGCTCACAAGGTATTACTTACTGTTGCAAGCACAGAAAACAAAAAACAAATGCACTGATGCACGTTTATCACCAGATAAACAGCCTGAAAGTTTCTGAAAGGCAAACATTGCAAAAATATTCTTAGCCATACAGGACTTTCCTGCAAAGTCTGTATTTGACTACACACAGACCAGTCCCATAGTCCTCATTCGAGCCATCATTTAAAAAACAGTATTATCCTACGAGTAGAAATGCAATACACTGCAATAGTAAGAGAACCTATATAAAATATGCAGAAGAAACAACACTTCATTTAACTAGGCAACACTAAATGGCAGACAAGAGTAAATCTAATTTTTCTTAGAGCTTTGCTCCCTTCTTTTTCCAAAAACAGTTTTCGGAACTCAACACGATGATTGTTACCACCCTGCTGGTGTTTTGGGTTTTGTCTGATAAAAGTAAATTTTGGATACCACAAGTCTAGATAGTATTCAGTCATTTCTGACTTCTGATAAAAATCAGAATAGCTGATAGGATGCATGGAAAATTTAGACATTCTGTTCTTTGGCTTTAGAATCTTCTGCTTTATTCTTCACTAGCAATTTCCCCAACAGCAGGGAACAATACAATCTGCCAGTCAGCCATTGTATTTCAGGGGGACTAAATGGATTTTTAAGAAAGGAACAGATATTAATGACAACAGGAGAAGCAAGTTCTCTCCAGTACACGTTCTTGAGGGCGTGCATGGGAAGAAGGACAGATTTGGAGAATGCTGAAAGGCTAATTGTTTTATAAGGGTTTTGTTAAAGGTTCTTTTTTTTAAAGCAGATGTAATCTTATAAACTATTTGCCCAGAACACAACCTGATTCACTTTGGAGGTAAGTGCCATATTTTTACCATTTATAAAGCTAATATCTGGTAAGATTAGTATTTATCAACACAACTTATATCACCAAGTGTCATATTCAGACCATTTACACTTCAGGGCAACTGTCCTTCATTCAATGCAGCAAAATGTGCATAGGCTAATAAAAACAACCAAAGATTATTTAGCACACAGGATGTGTCAGGCTTTGGTCAGGCAAACACTTGTTATTCTGCTAGAAACTCACATAATACATTGTGATTTTCTGAAAGCTAATTCCTAAAAGCAAGCATGGCCAAAGGATATCAAGCATGTTGTGGATCAGGATCATCTCCATACAGAACAGTAAATACCACACTGTGCTTGCCTGTGGTAAGCAGACCTGGGCATTTGCCTGCAGCCACCCCCATGGTAAGCTGAACAGCATATTCCACCTTGAAATTCAAGGCATGTAAGGCTGTTCAGGCCATGTCAGCTCAGGTAAAGTCAGGACTCACAATGGTCAGGGGGTTCACTTTGTTCGTTTGGTTTTAAACCAGACAAATTAGCGGTCAGCTGGCAGGTGTGTTTCCAGGATGAGATTACATGGCTACAGAAGGAGGAAGACCATGGTCAACTGTGAAGCCTTATATTAGTGAGAGACAAACTAGGACAGATAGGTAAATGACCAAAGGAGACATCCAATATAGACTGCAGCTGGAGAGCAGAAGGGAGTCCAGAGCGAGGGAGAGACCTTAAGTGAAACACTGAAAGGAACTGCAGAGAGAAAGAACTCAGGAGACCTGGAGTAGCTTCACAGTTTACAATGTAACACACAGCTGCTCACTAATGCAATGTTCTGACATAAAAATACTTTTGTCTTTAGTTTGCAGCAAAATTTTTATCAAAAAAGATAAGCCATCAGATAAGAATGATTCTTCACAGCAGATACAAAAAGAACAAGACTAAACAAATCCATACGTATATATCCAAAGGTAACACTGGTTAGTCTACACTGGTAGACTAACATTTTAACACAAAGGTTTCATAAACTGACAAGATGTTCTCTGAACAACGGACTGCAGAACAACTGAATGTTGGGCAATTCCACATGCAACAGATTTTCAGGAGAACATTGTGAAAGGTGCATCTTCCAAAAAATTAATTCCGTAAGTGAGAAGTACTTTTGCTTACCACTGATTTCATCATTCCATCTGGACTCAGGATCAGAATATTTAGCAATAGTCTGTGACATGTCACCGTCCACAGAAGTGACTCAGTTTTACAGTGCATCCAAATCCACATTGTGCACAGGAAACAGAATACACTGTAAACCATCACACTCATTCAGTTGTTGAAGTTGAGTATTAATTTTCTGAGGCTGAAGAACAGAACACAGCAAATACATTTCTGCATTTCCAATCTTTACTCAGGCTCTCATTTATTAGTATCACTGCCTTTGAATTCACTGGTATAACTCAAGGTGGACCAATCCAACTGGATCTAGTTGGCCCTTGACTCTTGCTGGTGCTGCCATTGACCACCTTGGCAAGCATTTCTGATACTGTGGCTATGACCACTGGCATACATTAACATAGTAAAAAGTATAATGCAACATACGTTTTGACAAAACGCTTGTGAATAAGGGGAATCTGCTACTTATTATGCAATAAACACCATAATTAAAACCAGATACGTGAGCGTCCTTTAACTAGCAAACCAAGAAATATGCAGGAGGTGAGAAACAAGAAAGACACTGACAACAAGTTGTCTTATCACTTCTTGTAAAATACACAAATGTGCACTTTGCCACATTTGAGAATTTTTTCATATAGAAAACAAGGTATGGCAAGACTGGTGTCATCAGCAGGGCTTTGGGTTCTTTGTTCCTAGGATGTCATCTGAGACACCTGATCTGCTGGTGGCAGGTGGGATGCACCTGTCCCAGAAGGGAAAAAGGATCCTGGGGCGGGAGTTAGCAGGGCTCATTGATAGGGCTTTAAACTAGATATGAAGGGCGAAGGGGACTTGACTGGGCCTGTTGGAATTAACCC
>VZTM01035260.1:9831-25329 GCA_013400555.1 Jacana jacana
TCTCCTTTTTTTTTTTATTTGCAGGCACCACAAAATTACTAATTTAGTGCCACTATAGCAGGGATTTTAACCTTCATGACAGCAGCTAGTGGTTCATGTAGAGAATGTACCTGTTGCTAGGGAGGCCTCCTGACCAGCTGTAGTTTTGGTTACAGCAGGAGTTGTGTGGTCTGTGGCAAAGGCTGCACAGTGAGTGCATGTAAAACTTCTCTGGAGCGTGACTTCAATAAAAAGGAAAAGTTTACAGGCGGTGAGAAGGGAGATGGGCAATTTGCTTAGATCTGTCTAGCAGGAGAACATATCTTAGTTTGCTCCCACTGAGTGTGGGTTGTGATGGGATGAAATCAAATACTGCAATTTCTTTTTTGTGCAAGAAGAACAGTGGGGGAGAGGGAGAAGTAGCTATTGGAAAGTATACAAGGTTTTAAAAAATTCTGAGAGTGAGAAGTAAGCTGTTTTAGCCAAGGAAAAGAATTAACCTGTGGTCAGAATGAATTGTTTGACATATTTCTTCTCACGTTTGCTTCTACAGATGTTTAATCCTCAGATTACCTCCAAATTCTTCAAAACTATTCAGTTTTATACAAATGTAATGCTATCTTTGGATAAGAGCTTTTGGCACATTCCTGGAAGAAAAATATTAACAAAGTAAGGCTTTTGCTTAATATTAGGGAAGGATAACTACTGTTGAAATATCAAGCTAATACGGTGCAGTGGGAATTTGCCAAAGCACTATAGAATTGGATTTCTGTATCATACAAAAATTTATGAAGAACTACTACAAAATGATATAATACAGTGTAGGGTCTTTAGCACGTTTATGGTGCCCCACATAAGACTTTCTGGGTGGTGATATTAACACCAACATTGATTTATCTCTGCATACTCAATTTATTCTGACTTCATAGATGTAGTAAGCAGGCATCTGTTTAAATTGATTGCTGTACACGAACAACAAACTATTAAGATACTCACAGGTAGTTGGGCACTATTTGTACTGAATACACAGAAATCTACAGTGTTGTCAAATTATTTTACATTGATTTTGACCTTCAAACTTTTTTCTTCCGGAGACTAATTAATTTTTATTGAAATAGCAATAAACTTATGAATGACTCTTTATGAATGCATAAAAAGAAAAAAAAATCTTAAGATTCTAATTTTCAGCAACACACAGTAGACTTGTATCAAAGAGAAGTCCAAGGTATTGCCAAGTTTTTCCTCAGAATGTAAGCAATACTTAAACTTCAGACAATCTTCTTATGGATGTATGAGATTTTCAGAAGTTTTGTGCCTCCATTTCCCTGAATAAGAAAGTTGAGGCATTTCTCTCATTATGCTGCAAATGTGACCAACTTTATCCTGCGCAACAGAAAGGGGACAGTATAAATCAGTCATACTGATGTCATGCTTATTTTTTGGACAAAGGAAAACTAAACAAGCTTCACATTCTTTAAAGTCATATGTAGAAAAGTTAAATGTTTCCATTTTGTGATTATATTTTTCCAAATTTGGTTTCCATGTCTCTCTTTCTCCTTCTCTACCACTCTCTTTTGGTTTGTTTTCTTTCTCCTCTTTGCTCTGGTGGGAGCCATTTAGGAAAGAATACATCAGAGCAGCAACAGTTTGGAGAGATTTAACACTGAAAAAGAAGAAGAAAGCAAACAGAAAATGGGCTCAAGTTTTCCAAGATAAGACACTGCTAGGGAGGGAAAAAAGCCCCAAACCCAACCTGTATTTTTTTCTTCTCGATGAAAGTTACTCTTATGACTTCTGTTTTGTGTAAGCCATGTCAAACTCCCAAATCTCAGAGCTGCCAAAGGTGATCCTCGGCCCCAGATTATAATCTCTCTCTGAAAAGAAGGAAGAAAATGATACATATAGGGCTTCATCAGTGAAAACCCCAACTCTAGATACTGTACACAATCTGCCATTTTTCTTCTCATTCCTTGGAATTGTTCCACTCTCTTCTATAGATGTACTTGAAAGTACTCAAATAAATAAATATCTATAAACTGAGTTTAAAGTTATGGTGAACAAAGACATAAGCAGATTTTAACTAAACATCTTGAAAGAAACATAAAATCCAAGGACCATGCAGTCAGGATTACTCTTTTACATCATGGGACTCTCATAGTCACCATGCTCTGTAGAGCAGAATGGCATGTGTGAATGGGACTACAACTTTGTCAGAGGGTCGTCAACTGTGCTTTAGGAAGTACTGAAGCTTCATGCTTTCTTTGCAACACAGAAATTCAGTTCAAGGGGATACTATTGTATTAGTAATTATAATACTATTGTATTAGTAATGAAGTTATTATCATGATATGAACACTACACCAGCATATGGCTTTAAATAAGCTAAGTGTGAAATATAATTTACTTCTGCATTTAAAAACCTTAATGACGCACTTACTAATTCTGGATAACTGCTGTTTTAACCTCAGTGCTGCATGATGGGTCTTTGCATGAAATTTGCTTCCCCCACCCCCCTTTATCAAAGAATTGATAGATGAAGAAAGCAGAAGAAGCTATTCTACTTGACAGTGAAATCTATAGCATGAGGATGCTAACATGTACAGTTTGGATAATTCTGGATTTCTGTCCTGAAAAAAAGCAGTATGCTTCCCAAATCCCTTCACCTTAACTCAGCTGGCTGGGCATTTCATAGAGATTACTTAACTGTGTGTATATGTTTGAGATTGTTACTTATTATAATTATAATTAAGACTATTTACTGCAGCTTATGGCTTTAAACCAGTATGTTTTAAAGCCCACATAAATTTGATCATTCATAAGCATTTGTTTTCAAATGACCCTGAAAGCACAATAACCTCTATAGTGAATATATGTATAATATATGAAGTTTATATGTATTCACTTCCACCTACAGTGAAATCCATTTACTTTGCAGTTTGGCATGAGAAAAAAAAAAAAGAGATTTCAAAAAATCTATTATTTGTTTGAAGGATTTCCCCCCAAATTTACCAGATAATAGTGAAAGAAAGGGAAAAACTATTGCAAATGAAAATTACAGAATACTTGAGTGTAAAAAGAAAATTTCAAGAAATGTCCTAATCTTTCAGGACTTAATAAGATCTTCTGGTCATGATTTCCATTCATAAATATTCAGGGCAGCAACTGTCTGCTCTTCAGTTTTCACTTTATCTTTTCTGTGCTGTTATCTTGACAAGCTAAAGGTATTATGATACTGCCAATCTGGGTAATCTCTTGCCATATACTAAGGATACTGTGTATGTCTAACCGGTACAAGCCAGCACTCCTACCAAAGCAGCAGTCTCAGCCACAACCTTGTCCTCAGTCCCCTGCTGCCATCGGAAGGGAAGCCACTGGGAGAGCCATGCTGGGACTAAATCTCTGGAAGAGGACAAGGGAGGATTGCTCCCATGATGTGGGGTGCTCGCTTCCTCGGGCTTCGCAGGAGCATGTGTATATAATGCAGTGGGGGGGTGGGGTGGGTGAGCAGAGTCAGGAGGAGCAGCAGAGGAAGGTGAGGCAGCCCCTGTTCTTGTTGGTGTATGCTAGTGCAGTGTGGCTGTAGGTGGGGTGGGGTGAGAAATTGCAGTTTCAGATATAGCCTTGCAAAGGTTTCTTTCCTAATACCAGTATTACTTTTAGTGTAAGGCCGAATGGATTCAGTCTGCCAGGTTTGGAAAAAAAGTGAATAGTTAGGATCAAGTATCACTTTTTGAATTTCCTCATTTTAAATACTGGACTTGAGCCAATTCTTCCCTAAAAGATGTGGAGAATAGGGCAAACGGGCTTCTCCTTTACCCTAGGAGAATTACTAATTTATCTACAAAAGCCTCCTACTCTCTTTTTTAGTTCCATTATTCACTGGTCATGCCCAATGACTTTCTGTTTTGCTGCCTTTCTTAGGCACTTCAGTAAGACCCATGGAATATTTATGGAAAAGTTCTCACCAGAACTTGACTTGTAATGTAGCTCTTTGATAGCAAATATTTAGACCTATTTTACCACCCTAAGAAGACCCTAGCATTTTTCTGTATTTTCCTCTTATCTGTTGAAATAACAGGATGGAGGTGTCCACCATGAGGAAACTTCAGTCTGATCTAGGAGTGGCAATTAAGTTAGGATAAGGAATGTGGGAGAGGAAGGGATCCTAAACAGTATTTGCTGTTTGGACAGGGATGAGACAAAAAGAAGTATCATTTACTGAATATTTAATAGTCAAATACTCATTCCACAAGCACATAATGAGAATAGAATCATTGTATGTGATGAATAAGGGAATTATTTTGTAATGTCACAATCTGGCTAATTATGTGTGTCATATTAACCTATTGGAAAATACACAGTTAAATCAAAAGAAGTTTAAGAGGAAAAGAGGGGCAGTTAAAGACGGAATCACTGGGAAAATATCTGAAAAACAATGGAGGAGCTGTTGTAGAGGTACTTTCTACTTGACAGCCCTACACCTGGTCTTTTAGTTTACAGTCTTTCCACATCAATTATACAGAATTACAGGTAATATTTTATTGGGCATGCTGGACTAATTAATAGGATTAAATTATAGAAGATAAGACTGAAATCAGATGGATTGTTTTACACAAAGATTCATATAAACAGATCAATCTGGTACTCAGCCTGGCTCACATATATTCCAGGAAAAGGTTATTGCATTCTTAAAGGAAATACACATTTTAACACTTGGTTGTTCTGACACTTTGTGGTGTGTGTTATATGCTTTGGGTGAATATATAACATTTTGTTCTGGAGAACCTTTTTTCTGAGCCATTAATCAGCCAGCATCTTCTGCTCCTGAAGAATCACAGCACTGCTGGTTGTCTTGTCTTCCACCGAGCTGGAAAACAGATGGAGCTCTAGGCAGGTAGTCTCCGCAGCTGAGGGTCCCACCCTTGAGACAGGTGAAGAATGCTCAACCTGTCACTTGAAAAGAGGAAATAAAGGAGTACTAACATGAATCTTACCTGGTAGCATGGAAAAGTACACCGGTATGCTATACAA
The DNA here is from genome assembly GCA_013400555.1 of Jacana jacana. Lineage (NCBI taxonomy): Eukaryota > Metazoa > Chordata > Aves > Charadriiformes > Jacanidae > Jacana > Jacana jacana. The sequence goes on from VZTM01035260.1 coordinate 14,842, forward strand.
GTCATGTTTTGTGTACTTAAGGGAGGAAAGCTTTGAGAATTTGAGAAACTGCACTAATAAGTATGCATACTAACATGCCAGGTGCACCAGCTCAAAAGTATGAGAGAATTAATTGTCAAAAATGTGCAGAAGCACTCTAGATGCTGGAATAAACTTGCCTCTCCAGAATGTATGCTGCTGCCTTATACATTGGCCACAGTGCCTGCCAGACAAATGACAACATTTTAGCCTACAGTCAGTATGTAAAAGACCCAGTAGCTAAAACTGCCAGTGAAAGGAAGCAGAAAGTTATATCTTTCTGTTATCTTGCATGTTGTTTTAGATACAGGCTCTTCATTGGCCTCCCTCCACCCTGGATGTATTCAAATGGCATCGAGTGTTTTGGCAGGGAACTCACTGACTGGTGTCTAGAACACACAGAACGAGTTGTGGGTTGGTTTTTTTTTTCTTTTTCTGCTAAAACTACAGCCTGGAAATATGTGCCGCTGAGACATTTTGCCATTTGAAAGCATTCCAGGAACTAGTTCCATGGCTGTAAATCAAGAATTATAATGTCACCGTAATAACGAAGAAGTTTCTTTCAGTCCCAGATGTGAAAATTTGATGTTCAGCTGACATGAATAGGATAGAAGACAGAGGGGGATGTGAAGCGTTTGATAGCTTTCCCACTGCCTGATACTAATCTCACCACTGAGCTTTGGTTTCTGAATGTTTACATGAAAATGCTCACCTATCCACAGTAGTTGAAAGGGCTGTTTTCCTAGTGAAGGCAGAAAAAGGATGTGAAATTCTGACTTTTTTTAGTGTAAATCTACTTAAAAAAGGAACCACTTGTAAAAAAAGAATTCTTTAGCTTTTTGGGTTTTTTTGCCTATAGAATGCTCATTTCTTAAAACTACTCGTGAAGAAGTTTGTCTTTCATTTGTAACTTGTTTGCTTTACTCTGAAATTAGGCACAGAGGAGGAGAAAGCAAGTTCATTACTCTGAGCTTTCAACATGCCTGGGTAATTGGAATTTCAGTGGTGACTTCCACTTCAACTTCAGAACTGAAGGAAATGTATTTTCTTTCCTGTCCCATCACATAATTCCGATACGGATTTATGGCCAGATTCCCAAAGTGATTCTCTAATGGAAGTCAGAAATTTAAATAGTCAGAATGGGACTGAGATGCAGAAAGCGCTTGACTGTTGCAGGGTCAGATGGTACCACTAACTTCCAGATGCATGGCATTCAACTGAAGTCCACAGCCCAAAGATTAATTCTGTATCCCAGAGTTGAACATTGCCTCCTATACACAACATCGAGTAAGGAGAGCACTGCAGAGTATGACAACACGATGTGCATGTGCTTTGGCATCCTTTTGTGTGCTGGGTATGAGTTTCTAGGACTGTCTATCAAAATGTATCACCCATGAGGACGGAGGTGTCTTACTGAGCCCTGCCAGGAGGCCGTGCCTTGCTGTTCAGCACTGGGATTTGTCCTCACTTCAACCATCTTGCAGAGCAGTGCTTTAGCTGCCAGACTGCAAAGAGGCCTTTCTGGGATCATGATTTTAATTGCATTTGTTCCTTTTTAAAAAGCACTGAAGTTGGTTTGGGCCAGATGGTGAAAGAAGACAAGGGTAAAGAAGTACGGATGGCTCACTTTCAGGAGATCAGTTATTGTAGGCTCCTGGATAGTTTACATATTTGAAGAAACAATTCCAGAGGGAAAGTAACCCCAGGTTCTTCTTCCTAATTGAATGTTTCCACCTGTCCTGATCTGCTGAGAAGTTACACATCCTTTGCTTTGCAGATGATTTGGTGCGGATGTGTGAATTCCCTCTGGAAATGTAGGTGTGCAGTTTGTATGGGTGTTTGAAAGCTGGCATCCTGAATGTAATGGGAGCATTCATTACCTTCCTCTCCTACTACACACAACACACACACCCAGGGACATTCACACTCCCTGTCAAAGCCCTTCTTATATCCTCAGAACACCTGATGAAGGGTATAAAATGAAACAACAACCACCTCAAGCTGTGATTTGTTCTTGAGGAAATCTCACAGGACTGAACTAATAGTATACAGATGGCAAAGTCATGGTTTATAGATCTCGGTTGCGCTGATATGTGAAGCGGGTCTCAAACAGCTCAGCTGGCAGGAGTGGGTGCTTCAGCCATAGACACAACAGCAACCAAAGCACTTAGACTCTATAGCCAGGCCTGTATTACTTATTCTGAGCAGTGCCAGAGCAGAGGAGGAGTGGCATTTGCTTATCCTTACTATCAGAAGAGTCCCTGCTACAACTCTGGCTTGGGACATTTGTGAACGTGCAACTAATTCCCAAGTGCTACCTGGGAGCTCAACATGATCTAGGGAGTATTCTTGCAGGGGTTATGCATGCGGCCACCCTGCTTCGAAGGCCCAGGGAGCCTCAGACCATGGGTATTGTTCTTCTGTGACAGCCAGCCTCAGGGCCAGAACATGGTCTTGAGCACATTTTGTTTCTAAGTCTGGTTTACTCACTTGTGTTGTCCTCAGCTCAGCTGCAACAAAGAAATAGGGGATTTTTAGAACCTGTTTCTAAGCCCTTCTATTCTACCTTAAACTTACTTTTGATGCCTCCAAATTAGTTTTTAAAGCTATCTAGAAACAAAAATATACTGCTGTTATTTTCTGGTCTAAATTCAGAAGCCAAGGCAGAGAGTATATCAACTTCTTACCAGTTAAATTCAGTCAAGACTAATGATCTGTGTCCCCCAAAAACTTTTGTTTAAATTGCTCCCATAAATGTATACAGAAAGCAATGCAAACAAAACGCAGTGAGAAGGCTGCATCTGTTACTGTTATACAACAGAGGTAACTCATGGCGGGGGGGGAGGTGGGGAAGGGTAATATGTTGGGAAGAAGAGAAGAAGATCATATTTAAGTAGCTAGAGTTAAGAGCTTTATAAATCTTACTAGTCTGAATTTATTATGCTTCTGTGACTGTCCAAAATAATAATACAGATGCTAAAAACTGTGAGCAAATACTTGAAACACCACTACTGACAACTTGTATTAACTGAGGCTTAATTCTTGAAAAAAATACCCTCTCTTATACCACATTTTTGATGTGCCTGATATGCCTTCTGTTACACAGAATTGTTTTATCACTCATATTTAATTGAGATTAAATAAGATTTAACTGGTATGGTATACTAAATTTCAGTCTAATTCCTTAGTAAATTCACCCCAAAAAGAAATGTGATTTCCTGGAAATAGAGAAAGCATGTAATTTTGATTAAAATAAAAGAAAAAAGATTAAAACCCCAAACCATTTTGTGTTTACTTGAAAATGTGTCAGAGCATATTCTTTACTACTGAGCACTGATACATCTTGCATGTTTAGAAATTGAGATATATCTTAGAAATTTTATTTGATAATTGCATTCCTCTGCAATTTCTTTCAAGAATGCAATAAGAGCATATCAACTGCACTGTGTCAAAACCCCCTCAAATCCATGTAATATTGAGATCAGTGATGGCACTGATCTTTTCAAAAACCAGAGACCAAAAAGAATTTGCTGTTGGAAAAAAAAAAGACAAAAAAAAAAGACACACCCCCACCCCCAACAAGTCTTTAGTGTATTTTTTTTTTGGCCAGCAGCAGTAAAGTACTTTATTAGAGAAAACAGTTGTCTAATTCCAGAATAGGGTCTATATTAAGACTCTTGCAGGAGGTAGGTATTTAAGATGAAATAGTGCATTACCATGAACTTTCCACTGGTAGGGTAAATAATACTATTTATGAAACCTTACACACATCAAATTCTCAATGAAATTAATGAACATACTCAGTTCAAAAGGAAAACATGACAGAAAGAGGGAAAGGGTTGAATCTAGTGTTTACACAGTTATGTTTCTGTTCCCTTCACGTTCAGTCTACTGCCCGTGCACAGGGAGTACTAGATTTGCCCTTCAGCTTCAGGTTGTCTCCTCATAGATATTAACAAGGAGTCACCCCATGTCAAATGTAGTTTTTGTCCTGTTTTTCTTCATGTGAAATGTGTTGTGCTTTAATTTGGATGTGATCTCTGGCTACACACCTTTACCAGAAAGGTACAGGTTCTTTTTATTATTTACCAGATATTTTATCTGTTATATGAAGACCTAAGTGCCCCTCCATTTTCCTACCCTGATTGCTTGGAATAAGAGTCGAAGCATGGTTTCACTGGAACCCATAGCACAATTGCTCAAAGCCTAATGCTTACTGTCACAGACAATAGCTCCCATGGTGGGGGGGCAACAAGCCCTTACATACAACAGCCTTGTGCTCACAGTAAAAATGAATTTCAGCTCTCAGAAGAAACACATCTGAAGAAAGGCAAAAGATGTGAATTTCAATATCAGCAAATGAATTTATATTAAGAATTGCACTCCACATCCCACTCAAAAAATCCATTAGGAATAAGAAAATATCTATGTACAAAAAGAAAAAAGAAATGGTAGAAAAGATAAGGAAGAGATGTGCAGCCAAGAGACGTGCACAAAAAACAAACCATATCTTATGGAGTACAAAATAAAAAAAAAATATGCTCAACAAGTTCAGAATAGTAAAGTAATGCCTGCTACTCTGCTGCTTTTTGGTTATTTGCACTTATACAAAAAACTATAAAAGGTAAGAATAAGTCCTTTACACCAGTGTTATATTAAGACAATGAGACTAGCATTTTAGATTTACTGTCGATCTACGACTTTCAGATTTAATCTATGGGATTTAAAAGATGTTTAGACTTTTCTTTTGATGTTCTTCCACCTCCTATAATTCCTGATTTATAGACCCTGGCAAAACAGAAATGCAATGAATTATTGAATGTTTTATCATGACATAATGTAATAACTTTGCTATGCAGTAAATGATTGTTTAATACAGGATGCCCTTTATAGTTCCCTTGTAAAATCAAGAAATCTATGTTTTTGTGCTTGGGTCTTATGTTAGTATGAAGTGTATAAAGGTCTTTCCCCTAGTTTCTACTCCTCACAGAAGTATGATGCGGAGTGGTATTTTTCACATGCTGTAGGGTATCAGGATTTTTTTAGTCCTTTACATTTTATTGAAGACTGTGAAGTTCCAGAATGTGGCAGAAAATTCTAGCAGAGACTTTGCCTACCTTTACTTTGCTGAAGATGTAAAATGGTAATGAAAATTTATATTCTATGTTTTGCTTGACTTACCTTTTGAGTTCCCTATAGACTCAAGATAAGTTGATAAAGGGCTTTCTCTGTTCCAGACAACAGCTTGGGAAAATGGGGAAGAAGAGGGAGGGGGTTAAACTGATACAAGGAAATGTTGTTTAGAGTTCCTTTCTGTTTTAAAAATCTGTGGGTATCTGCCTGAGAAAACTTTTGCGGTCAAGTGCAGTCAGATAAAAATCAGCCACAAAGGGAATTTATCATTTATTTTAGCTTGGCTGAATGATGATTTCTTAGTATCACAGTTACTTTTTTTATAATATATCTCTTCACTGTGAGAAGCAGATATTCTCCCTCTGGTATAAAACTGATAGGCAATAAATCTATTTAATATCTAGTAGTTCCATGGGACTCTAGCTGAGAATTTTGCCAATACAACTGATGCTCCAGATTACATTGTATGTTTGCTCATACTCGCTGGAACATCAAATTTCAGTGGCAACCATCTTTTATTATACACACCATTGGATGAAAACAGAAACGGAAAATATGAGTCAGTGCAAATATAGTGGATCTTTTGCACAGCATTTTCTCCCTATTTATCCAATATTTTATCTTTCTTTTCTCAAGATGAACAACAGTTACTATCCACTAAAATAAGATATTTCTTTCTAGCATTATTTTAATTTCAGCTTTGTATTTGTATTAATCCAAAATGCTGGCATTTTTTTTTCCCTCTGGCAAACACTTTTTTTTCTCATGTAAAACTGTTTTTCAATCTGTTTTTGCAAGTGGGCTCTAATATTATACATCTATGAATTAAAGGCTTGTTTTGTAAAAGACAGCTTGAAGGTACAGGGCTGGAGACCTCTCCAATTAGAAGAAAAGTCAGTCTTTTAAATCTTTCTAGGAGCTTAAGGAGAAATTAAAATTCATAAAATGTATTTGACTATAGTTTTCTTTCCATTTAGAATTAGTACTATAGAAGCAAGGATCTATCCTGCACTGTAAGTGTATTTAACATGAACAAAACTGATGAAAATACTCATACCCTGTTGTCCTTAATGAAGCAATGCAAAATCAGCTTAGCAACATTTTTGAGATCTGGATTCTTTTTATTTGTTCAGCCATTGAGGTAATTTGTGACTGGATAAGCCACTTTTTAACTTAGGTTTCTACTTGTATTGGGTTTGCTTGGCAAGGCTTTGGTAGCTGCAGCATAGGGGTGCTGTGGGCTTCAGGGGTGGCTTCTGTGAGAAGACAGCATGTTAGTTGGAGGCAGTTCCTGCTGGCTTGAAAATGGCCCCACTGCTGGCCAAAACTGAGACCATAAGCATTGTTGGTGGCAGCTCTGTGATAACATTTAAGAAGTGGTAAAAAACACAGCAACTGTGAAAGAAGAGTGAGAAAATCTGAGTGAAACAACCCTGCAGACACCAAAGTCAGTAACGAAGGAGGGGGAGGAGGTGCTCTAGCCACTGGAACAGGGATCCCCTTGCAGCCCTCGGAGAAGACCATGGTGAAGCAGATTGTCCTGCAGCCCATGAAGGACCATGGTGGAGAAGATATCCACACTGCATCCTGTGGAGGACCCCACCCTGGAGCAAGTGGATGTACCCTGAAGGAAGCTGAGATCCTGTGGAGAGCCCGTACTGGAGCAAGCTCCTGGCAGAAACTGTGGCCTGTGGAAAAGAGCCCATGCAGAGGTGGGTCCTGTGTCCCTGTGGGGAACCTACACTGGACCAGTTCATTCCTGAAGAACTGTACATCGTGGAAAGGACCCATGTGGGAGAAGTTCATGAAAGACTGCTGTGGGTGGGACCTCACACTAGAGTAGAGGAAGAACATGAGGAGGAAGAAGCGGCAGAGACAAATTATTATGGATTCACCACAACACCTATTCCTCATTGTCCCTGAACCGCTTTGGTGGGTTTATTTTGTTCTTTTTTCTCACTATCCTACCCTGCTTTTAATTGGCAATAAATTAAATTTCTTACCCTAAGTTGACTTTGCTTTGCCCATGACAGTAATTTGTGAGCTAAATCCCTTGTCCTCGGCACACAAGCTCGTATTCGTATTTTCTTCCCCTGTTCTGTTGCTGGGTGGGGGAATGAAACAACAGCTTGGTGGGCACTGGTTGGCTGGCCAGGGTTAACCTATCACACCGCTTTAGTAATTTTTTAAAGAAAAACTCCAAGCACTTTTGTGGCTGTTCAGTCAAGTAACCAAGTAACATGGCATCGTTTTGATGCCTCAGCCTGATCCAAAATGCCCATGTAAACTTTCTGCCATTTAATTTCTCTGGAAGACCTAATCAGAGAAATATGACTGGTTTTTATTTATGTAATTTTTCTGAGACATCTACTGAATTTTCTTATATTAATTTTATTATTGTAGTGCTCAGTTTTGCACTCAGCATTCCCTTGTAGCTGAAGAAGCTTGTGCTTGTAAATTACTTTAACAGCTAAAAGAAGCAAATAATTTCATAATGGAAGTCGAAATTTGGCAAGCTGTAGTATTTTGAAGATTTCAATTCCTAAGCCATCATGCACTTCCTTTCTGCTTTTTACATTGCAGAAAAGAAATTGCACTTTTTTACATTAAAATGAACTGTCACTGTGTTCTCATAGATACACTCCACTGGTCTTACATGCCCTAAAACTTTGGCAGTCAAGCAACTTTCAATGGGTGGCCTCTCTATGGTTCAGTTTCGGTCGTCATTTGAAGAGCTATTATCTATGGATGGCAGAAGGTTTCTTATTTGCAGAAAATTAAAATTCTTAGTTCACATTCAAGTTAAGACTATCTGCTGTTTCATCTCATTTTACTGAAATTCACCTTAAAAACTATCGGATCGCTGTGATTTTTGATTCCTTTTTTAGGAAACAAACATTATGCTTGATTGGTCAGATTGTATGAGCTCTGCCAAAGCACTTGTAAACTCAGGTCAAGAACAGCACTTGAGGAAAACAAAGCAAAAGACCAAGATCTAGGAACAATTCTACCTCCCCTACATATGGCAATTTCAGCTGTTTCTTTACTCAGTTTTATTTTTTTAATACATCTAAAGGCTTCAGGGAACAATTATGATCACCCTGACTGAACTCCTGCATAACCCAAACTACACAATTTCACCCAGGGACTCTTGCACAGAACGTAACAGCTTGTGATTGAATTACTAGAGCATGCTGAATTGCTGAAAGTCCTTACATGGAAACAACTTGTTTGTTCTTTAGAAGTTCACTCTCTGTTGCTCTACCAGTGTTAGATCTGTGGGATCATAATGGTCTTTAGCAGCAGTTTGCTGTGATCTTGCCATAAGATGGCTATGATTTTAGGTGAGCTGTGAATAAGCAAATAGATGTTGATTTGAGCTCCCATAGCTGAGTCCGAGATTTTAAAAACTTCCAAAGCCACTTCTTATATCTGATTACTTTCAAACAAAAATAGTTTATGTGGTCAAATGAAGCTCCAGTGTCTTCTTTTGAAGGGGTAGGGGTGAAGAAGGCTCATCTGTAAGAATGCTCTGCTGCACAAGGTACTCGGAGGGCATTGCAGAACACTCCCTTTTTTCTCAGACGAGGTATGCCACAGGTGAGCACCTTAAGATTATTTTCTGCAGAGTGGGCAGACTACCTCTAGAGAGCACTCCATTAGGTATTCTCACAGAGTGAAGTAAGAGGAATATTTTGCACAGAATGCATCTGTTTACTTAATATTTTTTCCTTGAGATGTTTTTTTCTCCTTAAGATAGTTCCATTTCCTGTAATTGCTTTTGAAGTAAGTACCGCCTTAATTGGGAAAAATATTAGGCTATTATGATCCACCGGTACTGGCAATTTTTACTCAACTCTTTCCACTACAAAAGCATAACAGTAACTGGGCTGTTTTATAACTGATTTGTAAGAATCTTGTCTGTCCAGTTATCAGAGACCATCTGTGCCAAACCCCTGGAATATATAACATAAAATAAAGACTAGGTTAACATAGTGTACTGTAACCCACAAAAGGATTTATATTGACTTTGGCCAGCAGTGTATCAGAATGGAAATGTGACAGTAGTAAACTAGCCAAACGGGCATATCAGTTCAGTTTGAGACCGGGCCATGTCTCAGATCCTGTGAGGTGCTGAAATGTGGTAATGTCCTCTATTCCTGAAAATGAAAAGACTAGGACTTCAGGAAAACTACACAGAAGAGAACAATATAGATTCTGCATTGTCAACATAGTCTATGCATGGCTGAGACTCCTTTGACTTTTCTTTGACTATTTAAGCACTGCTTATTTCTGCTGTCAAAATTAAGTAGATATCCAAGTGCTTTGCTGCTGTTTAGTTGAACTGTTTAGTGGAGGCAGCTAATTAATTCTTTCCCAGTGGTTTCATTAAGTCTCTGTAGTTATTGTGTGAATTATTTTGTTTAAGTGACTTTGTTAGTAGGCTATTCTCTTATCTACCAAAATACAAATAGGAATGTATTCTAAAAGACTGTTGGAAACTGTAGGCTTGTATTTGAATGCGTACTGAGGGTGCGCTTTTATATGTGTAAACCAATACATGGAAGGAATGTGACAAATAAGTAACTACGCACGTATGCTATATGCTGAAAGACATTGATTAAATCTCTCAGGAACATATTCCAAGGATTAAATGCTTAGGATTAAGTCTTTAGCCTACAGTACTCATTTCAAAAAACTCAAGTCACTGATGGTTAATGATCCAGACATCCAGACATCTTCCAGTGTCAGTGGAGAGAGAGATACTAGTCTAACAAAGACTAGGGAACTAGAATAGACCACTACCTTTTAGGTGGCCAAAATTAGGTAAGATACACTTTATCATTTCAGTCTAGGTAATCATTAAAATACTACCCATTTGTGTCTAATGCACTCCACGCTAGCTATAAGGGGTACTGGGGATAGCATTTCACAAGCTTTCCATTGTTCATCGTTTCAAACATCAGTCTGCAAAATGGATATGACATTAGTTGGGATAAGATGCTTATTCTACTGACATATGGGACATGCAATTGTGGCTTTGAGTAAGACTTTCTTACAGCTCTGATATCTATTTCACTGTCTAACTCATGTCACCTAATATTCTTAACAGGTTTTTTTGACATCAACTCCCAGTTTCTCAGAAGTTTAGAAATGGTATTTCAATTTAAAGCCGAGTAACACTGATGTACGCTGAATAGAAGGTATAAAAATACTGAATCTGGTTTTAATTGGAAATGAGCTAATTAGTCTGGATTGGAGCCTGCTCATTTTGAAAGTACTGTTAATGACTTTAAAAAGAGTTGTATGGAGAATAAATGTTATGAGGTTTCTTTT
>VZTM01035263.1:0-13330 GCA_013400555.1 Jacana jacana
CCCCCGCCAAAGGTAAGCATACCTATTCCTGTAAAAAACAGTAACCATCTGAAACATCCCCCCAAAAAATCTCTTTTATATAACTAAGCTCTCAGACTTCATTTTTCACTGAGAAGAATATACTCCCTCTGTAACCACAAGGATGTTTACACAGCAGGGCACTCATTTAAGGAATTAAGTCAGATCTTGAAAAAAGCACCCAAACACTGTGTGAGAACTACAGTATAAGTCTCTGGTCCCACCACTGTGTTTGTTCCATGTCATTCAGAGCTATTATTTATACAGAAAAATCACCATCTAATTGCAACATATGCTGCCTTGAAGTAAATCCTCCTAGAACCAACTACTCCAGTCTTCAGATACCCTCTCTATCCTGACTACATAAGGTGATGGAGTTTACCCTGAAAGAAGAACTCCAAATATATTAAATGAATGTAGAGTGGGACTAAGCAAGTGTAAAACTTGTCATGTCTCTGCTACTGACATAGTAAAATCATCCTACAGTAGAACCATCAACTTACCTCTGCATTTCTGGGAACATAACACCTAGGCACTATCCTAGTGCCCTTCCAATATCTATACAGATATATTGAACAACAAGAATAAAGTCATAAATACAAAAATGTCCCCTTGCCAGGGAGGGAATACAAAACAATCACTCAGTTTGCTGATCTTTCATTCCTGAGTGATAAATGATAATTCCATTGGGCATTTAAAATCATAGCTCTGTCCTTCCCATATTGATAACCACTTTATCTCCTTTCACAACAGGTTGTTACTGCACAGGTATAAGATACTACCGTCTTTTAATCAATCTCATTGCCTACCTAGCTGAAGTCATAAAGACTGTTCCCAACATGCATTTGGTATTGAAGTTTGCTACTACCTCTTCTGATTTGATGAGTTGCTTGTGTACCTGGTAGAGTGCATGTTGTTTTCAAACTGGTTCAGATCTACCTTCACAGCTCACTTATGTCATTGTCCTTAGATCATCATGAGTACCACAAATCTTCTACTGGAAACACAGTGGAGAACAGCATGTCCAACATGGAAGAACACTTTTTGCTATGGTAATGAACATGCAGGTAGAATGACTTCTCTTACATATCAGTTGCAGAAAATACTAAAATTTACTATAAAGATTTTTGAAATAAGCATAAGAAGGATTTAAGAAAGATGTAGTACATCGGTGTGCAAAGACTACTCACGTCAAGTATCCCTGATATTTTTCATTCTCTGTTACTCATTTATTTTTACAATGTCAGAATTCTATCATACTTTATTAAAATCAGACCATTACATAAATTCACATGGTTGTATACCTAATTTCTACATCTTAACATAAATAATTTTCTTCACAGGGATGCAAGATGACAAGATCTGTATTTGACCATATAATTTGTCTTGGGGAGAACTGATACAAGAGCTGATGAAAAATTATGCCCCTTTTGCCATTGCATATACACACTGTGCAATCCTAGCACGAGTTTAACAAAACTAAGAAGCATGTATGAAAAGTGGCATCTTGATAACTGTATGTGGCATTTTTATAACTAAATGCCACAGTTATTAAAAGCCTAAGCCATCATTCAAGAATTAATGCACTTCCTGTACAAAAAGCAAGGAGAGATGTGATAATCTCGGAGAATGTGTGCTTTTTCAACAAGATGTATTTGATGGCTGTTGTACAGTAGTTAACCATCACGATATTCAAAGAGTGAAATGATTTTTCTAATGGCAGTGGAACTAATAGCAATGCAACAGCAATCATCTGGTGCATAGATGTCTATAAGACATCAAGATAAGAATCTGTATACTCCTGATTCCATCAAAGTTCCTTTCAAACTGTACAGTCTGTAACATCTCTGCAATTGCTTTCATATAGACATTAGATTTATTTTTCTTCTTTCTGGTAATCCTGTAGTTTGCAAATCTGGAAAATCCTGCTGACTCTCAGCATTCCACCTTGGGGCTTATATTTGTTTCCAAAAGCAACACTTAAACTTTTTCCAGCTACTTCTGTGTGTCAGTCTCCTGTAATCAATCATATGTTTTAAGAGGCAGAGAAAATAAAAACAATCAGAAAGTCTTTAAGGCTGTAATCAACATCAGGATTTAGTTCCAGAACTTTAGGCTGACAGAGAAACAAAGATTCAGTGTAGAAGGTGCTGGGGAAACTTGTAGGTTTTGGCATTTTGTGCTTTTGTTTGTTGTATTTGTTGTTGGTTGGGTTTGTTTGTTTTGGTTTTTGTTATTGGTGGTTTTTTGTTTGTTTGGGGTTTTTGTTTTTGTTTTTTTTTTTAAATAAAGTTGCTAAAGGACTTGAAACAAACAAACAACTATATGCATAATGAGCAACAAAACTTACAAGTGGCAGTCAGAAGCCGTCTGTACAACAGGCAGTCTGATGGCACAGTGGCACTGCAGCTTAGGTAGAAAAGAATTTAATGCTGAGAACATACCAGGAAATGAGCCATATGCTTTACAAAGTGGGAAAAGATATGCTGTACTACATCCCAGGCCTGCCATCCTATGATTATTTTTCCCTCACTCAGGGAACAAACAAAGAAAAAAACCCCAAACCATAACCAGACAACCATAGGCATCTGTGAAAACTTGCTTCAGAGTCTCTTGTCTAGAAAAAGCTCTTACAATGATATGAAGATATTCCCTGAGAGTAAACCCTAGGCTCAGTAGGCCTGCAGGATGCTCCTGGGTTCTTAGTACATGCAGTATCAGAACAGGGTCAGAATAACACAGACCTCCCAAAGAGCTCAGCTATGCCTGGCCACCTGTTGCACAGCCTGGGGAGGGTGAACCCAGAGCAGCTATGAAGCCATAAAAAGATATTCAGTGAATTGCTTGCCCATTTAAGTCAATCGTACCTAACTAGGTTCAGCCTCCTGGCTCTCAAGCAGTGAGCCAGCTCTAAGCAAAAATCCCAAAAGCCGGAAAATCAGCTATTACAAGTGTCAAAGAAGAGGCTGTTATCAGCCAAGGAAAGGCACAAAACTAAGTAAACACCATTGTGATGCCTCCCTTTCCTTATGTCTAGGGGAAAAGAACATTTAAGGACTATGGTTGCTTCCAACAGTATTTTTTCTGCCTGTGCTAATCAAATCTAGTAGTAAGTACTACTACCACTTAAATATCTTATTGCCTGAACAGAATTAACTGGTTTAAGTTTTGACAAGTCTGATAGAAAGGCAGAAGGAAGAAAGCCAAGTTGCAGAAAAGAAATTGAGCTTAACAAAGCTACATTAAGCTCAATAAAGTTAAGCAGAAGGTGTAAAGTTTCACTTTTAGAAGACCTATGAGGGAAGGAAATACGTTTCCATCCCAAGAAGTGTTAGGTCAACTAAATTATACCCACTATATCAGTAACGGTTTTGTGGAACAGTCCTTTGTGTTTCAGTGTTTTAAGAAACTTATAGCCCGGAGGGCCATTAGCTGCAGTAGACTAAAAATTTACTAGATGTTACTAAACATCCTCTTCTGAGGGCTCATATTCTATGGAAAAAATGGCATTTCTATTTTGAATAATTTTTCTACTTTAAGAATTCCTCTTCCTCCCCCTGTTTGTTTGTTTTTTGTTTTGTGGGTTTTTTTTTTTCCCTCTCAATGCTTAGGTACTTGATTTAGGAGAAGATAAACAACTTGGTCAACACCATCCCTGTTATATTTTTTCTACAAGCAGGCTAGCCTGATAAGAAATCAGCAAATCATACATCTTCATTTTATGTTATTTCCCTTATTTGTTGTCTTCTGAGAAGCAGGATCTTTGAGATGTAATATGCCACAAATCCAGAAAACAAATAGATTTTCTGAATTAATCAGAGGAGCTAATTTGATTAAATCAGTATTGTATGAATTTCATAACATCCATGTTACCAATCAGGACCTTGGATACTATCCAAACATCCATTGTAAACAAAGTGGATAAGTCTGCTTTCCTGTTACAATGCTAAGAACTTTCACATAGAACTGAATCGTATATTGTATTTTTTTTAAGGAATTTTTTGAAAGGAGAGCTGAATAACCCATAAAAGGTCTGTTTAACCACAGATATTTTCTACAAAAAAATAAATAGGTCTCTGGTAAAAGCTGTAACTTCAATAATCAGAAGAGAAGCTAGCAAAATAGAACAAGGGAAGCATATCACAGAGTGACTGTGTGTACCTATGTCTCTACACAGTTGATGCTCTTTGCATATATGCAGGACCACTGAAACACAGCTAATTTAAAATAAGCAAACGTATTATTTAGTGTAGTGTTAAAATAATAATCAAAGTTAAGATGAGTCTTTGTCCAAACTGAACTACGTGTAGTCTTCTCAATTTAACCCTAAATTACTCCCATTTTAAGATTATATCGTCTCATTAAGATACTCATTCTCCCACCTAATACCTCAGCACCTAGTCCTCAAGATAAGTCTGGCAATGGCTATGGTAATTCACAATAAAAATACAATGACATTTCAAAAAAATTAAAGATTGTGCATTTTACACTGTCTGATAAGCTGATAAAATAGAGACCTTCATTCTGAACTGCAGTCATTTTGACATCTTTCAACAGTGCTAAAAAGGGCTGCTAACAAAACTAAATTAATCTGCCTTATGATGTTGAAGGTAGGAATTTATACTCCACTGAACATTTCCCTGTCAAGTTCTTAAGAGCTCAGATGTTACTGGGGATAAAGCATCTTAAATGAGCAATAAAATCACTAAAGAAAGCAAGGAATCAAAACTTTTTTTTTTTTAAATCAAAACACAGACTTCCGAGCATTTATAGAATTTATTCAGCTACAGCATGTTTACATCAGATCAAACAGAAGTGTTATTAAGAAAAATTTCAAGTTATTTCATCACAGCCAAATCTAACTTCTAAACTGGAGATCTGGAATGTGTTTAAGACCAGTGCAAAAGAACCGGTTCATACCTGTTGAAGTGAAATTTTTTTAATTCAATATTTCAGTTTAATTTTGGGACACTTGAATGACCTGTAAGAAACACATGAGTAAGTTTACTCATCCTTTCTGGAACAGGAGATGTGCCATCACACACCACATTCTTACCCTTGTGGCAAGTCTTAGCAGAAAACAGAGACTGAAACAACATTCTTATTCTCAGAGGTAGTCTCTCCAGAATAAAAATAAAAAGCAGAAGAAAGGAAAACGGTAGAAGTTTAGGCTTACTGCATAGACAATAACCCTGTCCCACTTGAACATGCTGTTTTCCGCAGCAATTGGCCAGAGAACCTTCACCATCTCTCACTCAGAAATATAACACCATTGTGGAATCATCTGGAGATGAAGGAAGCTGCACAGCAGATTTTATTAGCCTGGACTTTAATAGACTTAAAATATGGAAGTCTGCTCCAAAACCCTGCAGCTACTAGAATATAGCCTCTAATCAACATACATTAATAAAAAGTCAGTGACTCAGAGCGGTATGAAATACCCACTAAGAATTAGTGCACACTGACTGCCGCAAAACCAGAAGCATAAGGTACCACAGGAAACGCTCCCACAAAAGCTGAGGGAAGGAAGTGGTACGGGTGCCTGGACTGGCCCAGCTGTAAGCACCTGAAGTTCTCATATGCGATAGTCCAGGCTTCTTGTATAGCCAAGAGGTATTCCCGGGAGATTGTTCAAAACTTCAGAAAGCTTGTCTTACCTCCCAAAGATGCCTCTTCTCTCAGCATTACCAGAGGATAAAGAATAGGGAGACTATGATCCTAAAATTGAGGCAGTATGAAGTGAGGCTAGCATGATCAGGAATTAGTGAAGAATGGAGAATTCATAGTGTTCAAATCTGGAAGAAAATTCAATTATAGTGGGAGTCATTATATTTATTGCAACTTGAATGATTCATAGAGTCATATTAAAATATCAATGAGAGAAGCAAATAATGTTATCACTGACCATAACATACAGCAATAAAGTACAATGAATATACAGTTATTAGTGACCAAAAACAGCAGAGGCACATAAATTTCAGACTGAAAAACAACAATCTTATTTTTTCTCCATGCTTTCCCAGTTCTCAAAGCCCAATTTGAATGTTTTGTAGTGTACTGAAAACATTAGGCTATAAAGAAAGAAAACCAAAGATTAGAATAGGTGCTTTTAAGGTATATGCTTAAACTAGTTCGTTTTTACTGTTAAAACTTGTTGGTAGGCCTATTATCATATTGATCTATAAACATGAGAAAACACTGAATCAAATACAGACAAAGTCAGAGAAGCTAAGATGTTAAGAAAAAATACAAGTCTTGGCTTTACTTTAATTCATTAAAATATTATCAGAGGGATAATATTGCACCATAGCATTTGCTGATGTAATGCTGTTTAAGTGCTTTCCAGAACAGGGCACTTAAAGACCCCTTCACAGAAATTAGTGCTATAATTTGAAAAAAATTTACAATTTTTAGTCATGAATTGATACAACAGTAATATATGATTTTACATACCAGTTTCAACTTTCCAGCTTTGCAATGCCTGCACAAACATTATTTGGGTAGCTCTTCACTAAGGATGTGTATTACCGTAGTGTGTGGGAAAATATAAAAACAGATGGAAGAAAGATACAATGTGGTATTTCTCACTCTTGAGCTCCCTCCAGCCTAGAACCTCATGCTGCTTCATAAAAAAATGTGATAAGATGTACTAGAAACTGAACATTTTCTGTTCAAGTCAAATAATTCACAGATCAGAAGCACAGTGTGCTAGCTCATGACTTTTGACAGCTTGTCAGCAGAGGTTCCAGAAGTCGCTGTATGCAGCTGCTTGCCCCATCCCCACCCTGACATAGCACTACTGGCTAATGCAGCAGTACCTGCAGTGTGTCCACTGCTGTGTCAACATATTTCATAGCTGGGTGCTGTTAACTTCAGATACCTTCTCTTTCAACCAGGATATGAGCTCAGCAGATGAGGTGACATTTATCAACTGTTTTGCTACTAGGCAGAAACTCCACCGGTGATGGGCAGATGACAGGTACAAGAGCCTCTTAACTCCTCCCTGGAACCACATCACAAATCAGATTCATTTTAGATCACACTGAAATCTTGTGGACTGGAAGAAAGAATGCCTTGACATCTGGCACCTGCGTTGCAAGAGGAGAAATGAAAAAGCCAAAAATATTGCTGTACCTGTGGCCTAACTTCCACTTATCTGCAGAACCTTACAATATTGAGTGGTGTGACTGTGTTTGAGTCCTGCAGGTTCCTGGAAATATCCAGTTTCATAACTTCCAACCTGCAATGTATCTGTGAAATGAAAATATTTCTTCAAATATTGCAAAGGTATTAACAGCTTCAGCTCATTCCTTTGACTTTTGTTGCTCACAAGACAAAATAGGGTTCTAAAAGAAACCTTCAAATTGCAATGGAAAAAGCATAGATGTTTTGTAGTGGGATCTGATGTGTTAGAATTTCCTGAAAACAATGGCTGAAATGAACAATAGGAGATGCATTTTCTCCCTGCACAGTTCTATTTGGGTTTAGCTGGAGACACAGCACTTGTGCAATGCAGTGCAGAATAAGGCCACAGCAGGCATAGCTTTCAGTGTCCCTGGATGACAAGACTACTTCGCTTTTATTGATGAAGGATACATATTGGTCTACCAGAATCAGCTTAGATTGTAGTCAAAGAGCTATATGCTTGAGGTAAACAAGAAAGCTGATTTTGAGGGGCAAGTCAGTGGTTGCAAATCCTTTTCCTACATAAAATCAAGATGATTTAATTGAACTCTGCCTGCTGCTACGCTATTTCCAGACATATTGAACAGCAGTCTGGCTTTTCCAGACACTTATTTGCCCTCTGTTCCATTATGTACATTTCTCTGCATTTTCTTGCAGCCATATGGGCTAATGTAAAAATACCAAAGTCACCAACAACAGCCTTACTTATGAATAGCCCTAGTAAAAAGTAATCTAAGTTGCGGGGTGAACAGGTGTTAAAATTCCATGCATCAGGGAAAAAAAACAGCATTCTGTAACACCCTCTTATAGGGCTGGTATGCATATTAGCAGACACTTGCCACAGCTCTTCTAGCACATTTAATTTAATTTAGCATTAACAAAACTATGGAAGCTGAGGGAAAGGACGAAGACCTCCAAAACCTATGAATAGCTTCCCCTTGCCTCTTGAGACACAAGTACTACCATTTTCCCCTAAAACTGTGATCTTTGACAAAACCATCCTGTTATGCTAATACAAGAAGTTATTAGTATTCAGCAGTGGAAACTCTGGAGAGCTATTTCTAACAGTTTAAAAATAGAATTAAAAAAATGTTCCTTTAAACATCACCAAGGGAAATTGCACAGTCAGGAGAGAAATTGCTTACAGTTATTCACAGACCCACAGTACTTAAGAGGAAATAAAGGCCTTCAGTCACAGAACATCCATTTGCGTCCTCTGGAACACAGGGAAAGGGGAAAGAGAACTTGAAGCTAAGCACATTCAATGTCTTTTTGAGAGTGGATTCAGAGGACTTTGTGCAAAACAGCTGTTCAGATACACTGAAAAGAGTAGAAAACTAAGTGCAAATCATGACCAACTAACTGAGAGTAAAAGGCCATCTCCTTTGGATGCACAGCTAGCTCAGGGAACTCATCACCTCTGGTCATTCAAAGAAAATGATTTCTTAAAAGTATTTTTATTTTCCAGACCATAGTAAGCTTCCAGGAAACTAAAATGACCATAGGCCTCTCCTGAGTATATTTCCCTTTTCTGGACACACTTCAGTCATCAAGCAGTGAGGCATAAAGATACAAGGACACATGGCTTTAAATTCATACCCAGTAATGAACACGATCAGATAGGCCACATACCTTTCATCCCACAAAGTTTTAAAAGGTTTCTGAAGATTCTATGAAGATGAGCAGTGGAGCATATGGATCAAATAACGATGTGTTAAGTATGGAAATCTGTGGGAGCCTTCCTCCTAACTTCCCATTCATAAAATCATGAGTAATTCTGAACCAGAAGGAGCTGTGTATAATGCATTTTAAGAAAGAAGAGGATAATTCTCTATAAAATACAGTTCAGAAAATAAGGTTTTCCCTGTGTTTATTAAGGGTACAGGGCAACTGAAAATTTATATGCCCAAAGTGAAGAGAGATGAAAAGTACTGTCACAGATACACTACAGGAACAAGACTCAATGGAGGCAAACACTGAATCTGGATAATATGGGTTTTCTTTCCTTCCCAGCTCCCTCTTTTTTTATCCCCTAAGGCCTTAGATCACAGCTTAATGGCATGTTACAATAATAAAATTTTTTCACATAGCCACTTTAGAAGATTTATTGTAGTTCCACACAATACCACGTGTTTATTTCTCTTCTGAAATTATGTTTTCTCTCTGCTAAGCTGAAGGTAATAGCTGTTGAATACTGATTAGGGTTTTCCTTATTTGATTGCTGTTAATTAGAGTCAAGCATGTAGTGCATCAGACAGGAGGACTGCAGATCATTGTGACACTTCAAACAGCCTGTTTAACTTCAGCAGAGCCTATTCGAAGTTTGGGGTCGGGATAAATTTTCAGCAGAGCTGTTTATACATAGTTGTGTAACATTACACAGCATGGGGTACTTCACTGTTTGGTTAATTAGTTTAAGAGCCTGTCAGTGGCAGCTCACCTCCAGGTTTACAATTGGAAATTGCAATTAGCATGAAACAGTTTTCTTTTTGGTCCAGTTTCCCTCACACAAATCGTTCTCACAGATGTCTTGCCTAAGAAACCCAGGACCATAGCCACTCAGTCTCTTCAACTGGTGTCTCCATGGGACGTCTCAAGTAACATCAAAGGTTTAGGCTAATCCCAACCGATCTTGGAAAAAGTCCAGGGTTTCCCGAGGCTTTAAGGCTGTGATTAAAGAATACACCTGTCTGCCCCGGTAATGAGGTCAGACTATCTTTGCCAACAACAGGCTGCTTTTTATCCTGTGTGATGTACCTCCTGGAGGAACCGTTAGGAAAAGGTACAAATCTGAAGCAGTCAAACATCCATTCAGCTGTTTCTAATAAGCTACAACTATTACAGAACTGGCCCCAAATACTGAATCAATTCCCTCTTCCTCATATGGCAAATAAACTGCAAATAACATGTGCTGGTGAAATTCATATGCTGCTGAATTACTTTAGAATCACAGAATCATAGAATTGACCTTTGAGGTCATCTAGTCCAACCATCAACCTAACTCTGATAAAACAACAACCCATCACTAAACCATGACACTGAGCACTACGTCAACATGTCTTTTAAATACCACTACAGATGGTGGCTCAGCCATCTCCACTGGGCAGCCCATTCCAACATTTAATAGCCCTTTCAGTGTACTTTGCATACAATGCTGGAATATGTTGGTTTTATCTAGGTTCGCTGAAGGTAATGCAACCTATACAGAAGGTATCTTTGAAACAGGAACAGCTTAAAATATACTTGAACTCCAAAATTAAAAGTAAATACTATCCTCCCCACAGAGTACTCAGGAATATAGACATTTAACAGTTAATCATAACTATGCATAAAGTTTATATTTACGTTTAAAATTAA
The DNA here is from genome assembly GCA_013400555.1 of Jacana jacana. Taxonomy (NCBI): domain Eukaryota; kingdom Metazoa; phylum Chordata; class Aves; order Charadriiformes; family Jacanidae; genus Jacana; species Jacana jacana. The sequence goes on from VZTM01035263.1 coordinate 10,561, forward strand.
GTGACATTTTTAATATGCTTTCGGTACTAGACAGTAATTTTTCTTAGAACCTTCTCAGCTGAGTTTACCAGGTTGCAGGTTTTACACAAGTAACCCACTACTCTTCACATCAGCCAAACACAAGATACTAAAAGGGAGCTAAATGGGCTGGAAAAGGAAATAAATTATTCAAATCAAGAAAATAAGTTTCTCACATTCTACATTCTACTGACTGCATTAGTGGCCTCTTCTTCTACCTCATGTCAATCTCACTATCTGTTCAGGCCCATCTGCTTGTGCTAATTTCAGGGTCAAGCAATTAAGACATGAAAGTCTTTCATGTATCTGGGTCACAATTATTCAGGGGAATGACTGGTATTCATTAGTCCCATATAAAATTAACTGCATTATATGCCAGACAGAGACAGGCCCATCAGATGGCACTGAAAATAAAACCTTTGCTTCCAAGTTCTTCACCATTTATTATAAAAATGTATTTAATAAGAGATGGCATTAAAGGTAAAGACATACTCTTTGGAGACAACAGTTTCAATCCTTTCAGCTGATATTTCTTTTGTATCTATTTAAAATGGAGTTTCAGCCATCAGGAACTGCAGGAAATTCTCTCTTCTGCAAATTTTATTGAACTCACAAAAAGCAACAGGGTCCAGATTTATCTGGGACCACTGTCTCCAGCACCCTGTCAATGCTCTGGCACTAATGATATTCCCAGAGTTCTGGGAAAGCTTGTCACCACCACAGCCCACTCTCCCAGAAGGAAGCCAAAGGACTTGTGCCATCAGCACAAGAGGCTGAATTCCTTAGAGCATCCAAGAGCCTGCCAATGCCTAACTGGTAGCATGTTCACAACAGGGCTTCACCTACCTCCTGTCCAGAAAGGATTACACCATGCTGCTTATCCACACAGCTAAAGGGAAGGGGTAGGAGCCTTTAAGTGATAAAAAATGCTTTGCTTTTCTGTGGTATTTGCAGTTTGTTAGGTATTGTATCAGTCACAATGTTTCATGGGCCGCTTTTAAAATTATGCCTGTAACGTATTAGAAAATGAGGCAACTACTCAGTTTTTTAAAGGGTTTTGTGTTTTGGTAATCCTTGGTATGTTATATTAAACAGCTTTCAGTACTGTTTATAAAAGTATGTTATAATTATAGAAGATAATAGAAGTATTATAGATCAATTGATATACTTAACTTTCTTGATAAGGAAATATATCCATGATGCTTCTCCAAGTTTGCTTTCTTCATGCTTTTCTTGAGACTCTTCCCAGAGCTATCTTAAGAGCAGACTGAAGAATTCTCATATTTCTACCTTAAAGGAACACAGTAATCTTAAAATCCTAAAGTGATCTACCCATTGCTGAAAATAAAAATAATGTCACCATTCTTTTCTTCCTTTCTACAACTATTAAGACACTCAACTTACAGGACTGCTCATTATTCTTACCTTTAATGAACACTGTATGATTCTGCTGCACTACATCTTCCTCTTGTCAAGTCTGCTGCTTGTGTTTCTTTTTGCTTTTGGTAGTTATCTCTTCACAAAAACACCCTTGATTCTGCCATGCCTGCAGCCACATAGTTCTAGGAGTGAGTTGAAAAACAGTCCAGTCCCAGCCACCAGCTCAAGGGTGAACACAATCACACCAATGTGTTGGTTAACCCTTAAGACTGGGAAACTTGTTGAATTTGAGAAAGAGGGGAATGTTTCTTTTTTTTCACCATCTGAGGTAGAGTGGTTGGGGGTGGGGAGTATATTGTTTCCCACAGTGACCCTAGTTTACATAGCTCTACAACCAAAAGTAACTTGAAAGTAAACAGCTGAACTCAGAGAGCATGAACTTTTAGTTTTATGGGTGTGATTTTTGTCGGGTTTGTTGTTTGTTGGTTTTTTTTTTTTTTTTTTTAGGGTAATTGCAATTACATTTTTATGGACAATACACATGGTTTGCCTTCTTCAAATAGCACAATAAAACAGCTACTGTAAAACAGAGTGGACTTTCAATAAGCAAAGAAACCTCAAAGGATATTTGCCCTGTGTATCAATTAAAGATATTAGATATTCCAGTAATATTAATATTTAATTTATAATTAGGAAGAGAAAATCCCTCTTCCATCAGATACCTACTTACTACAGAATAATTTCTCACTAATTAATTTTTTAATGTTTGATTCTCCAATTGTGTTTTCCCTGAATTATCAACAAGCATTTGAAACATTGCTGAATTCATTTTAGGGGATTTCTTCAGTCATTTTTTGTGACTGTCCTACAGTCACTATGAAATGTATGAAATGTCTGCATATGTTACTTCCTACATAGCTTCAGATGTTCGTTTCTACTCCATCTCAGGAAGCACCATGACCAGCAGACTGTGGTAGAACATACAGTTGGGGCCATTGTGGCATAAGTTTCATCTAGTTTGTGATTAATGAACTGTGTGATGAGCTTTGCTCGTCATCCATCTCATTGATTTTTGTGAGCTTTCCTTAGAGATGCAAGAAGTAGGTAGGAGAGCAGGTTGGAAAACAGCTTTAAGCAAGTTAGTTCTGAGAGGAAGCATCACCAACACTCAGGCCCCTTCTGCTTCTTACTTAAAAAACCTGTTACTGGCTGCTATAACTTGTTCAGACAACCTGCTTTAGTACACAACATGTACACAGCAAAAGTGAACTGTTTTTCTTAACGTCTAACTGAAAACTTGCTGCACTTCAGCACCCTACTGGTGCTGAACAGAGAGCGTACAACTCAATGTACACTGATGGAGATGTTTGCC
>VZTM01035267.1:1673-21517 GCA_013400555.1 Jacana jacana
AAAGCAAATGAGATTTAGTAGATACGTTTCTGTTGTCATTATTAAACTTCATATGCTTTGCTATGTAGGCAACGTGTTTTATTTCTCTTAACTTGAAAGAGGTTTCTTGTCTTATTGTTGCAATTTATTAAGGGCAAACAATCTAGGGCTTATAATAGGCCTGTAGGCAGAACAAAGCCCTTGTCAAATGGAAGGGTTGGCTGCTCAGCTGGGTAGCATGTAAATGTGCAAAAAGAACTGTTCTGTTCAAAGACACTAGACATGCTTTTTAAATAAAACATCTCATATAATTGAGAGTTGCCATTTAAGAGTTGTGTTGGAAATGTTAATTTAAAAAAAAATAATTTTACTGAAGAAATGGAGTTGCAGTGTATTTTTTGGTAAACTCTCATAAGAAAAATCCCACAGGTCACTAATGGTTTTATTAGAGCCCAAACACTGTTTTTTTTCTAAAATGGCAGTTTATTGTCATTTTATACCACTGTGTTATGCAAGTCAGGATATGTTCATCGATTGCTGTATTCATCCCAGGCAGGCCATGTAAACTCGATCTTATCCAAGACACAGTTTTGGGTTTGTCTTCATTACGAGATCACTCTGCCCGTTACTTTGACATAGTATAATGTTTCAAAAAGTACAACAGTTTCTCATTCTGCAGCTCATTTAAAATTTCTCATTATGTGCCTTCTTTGCAAGAGCTGAAATTAAAATGACAGATAAAGATAATAACATAATAGACAATTTTTTCATGCACTGGTCCACTTGGGCACAGGCAGTTCTTTTTTCCCTCTTCTGTTGAAATGGATAATCAGGACAGTATCATCAATTAGATTTTTCACTTTAACTTTTCATAATGTTTCCAGACTTCACTATTTGGCAAAGACAATTGGGACAGATTTCTTTATTTTTTCCTCTGGCCTAAAACTCAAAACCCCCCACTTCCCAAACTGTTACCACCGAAGAGTTTATTAAATGGCTGAAAAAGACAGCTGGTCCCACCATCTGTTAAAAATTTTCAGGGGCCAAATGAAACAGGTTACACCTTTAGCCATGCCAAGTCTTCCAATACCCCCTCCCTCTCACAGCCTGTGGAGGGCTAATCTGAATTTCACGCTCTGATTTTGCTATTGCTAATGTCTGAGCTTCTTATGTGTGCTTCTTGTAGTTGCTTATATTAGTTCTCCAGCAGTAACAAAAGCTCCCCTCTCCTTTCAACCTAGCTCATTTGCAATCAACGGAATCCTGGGTCTATCGTCTCCTTTACAATAAGATACTGTACCTTGAAGGAAACCCACAGAGAACCTAATATCTGACTTTTTGGAGCAAGAGAGAAAACCAGGGGTACATTTCTGTTGTTTTGCAGCCACTTTCCTATAAATGCTAATGGAAGTAATTCACATGTGCCAACAAAGACAGAATCTGCAACACACTGCAGGTGTGAGGGGGCTGAAACAAAAGGGATGCTAACCCTAATGGTATTTCTTGTCATTAACAATTCTTTGATGTTCATACTCGAGGCTCTCTTTTATCTTGTAGTTTTTCAGCCATCTTTGTTAACATGCAGTGCAACTAAATCTTTTTTCCCCTAACCTTTAAAGACATCTGCAAAATGTTTATGCTAAGTTAGTTTCCATAGCATCTTTCTGTAACACACATTGAAGTAAAATGAGATAAAGCTTGCAAGGTTATTATTAAAACATCAGTAAGTTCCTATCATTAAGTGAAAGGAGTAGATCAATAAAAAGAAGCTCTTAATGTTACTTTAATAAGGATGAGTTTCTTGCAACAGGACTGGGGATTAACTTCAGTGTTACAGAAGTGGTGTTTATAATATAGCAGCTTTGTTGAAAAGAACCAGTTTGTTTTACTTGTACTCATTTAAAAAGGAATTACAAATAGCAGTAAGTTTCTATATTAAAGAGCCTTTCAAAAGATAATATATTTAAGGACATTCTAATTTTCCAGAAGGGATTTCTCTACCACTAAGTGGGCAATGGCATTCAGTCAAGACGCAGTAGGTGGAGTTTCTCCATATCCATCTGTCTTTCCATGACTTACAGATGGAAAAACGCTGTGTCTTTTAAAATGTTCAACTCAGTAGGATGACAGTAAAATGAAATGAACAATCAAAGCACATAAGATGCCAATCCGAACTACTGCACAGCACTACCAGCAGCCCCAGCGTTTTGCTCTCATCCCATCGGTCATGTCCTCTTAGATCACATCCCATTTTATCACAGTCTGTTGCATTATTGTTGCAGCATGCTGGAATGTTGAATGAGCAACATAATCAATCAATACTAATTTCCAGTTAGAAATCAGCTGTAAATCTGCACTGAGTTAAAAATACTGGAGGTTGTAGTACAAGTTATTAAAAGGTACAGTTTTATGAAGCCTCCTGTTTTGTTTTTCTTTCAAAACTTCATTCCTAACAGATCTGTTTAATCAAATAAACAAAGTCTCTGCCTGCATTAAGTACAGCACTTGTCTTTGAATTTGGATAGAAACTTCCATCATACTAATTCTATAGAAAAAGAACACAAAGAACATTGGTTACATTCATACTGTTTGTCCTTCTACAGCTAACTTCCATCTTGAGGCATAAAGGCAAACCAAGGGCACTGTAGTTAGTACATTGTCCCATCCCAAGTTTCATCTGTATGAACTGATGGACTGAGCTGCTTCTCTTGTTCCATCTACTGCATTCAGCAGTCTTAGAGACATGTATGGGAACCAGGACCTCAGATTATTGACAATTTTATGAAATTAACAGATTATTTTTATTCATTTTTCTTGTGACACCACTGAGCAGTGCTCATTCCCAGGGTGACAGAAGTTACAAAACAAGAAGTTTCTGTTTTAAAGATTTTGAAATCTCAGTAAGAATTCTGTCATAGAAACCTTTACATAATCTCTCCTGTTGCATTAATGACATCAATTTTTGCTTGTAACAGGAAGCAGCAGCACAAACAAAAACCAGTGAATAAACCCTGTCAGGCAATTTTGTGGAAGTACCTCCTCTGCATTCCTCTCCCTTTGCTAAAGGCTCCCATGTAGCACCCCCATATTGTACAGCACTGCCATACTCCAGCACCCACCTTGCAGATAATGACTTCCACCACAACCGCAAGACCCTGCTACTCCCCTCTGGGTCTCACCCACCAGTGCATTACACAGCACGTGGCACCGGATCCGCTCTTCCAATTTTAGATAGTCCGTAGTCAGAGACTTGCCATGATCAGCAGCACAACAATTTTTGGAAACAGCCCTGCCAGACCTCCCTCCCTTGCTCCCTCCCTCCCAGCCAGCACTGTATTCCAACCCAATGGAAGGCATCCAGTCATTGTTGTGGCAATATTTCTTTCACCGAGAGATTAAGATGGGACTTTCAAGCCCACTTTTCACTGGTGGTGGGTCAGATACTGTGACTTGGGTCTTCTGCAAAAAAACTGCAAACACGCTGATCTACCTACTTGCCATCTCAATTTGCCAACTATCGTATGAAATACTATTTGACTCATTGAAAAAAAAAATTGTCTCTGATATCTCTCTGGACTTTAATTAAAAAAATAGTCCTGCCAAGCAAAATCAAGGAATTTAATCTATTACTGGCCTGATCAATAATATGTAATCTGTTTTCTGGAAACGTGACTCCATGATATGTTTTTCACCTCTCTGCTCCTATGTCCTCTAGCATCACATCACATGAGTACTACAATAAATACTACCCTGATAACATAATGTATATATTTACTGTTCTGATTGATACTGGATTTATACATGTAATAAAATAATTTCCAATAATTCTTGAGAAAGCCATTAAGACGAGTCAGGGCATCACCAGCCTGTGTTTAAAGACACAGTGCACCATTATTATGAATTGTTGGCCTCCTCCCTTACCAGTTCCAGTGCCCTGCATGAAGGAGGCTCAAAGCCTCTCACTCAATTCTGTAACCTTCAGCTCTGGCCCAGAGGACTGCTCCCCAGCCTTTGGTTTTCGTGGCATCTTGTGCTACTTTTGTCAGTCAGGGAGTCATGCTTTGCTGTCAAGCAGAAACATTTTCTGTTAACTAAGCATTCTGCTACAACCTCCCAGGGTGAACAGTCTTAAAGAAAAGGCACGTTAACATAACATACTTCTACTGTTAACAACCAAACTGACATTATTTCTCATATTTTGTTGTCAGAGTTAAAAGTAGGATGGGTAAGTTTATTACATGCCATGTCTTGTGCATATATCGGTACTAAAACTACTTACCTGTTTCTTATAGGATGACACTTCTGTGCCATACAGCTTTAGTTCTAATTGTATGTACTGTATATATCTGCTTAACCAGAAGACATTTAAAAATGCCAGAGCTTGGGTGTCTCTCAAAATTCTTCCATTTTGAGAAAAAAATAAAAGGACTGAGAAACAAGAGTGTGGTATTATTTATCTCATTGCTAACTATTTGACAATAAAAAAGCAGTACCCCTATACAATTACAATTCTTACAATAGGATGGAAGGAGGTATCAAATTATTCGATTATAACATTTTTTAAAAAGAAAGGTAAATTTTTAAAATTGACACTTAAAGATTTTGGGTTTTTTTTTGTAAAATTTGTAAAATGTAAATTTGTTGTAAAATAGCTATTAGTACCACCCAGACATCTTGACCTCCAGTCATTTGCTTCCACCATAAAAACTACCTTCTTAGTCCCTCTCCACGATGTAACTTTTTCCCAAACTAAGTATTTTCTAATTTTCACTAGAGGAGAACCTTGTGAGGAAACTCTACTTACAGTGACGGGCCTGAGCCTTAAAACCCAACTTGATCATTTGTCCTCAGATGCATGAAATCAAGCAAAGATCAATGGGTACTGAAAAAAGACCATTGTGGATTAACACTGCAGGCTTTAGGCATACATACTGTGTGCTATTAGACACAACTACCTATCAAAGTATATGAAACTCATCCTGGTTTTCCTACTGTTTATTGAGTTCAGTATCAAAATATGAATGGACCTAAAGACACTACATATCTTCAATTTCTTATTTATATTTGTCATATCTTCTATACTTAAAACTGTTCCTGTTTCTCACTCTGATAGAAGATATAAATTAAAAAATATTCCTTCACAATAATGGATACTTTGTATGACAAGCAGGTTAGAAATTATGCAGTCAAGACCACCTTTAAATAAAGTATAGCAAAAACTGAAGGGACTTATGTATATAAAATAGCAACAGCAGGAGAATCCTTACAAATCTTAAAAATTGCAACCATTTACAGTGAATGATAAGTGCACCAAGGGTATGTGAAAGGTAGTCTAAAGAAAGCAAATTGGTATCTCCCTTTTACCCTTAGACAGCACAAGTCAGAAGGTCTCCAACTCAATTAAAAAGGACCTTTCAGGTTCAAATACATGCCTTTTGTTTAAAACTGAAAGAACCAATCCCTTTGGTGCTTGTGTGTATGTGTGTGCCATGTACAGTGCATAGTACCGCAGCGTGCCATAACCCAGGAACTCAGTGGAATTAAAATATGACACAATTGTTCGGAATGAAAAACATTCACAGTTATATAAAATAGAGAAAAATAGCACATAACTATATAAGCAGTATGCTTATATCAGCAATTATGCTACCTGACATAACATAATCAGTAGTCACCTACTGTTAGAAAGAAATTTTCATTCCAGGAAGATGACTTTGTCCTCTGTGGCTTTTTTTCTGTACTGACCTGAAAATTTGGGGTTTGATTGTTACTACCAAATGGAAAATCAACTTTTTGGCTGGTTGGACTTAACAAAGTCTTTGGCTTTACACTATTTATAGCCATAATTTATAAGCTTCTAAGTAACAACGGCTCCTTGGATAACCTGATAGGGGGCACTTAAAAGACCTTCAGTGGACAAAAGCCCTTAACACCACTCTTCCAGTGTAGGGGTGAGGGAGGTCACAGTGGGGGCAAATTTAAGATGGCTGCAATTTACTCCTATTATAAGGTCCCTTTATGTTACCAAAGTGATGTAAATGTTTAAGTGAGAAGCACGTTTAAAATTACCAAATGAAAGGGGCTAATCTCCAAAAGCTCCCTGGCCCATTTTTGTTGTCACAGAGTGAAGTTTTTAAGCTGCCATAACTGAAAGACAGAAATTGTCCTCATCGAGAACTGGTTTCTAGTGCCATTAAGGTCTACAGAAGAAATCCACTAAAATCCCTTGTTGAGCTTCACCCTTCTCTCTCCTTTCTGGTGAAAATTGTTTAATATATTACACACTGTCTAAGAAATTTTCTTCTTCCTAACAGGATTTAAACTCTTTACTGTTATAAAATATTAAGAACAGGATATGTTATGAACTATTAAGCAAAATACATTAATATTTCAGGATAACATACATGAAAGGAAGTAAATCAGAACAATGCTTCAATGGCATCAAAACCAAATGAGAAAATCTAAGCAATGCATATTGATAGGCTCCCACTGATCATGATCATCACTCCACCGTGTCATCCTGGATTTGACGAACAAATCAATCAACTCAAACACACACATCTATCATTGTGGGAACAGAAGTTCAACTCTTTGGCCAGTTTTAGCGTGACTACATGGCACTACAACAGGCTGAGGATATGGCTTTTAATAATCTAAAGGCATATATGGGCTCTAAAATGATGATACAAGAAGGCCACCTCACAGGGTTTATCTGGTGAAGACTGAAGTGAATTGATCAAAACCAAATGAGGCAAGTGGGTTAAATTGTGAACTAATAAAATGCACAGACCAGTTTTGTGCACAGTTTTTAGCCAAGAAGTAGCAAGAATGAAAACACACTTCTCAACAGCAGCTTTTAGATAGTAACATCAGTATAAAAATATTAGTGATATTAAACTAATTTGAAAAATTATAACACATGGAGATAGTGGCATTGCATATAACAAGGAAAATATTGTACTTTACCCTTTCCATGCAATTAAAGACTGCTTAAAATCTCTTTGAAGTCCATTTCTGATAGCTGAGATTGATACAAGCTTAACAATTGGGAAGAAGAAAAAAAAAGAAACCTAAAGAATGTACCTAGGGAAATGTTTGCATTTTGCTTGTGCTTTACTATTTAATGTCAAAGTTGCTTTCGTAAAATCAGGCCCCTATTCAGTAAAGCCCTTAATCACATGCTGAAATTTCATTGATTTCAGTGGACTTAGGCTTTGGCTTAAGTGCTTCACTGAATTACATATAATTTTTCACTTCCCCTTGCTGCTTTGTGAAATTAATAGAACTACTCAAAGTAATGTATTACTGAGTGTAAGAAAAAGCTGTTGGTTTTCAGACAGGTGACATGATATCTAACTGGAAACCTCACTACCATTTAACTAAAACAACTGATAGACTCTAACTATGCATAATAATGATGTGAATTGCAACAGTAATAAAACTTTATTTTTCAGTTTTTTCAAAAAGGAAGGATAGAACCACAAAGCATCAATATTTCTAGAACTCCATGTGATCTGGGCCAATACTAGAACAGAATAAGTAATTTGATGCTTAAAATTATGGTATTTACCATCCAGATATGTTACAGGTTAATGGAGAATTTATACTGCATTTATATTGCATAGGAAAAGCTGTATGTTCTTTTTGATGAAGTATCATAACAAATAATCATTCTTGTTACATTTTGATGAAACATAAACAAACTGATCTGCACACATGCATTCATATTAGTTGCCATTGATATCTGCACTGCAGTTTTGAGTATCATTAGTTCATCTGAAACAACTCCCCAGCTCTCCGCTCCTTAAGGAGTCTCTAAAATTTAAAGGTTCTAAAGTGCTTTTAACTTACATCTACCCAGATGTACAGCAGAGGAGAACGAGGAGTGAAGGACTCCAATCTCCAGCAGGATTTTAACGTCTAGTTTCAACCTTCTGTCACATTTGAGGTGAGGAATTTCTTCCTGGAACAGATGAATCCTTTTCTCATCCTCCACTGCCCTGCCTGACTTTAATTGCTGTGTTTACTAGGAGAGACAAAGTTTTTGCTGAACTATCCATTTCATTACCTCTTCTCCTTTCAAACCTTATCTTGGCTAAGGGATTCTCCAATTACATTTAGGTCTTATTTCCCTTGCCATCTGTCCTTGTCTTGTGGTCAAGAAGATGATGCCAGTGAACCCTGAGAGCAAGAAATTCTGTAGGTTAAGAAATTTAAGGTGTGAACTGCACCTCCACAAGGAAGAAGGTTTGTTAGCACAGATCAGGGTAAGCCCATTGGAGGGGAGATGAAAACAAGCATCACAATGAGATGTATATAATACATGGTCAAATTTAATCAGCATGTGTTCTCAAAAACAAACAAACAAACAAAAATTTTGAGCAAATTTGTAAGGCGGTACACATGTGAACGTTTTATTTCCAAAAGATTTTGACAGGAGCTTGTATGGAGAAGAAGCAAAGAAAAGAATTGTCACAGATCAAAACTGTGGCTCAGAAACAGAGAGTGAAGAATAAGAAGAAATAGCTTCTGTCACAGAAACGGTTACTAGCGAAGCATTTCAGCATTCCATAGAAAGTTACACATTACTTCATTCGGGCTGTGGAAAAAAAGTGAAAAGCAGATAGAATAATTTACAGGTGACATTGTTTTTCCTGCTACATACAAGGGGGTTGTGGGAATGCAGGAGTCACCAGAGCCCAGAGATACGGGTTAAGAAAGAGATTAAATACTTGCATCGATAACAAGAGTAACAAGTCATACCGATGGTTTCAGTCACCACGGCTACACGCGGCAGTGTGTGAAATGTTCACTTTAAAACTGTTTTCTTCTTATATTGAAATAATTCTTCAGGATAAACTTATGGTAAGCTAGTATTTTAGAAAGAAAAAATATTTACGAGGTAAATTGAGACACAATTACTACTTTCAGTGATCTTACTCTGTACATTTTTGTAGTGGTAAAAGCCATACACAGCACAGAAAGGTATAGAGAATGAAGCTAATTATCAGTCTAACGATATAGAAAACATTTTCACCCCAAATGAAAATTTTTAGTTCAGAGGTCTTTTAATCCAGTTCAGTTCCTTGATCTTATTTTTCACACAGCTCTACCAGCAGTTGTGCCAGCACAACAGAAGGGATGGCACAGGGTGGGAACAGCAGCCGGGGGAGCAGGGAAGAAGGGGTCAGAACTGTATAAACTAACCTTGCTGCTAAAGAAACATGTCTGTTACCAACAGCAAGAGACACAGGTAGTGCTGCTCCCCTTTACTGGAATTGCTTATAGAAACACAGCAAAATGGGGCAATTTACAGCTGCAAAACCAGGTCTAAATTAGTGAAGTCAGCAGCTGAAATTATACCTTTTAATGTATTATATAAACACTCACGCACAGAGTTAATTGGATGAGATTACCACCAGGAAAATACTTTTACCAGTATTATCCAACAGAGTAAGTGAGGTTCAGCTTTGAGCAAAAGACACACCTCTTGAAGGAGGAGATGGGGAACTGAGAAAGCTGTCATCTTCAGGGATATATTCAACAGCTGACAATGATTTGTAATATTCATCCTCTCCGTCAAGCACTTTGATTTGGCTTGAAAGAAAACAAACAACATTTATTAATTTTAAAAATGAATTCTGTCAGAATGTTTGGCAATAGAAACTTCTCTGTGGATGTGAAAATGGAGAGTGCTAATACAAGAGAGGAAAAACAAAGATGGGATGACCTGATGAGAAAGACATAGCTTTTATACATACTTCTACTTTGATATACTTTTTAAAGATTATACTCTGAATAGTTTGAGGCTCAGTGAAATGCAACACAGTCTTTCAATTTGCATGTACAGAATGACAGACCAACTATTTGCATCAAATGGGCATTTCATTTGAGCAATGGGGCTTTCTCATCTGTATATGCTCCACAAGTAGGGTACGATTTTGGTAAAGTGTTTCAGCTGTTGGTTTGCTGTGAATATGAGCCAAAGACCACATCACCAATTTTGAGGGAAAGCCCTACTGACATCAAGGGGCTTTCATTTCCCTGTGATGTATGATGAGCCCTGCAGTCCCATGTTAGTGTTTTTATTCCTTGAACAGGCGTACAGTTTTTTTTAAACCAGGGGAGGGAGAACAAATAAACCAAATCTTGCAGAGTCATGAAAAATTTTGGAGTTTAGCCTTGACTCAAAGACGATTAAAAACAGAGGAAATAAACCAGAAAGTTCTTGTATAGTTTTGGAATAGATGCGTTTGCAAGACCAAGCATCCATCAGCTCCCTCTGGTCCAAGTGACCAGTCACTAAGATATTTTGGCAATTGCATAGGAGCCAACTTGGCTTTTGTAAATTGTTTTCAGTGATTTCTGCCTATCGCCAGGTGATAGCTGCTCATGTGACAATGAGAACTGATGCAGATCAACAGAGAAGGAGTAACTCCTTTTTGGGCTGAGTGGCCCCTCTCTCCATTCTTAAAGTGTGCTCCCCAAGGAGGGCTGAAGCCCGTTAGGAGTGTGGTGCTGTCGAGCTGGCAGGGCCATGTTCTAGGTCACAGAACGTCAGTTTTAACACCCTTCATTTGGCACCTTTCACTAGTGCTAAATGCACTTAAAAACATGAAGAAAGCAATTTTTTTTTGTCGTGGTAGTACTCAGAGCTGTGGAGAATATTTTGTGAGAATCAGTTCTAGTGTCTGCAGACAGCAGTACATACAAGTTTTACATTTGCTTCTGCAGAAAATGTCCAATGTCAATGCACAGAAATATGTTAATTGTTTATTTTTAGAAACCTCTCTAGAAAGTTTTGCATATTCTGTAATATCACAAAGGACTTCTTCTGTTTACAGTTGCTTAGAACTAAGAAGATAGATATTTACCCAAGTTTTCTTGGCTTCCTCTTGCTCCCTTGATATTCTAGAGTTCCCTGTGGAGAGGGCCAAGAACACACAGTCAAAGCAAAGCAGCAAGTCGTTAATTTTTAATTCAAAGTGATTTTGTGTTGAATGCAAGCAGATGCTGATAATATCAGAAGTCACAGCATAATTTTTTTGATCAAAGGGCTCAAGTGAGCCTGATGAAGCATGCATCTTGCTCGTCTTTGATAAACCACATCAATTATTCACCGTGAAGGCAGACATCCTGACATGAAAGCAACAGATAAAGAGCATAAGCACATGTTCAAGACGAGAGCAGAAGAACGTGGGGGTGGGGCTGGAGGGGCTGAAACAGGTATTAATAACAGAATTATTAACTGGAAACAAAGCCAGTAAAACAGCTTTATTGCCACTTTGAACTCACATTTAACTGGTTATAGTACATGTTGTCCTCAGGGCTATTCAGCATTTTGGGCTGCTGACATCGTCGACGAGGTGTTCTCAGCTTCTGTTCAAGACAGTTTTCTGAACCTTCAGTAAGATAACACAATTTAGTTTTAAGCTGTGCCAGGTGCTGTGAATGTCTTAGCGTCTGTAAACAGTCTTTTCTTCTGTCCCATTTGGTCCTGGATTTATTAGCAAGTCTGTCCTATCCAAAGTAAGCACACAGAAACTTGGGGATCTTTGTTTTCTCTTTTGAAACTTAGTTCAAACACAAGTTTTTAGGCAGAACTTCGTTTTTACTTTTATAACATTTTTTATTCTTCCATATATCTATATCACACAGCTCCTTATTCCTTTCACACTTTATCATAGTATCTTCTGTTATCTAAGCAGGAAATGAGGTATATTGTGACTAGCTAGGGATATATCATTCAGCAGCAGCAAAACCGTTTTTCTACAGTAGACAGTAATAAAGCCCTTTGACTGATGAGACTTAGTCTATTATCATCATTTTTATTATATAAAAGGGCTACCTTCTTGACACGGCTCTCGGTTTAATCAGAGTAATCGGACTGGTTTGGAATTAGGCTTTCTTAATATCATTTGTGATGTGCTGTAAAGTAACAGTTGCTTAAAGTCATCTGGAAAGCAGGGTTTAAAGATGAAGGAGGTATTTCAGAAGGGGTGGATTCTGAAAAGAACTAACAGGCTTTTTATTCCTTTTTTTTTTTTTCTTATTAAGAAAAAAAGACAATATAGTGTGCTGCACTCTGTTTTACTAGGCGTTTTCTGGGGCACATCCTCTAGATTACCAGAACAACTATTTTCAGGATAAATCAGGATCACTAGGTTGCTAAAAGACACTGTGGGGTGTAAGGAAAGGTCCTTTACTTATCAAATAATTCTCCCAGTACCTTTGACTTTTCTGATATCTCCCAGTTAAAAATTATTTTAGTGACAGTATGAATAAAAACAGGTTTGGGTTTTGAAGGAAAAATATACATCTTACCATGTTTGCATTCCATGCTGCACGGGAAACTTGCTTGGATACAAAAGACCAGCACAAAGATCAAGTAGCACATGAGTTCCTTTAAACACTTCAAAACTGAAGTCAATATGGCTCGTGCGGATGCAGGGCTCTAACCTGACAAATCTAATTGTAAGATCTGGCCTTAAGGAGCAGGTAATATTACAAAGGAGGTTTATTATACACCCAGCTTTACGGTCTGCAAGTATTGTACTTTTCTGCAATTACTGAGTGGAGTAGAGGAGGTGGCTGAACTTCGGCCTTTTCAGTCAAATGACTGACTGTTCTGTGAGATTTCCTCTCTTGGACTGTCTTTCTCCCTCTCGACAGTGAACTTTGAAAGATACTAGTTTCCTCTCAGTGTGGGACTGCAATGCCTGTGTGGGAGGGGTGCACTTGTTTTGTGCCAACTGTCATGTTCCCTCACAACACCTGGGAGGGATGGTGGGTTAAGTGGCCACCAGGGAACTGCCTGCAGAGCTGGCTCTATAATTCAAAAACAATTTTATAGAAAAAGGTTACATTTTGCCAGTAATACAAAATAGCTTTTAAAAAAATGTTCGTGCTGCTTGCTAATTTAATACCAAAAGCTTCAATGCTTTATGCTTTCAAGTTCAGTAAACCTTTAGATTTCTGCTAAAGAGAGTGAGACGGCTGAGCCTGAACCTTTGCTACTTACCTGTATTGTATAAAACCAGACAAGGCAGAATCTGTTCCAGAAATACTTCTGGGGAAACTGGCTGCCCAAGTAACACTTGTGTCTTTGAAAAGCTTTTTCTCTAATTCATAGATAGGACATAGGTGCAAATTTTTCTCTCTAAAGTCTCTGGAAGTTCTGTGGAAAACCTGCCATAACTATACTCTCTCTCTGTTTGATCTAAGTTACTCAAACTGACCTCAGAGCTTTCTGTCTCAGGACAGTAGGGACTGCAATTTTTGCAAGCAATGTTACAGTTACAAGGCCATATGAATTCCTTTTTACAGCAATGTAGTTCTTGAATACCTCTCCACAAACAATTTTCTTAGTCTAGCAAGAAGCTGACATGAATAAAGACTCAGATCCTCACCGTTCTTTGTAATTTCACACGGCTCTCACACACCTTGCCAGAAGTAAAAACACAGCACGTAACTATTTAGAAATTTTCAAACAGTCCAATAATATGATGGGGTATTCTTTTTTCCCCTTTCCCTCAAATGCTGTTGTGGCCTTAATGTGATTTTTTCAAAATATCTGCATGTCTAGTCTTTGTTTTATAAACATATTTCATTCCTTAGGATTCTGAGACACTACTATTTTTCTCCAGCTTTTTACCCTGACACTTAATTACTTCTGGTTATTCTATGGGTGGTCTGCAGCTTGTGTCCTCCAAAGGAAATACCCTTTCAGTGGGCCCATTTGTCTTAGTGTTTAGTAGCATACTACTAGAACAGTGCAAAATCTGGTAACATTTATCATAAACTACCATATCTGGAGAAAACAGTATTAACATGTGCTCAACACTCAGCAGTTGAATAGGCATTTTAAATGCTGTGCTAAAATATTTTGCTTTGATGACAAACTTAAAGCCACCAGTAAGAAAAAAGTTACTTGTCATTTTAATAGCAATAACAGCAGCACCAGTATCATTAACAGGGTATTGTCTACACTGCACCCAAATTGGGCCAAGTGCCTCTGGCATGTCCAGGCTCCTGAGTTTACTACAAGTTTAGAGACCAGCTGAGTGAGCACATGCACTTCCTTCACGTTGTCCTTTAGCAGTATTTTTTTTTTTTTTTCTTTGAGAGACCTGCTTCCCTTTTGTCTGGAAGAAAACTTGCTTTGTAACTCTAAGAGCAGAATATCCTCAGGCTACAATTTCTTTATTGGTAAATTCCTTACTGCACTGCAGAAATAACACAGAGCAGGCAAAACACCTTCTGCCAAGCGCACTATGTCAGCTGATGTAGCAAGTGCAGGGTAGCTGGGGTTCTGGCCATCCTCCTCCTTTCCTCACTTTCCCAGAGAGGCTGATACACATGGGTGAGCAGGCTCATGTGGATGCTTCCCTAAAGCTAGTACAAAATTGATGTTGCTTACAGTGAAGGGAATTAGAAACTGGCAAATGGGTAAATCTGTTGGAATATACAGTATTTATAAGTAAACAAACCGATGGGGTTTCTGTTTACTCCTCCATTACCGCTGTGGGTTATCCTTTTTATTTCTTTCGTACATAAGAGCCCAGGCCAATAGATTAGGACCTTGCAGTGCTCAGACAGATTGAAAAGACCTAGGGTTTTTTTTCAACTAAATGCAAAGTCAAACATTTAAGTTACATTTTTTCAGAATTGGGAATTGCATAATTAGAAGCAGTGTCTCCAGGAGAGACTTGGGAATTGTCACGGATATTCAGCTGAATATGAAGTAGACTGGGTGCAAAGCAGAGGACTACTCAACAAAAATTGAAAAACAGTTTTATCATTGAGTGCAGAATTATTTTAAAGTGGGAGCTGTGAAGTGCAGAATGTTTTGAGAACAAGAACAATCTGAAATCTGGAAAACTTGCCATATGGTGAGAAATTTAAGAAGGCTGTTCTACTTCCATTTCTTCAAAAGAAGGTGAAGAGGTGATTTGAAGCAAGTCTAAACCCCTGTATAGAAGGTGAAGGGTTTTCACCTTCAGAAACAAACATCTGAATTGTCTAATGGTCAGAAGTGGAAGAAAATTTCAGACCAGAAATGCAGCACATAGTGAAAGAATTCAGGAGAAAAAAACAAAACAACATTTAACAGTATGATGGAAACTCAGGTTGAGATCAGAAGCTTTTAGAAAAGGTATGTTTTGACTCAAGCTACAGTTAAAAACTATTCAAGATATGACACAGATCACTTTAGCTTAATATAAATTAATTTCTCTAATGTGATTTTTATTACAAGTCTTAATCTGCAGAAGATTTTTTATTGATCTTTTGATTTCTGGGATATACTGTCACCTCTCAATTTTCATGTGTTTCTTCTTCTTTGCTTTCTTATGGCTGAAATGGAAACATTTTTCTTCAATTAGCTATTGCATCCATCATAATGGCACTTTTTATGATATCTCTTGGCTTGGAGATGCTTAGCACATTTCTTATGCCATGTCTTATTTAGATGATTTTTCTGTTTAAAAATCCACCCTTTCCATAAGATGCAAAGGGCTGTTTCAGAAATGCACAAACTGCCAAACAGTGAGATTTAATAGAAGACTTTCAAATGCTCTTTAGCACTGACATAAGGACTTTTGCATTTAGGATTTGGGTCCTGACCAATACTTTCAAAAGAGTACCTGCAAGAATGTAATTTTCTAATGACTTCCCATGAGGCAGATGATTTCATTTGATATTCAGTGAAGATCTCATCTCAGATGTCCTGTTTGCCCTGTTTATCTTGGTATTGAAAAGTTGTGGACAGGCACTGGGCGCACTCTTCAGAGGAACTGTGTATCATCAGATTTTGCTCTCTGAAATGAAGCTAGGGTCTTCATAAACTGTTCATGATTGAACCCTTGCTTCAAAGACCTCTTGATGCTGATAACCTCACTAAACCTTCCTAATTCTTCCTATATGGAGAATTCAGCAGAGAAAATGGTGATGAGGCGGCTACAACTGCATTTGGAACTTGTAAAATTCAGTGATGCGAGTCAGACTGTTTTAAGGTTGGTGCAGCACAGAGGGGCTCTGAACTCTGGATAACATCTTACTTCTAGCAAGGAATGCACAGAAGGGGTCTTTGCCAATGTGTCTGTGCCACAAAGCAGGTTGTGTGGCTGCTTCCCTTGCTGAAGGGACTCTGTCCACTGCAACACATACTGCAGGGTGGAGCTGAGTACTCCCATGTTTCTTTTGAAGCCATTTACCCAAAGCAGGTTTGGAAGGGGTTTGTCCTGTCTCCTTTTCTGTCACAGGTGAACAGACCCCTAATATCACAGGAAGAGTAGTTATTCTCTAATTAGTCAGGAAGATTTAGAGTATGAGAAGGGGCAGCCTGCTAAAGGAAAGGCAACGGGGCCACTTAGGGGATCATATATATTTTGCAACACTGTAAGCAAATAAAGTAGATAAATCAGTATGACCAAGAAAAATAGTAAGCATATGGCTGATTTCCAATCTATAATATCAGATGAAACATGAAAGTGCAACCCTTAATTATAAGCAAATATTAGCACAGACTCATGGGATCTCATCATAACATCTCAAGGTCTACATTCATGAAAATTTAAGCAATGTTTAAAATCATGTTAATTTGTTCTTTGTTTGTTTCTTTTCCTGCCAGTCTAATTTATTCCAAAAGACTTTGGTTCTCAAGCCTGGATATATTGATCATGCCTATGTAAAGCATTGTTATAGCCTGGGGAGAAGACTTTTGTGGAAAAACTTGTCTTTGTTCTCCTTTGATAATTTATATGTATTTTGATGTTTTCAAGCTTTTCCAGTTTTGAATCATTTTTCAAGGCAGCAAGTTAACTTCACTTTTTCTCTTGAAGTCTTGGGCAAATGCAGAAATGACCTCACAGACAGCGATAGTATACATCCTCCTCCTGGACTGGCTGCTAAGTGGATAATTATGTGCAGCATGTTGATTTCAAGGAACAGCTACATTTTCTTCTGTGCCATACAAGTCTGTTCAAGCAAAGGGCTCGAGGGGCTAGTGATTCTAGTCTCACTCATATCAGTGTTAAATGGCAGTGACTGAACATCACTTACGCAGTAAAAAATGCTGTAAATGAACTGGGCTTTATGACTTCAATTATTTCAGCTCTAAAACCAGAGATTTACAAAGGGTGCATAATGCTGTTTGGCCACGAATCCTCATATAAACCAGCTTTCCTCCCTTCCTCATTGCCATGATTCGCTACCATTTGCAAAAATGTGCATCACACCGTAAGTGCAAAATGGGAGCAGACTGGAAACCTTGCCTGAAAAGCAGAGTGAATACTTGGGCACTGAGCCCCTGCCATGCCTGCCTGCTTGCCATACTCAAGCCAGTTAACACAGATTTTTCTTGCACATCCCTGTACTAAACTCTACTAAACAGTGTAACTTTACTAGGGGCACACATTAAGAGACACCAGGTCCACATCACAGAGTATTTGTACGCTGCCTGTTAAATGCTACCAACTATAAATGTACCAGAAGCAGGACAGGATCAGCTGTGATAGACTTCACAGAACAAGTAGGCTGTAGAATACTCTCTAGTTTCATTTGGGAATAATGAAGTCAGTCATCAGGTCTATGTTATATACTATAAATTTAATTATATTATGGTAGTTCTGCAAAAATGCTGGAGGCTGATAGAAAATAAACACACCATCTCTGAAAGATTTTAATCTCAGTACAGACAGAACCACACCAAGAGACAAAAACATAGGGTAGGAGAGAATAAAGAGCAAGGCTACTTGGTGACTTAAGTAATGAGGTATGTCTCTAGTATCTTCTTTCCTCCTCTGAGGTTAATGAGAGGGGAAAGAAAACTACTGGAAAGAGAAATGGATGGGAAAAAGACAAAAAATGAAACAATCAAGCAAGATACTGAGAAACTAAGGAAGAGAAGAAAAGGGAATAAACAACCATTAATGGTGAAGCAGTAGAACCTAAGTTCTGGCATCTGGAGGATTCGATTAATCTAGTAACATCAGGAGCCTGGAGGCATATTGGCATATTTAATACTATTAACAATTGTAATTCTCTCCAGGATACTTCATGCTTACCTAGCAGTAGCTTCAGAGCTCTGCAAATGTACAATGAGTCCATCGTTCTGTTGATATAATGAGATATAATATGATGGGAACCATTCTTGCCACCCTCAGTCCCTTCCTCTAGAGAAGAGCATCCAGGAATATTTACAGGGATTGGTGCTGTTCATGTTGCTAGTGACAAGCAAGCACGCAAAGAACAATAAACCAGATGTCCTTTGAGGAGTTACAAGGCCTCAGCCCTTGCTGAGCCCTTGCTCACCAAATACCTTACTGGAGCTTTACGTAAGTGTTGCTAAGGGAAAGGATGTTACCAACTTAAAAAAGATATACATGATGATTAGAAAGAGGAATTAACCCCTAACAAATCCTGAAGCTCAAGTTACTGAAAGCTCTTACTTGGACTCAGTAGATAAGAATAGTAAGTTAGTTTCAATTATTTTCAGCGTCAAGCGCTATAGTCTAAGTCTATAGCTCCAAATGTAGCAACCAGATTAACTGGAAACACAGGATCTGGAGGGGTAAAAAGTACTGTAACAGAAAAATTTAAAATAAAACAAAGTCAAGATTCATGATCACCTTGGATCCCCTTCACAACCGTGGTGAACTAGAATTCTGTTTATTCAGATGGAGTGTGCTCATAGTGCCAAGAGCCATAGACTGCTAGGGAAATTAGTGTAGCCTCTTTGATGTCATGTGCATCCCAGAATCTGTAACACACTGCTAAAACTGTGAGTATAGCCTTTTGTTTATAACCCTAAACAGAACCATTTGAATACACACACTGAAAGAACTCGTAACAGAAGCAGTGCATTTTCTTCCACCCAGTGATTCATTACTTACAGCTTCATTTTGGATACTGCAGTTCTATGCAAAGCCATATGCTTTAGATTATAAAGCACACTACGCAAATCATAAGTTTTTCAAGATGGTATGTAAAGGCTGCTTTTGCATCTGTTTGTTGCCAACGACCCAGATGATACTGTAATTAGAACAACAAATATTTTATGTGAAATCAATCATTTAGCTCTCTCTGAACCCTGAGACAATGACTTTTAGGTACACTTTGTTGGGAAACGAGATCCATAAATAGTCAGAATCTTGGCTTTTGCTGTTTTTTTCCCTTCCAACACAATTGTGATCCTTCAGTATTTGTCAGTTCTTTCAGTTTTTATTGTGAGTGATTTAACTGTAGAGGGAAAAGGCAGAGATTAAACAAAGCATACCAAAGAAGTAAACTGTCAGTGACTAACACGGGTAAGATTCAAACCTGTCAGCAAACATCATGTTTCTACAAGTATGGTGCTGAAGACATGTCTTCCTATGCACGTTGAATACACACAACCCCTCATACACCCCACATGTCATAACATCTAATAGTGGGTTCAAGAGGTGTGGCAACTAGTCAACTATCCAGTTAAAGCCCTCAGCTACACTTTAGCTTCAGGAAAAAAGTCATTCCAAACCACCCTAAAGGGCAGAAGCTACTTCTGGACAATGAAGAAAATTTAATCGATGCTTATTTTTCTTCCCCTCTTTAATCTTGACCCAAGGTGGTTGTGGAAGCTTCCTTTCGGTTAAATCTTGTGAACTTTTCAGAAGAGACAGTTACTGATGAAAACCAGGACACTGCAGATATGCTGGAATTACTACATATCACAGCGTATTTCCCAGGTTTAGAAAACCTGGTTAATCCAACAGTCACCAGGTGATATGAAATAGCTATCCCACATTATCATGTGAGGTAAGTGATATCTCTCTTGCTGTTTGAGCGATGCTGTATAATCAATACAATGAAGAATGAAGAATTTCGCA
>VZTM01035280.1:1827-29599 GCA_013400555.1 Jacana jacana
CAAAACATCTCAGGTGCTGACAGGGTCAAAGCCTAGCACTCTTCTACAAATGGTAAAAAGAAAACATTCAAATGCTTGAAATACTATTCTCGTATGGGAAGATTCAAAAATAACAATCTGAATCCAAAATGATACAGTGGCTGAAAAGTAATTCCATATAAAGAAAAATATAAAATCAGTAAATTCAGTAATTGGTTATATTTAGAAGGTCTTAGTGCCATTTTTTGGATCATGAGTTGTTGCCAACCCTCCTCTTTCTAAAGATAAATAACATCAAACAGGCATCTTTTTAGTCATAATAAACAAGCACAAAGATGGCCAAGACTTAGCAGAAAAAGATAGCAAAAGGCCGCACTGGGTCATACTTGGTAGCTCTGCAAGGGATCAAAACCTGGTATCAGGGGTTTCTATGGCAGAGTTAGATGAACCAGAAGAAACAATTTCATTCACAGAGCTGAACGTGACTCTCGGACAGTAAGTCCAGGTTTATACTGGCCCTAAGCCCATTCACCCTAGAACAAACAAATATGACCCTGAAACAAAATTAGGGCAAAATCAGAAAATAAAGCGTGACAAATAACATTTGACTTTGAAAAGTTGCAGCAATATTTTGTCTTCTATGAAGAATTTAAACCTTCCAGTAACTTGCAGTTAATATTCTGAAAGATTTTTCTGGGTTAAGCTGTGCTCTTGTCCCCTTAATAGATTCTGTTTCTATACTTTCTTTATGTAGAGTGACTAAGTGGATTAGAAGTCACTATGGTTATTCACATGGGAGAATACTATCCATCTGGGTCATATTCTTCTTGTCCCAAACACAGCTGACCAACATGCCAGAATTGGTAACTCCTATTGAACAAAATCTGGTTTGCGAAGCCATTTGTAAAACAAACAAACAAACCAGCTGTGATTACATAAATGACAGGACAGATTTTTTTTCTCTATGAAGCAACAGAACAAACCTGTGTCAGCTGGAGATCCTAAATTTAAACCTAGCAGCATCAGATTTCAGAAATGCACCGAACCCACCTATATCTCAATATTTACTTAGACTGTTGGGTCTGTAGCTGCATTCGAAAGGAAGAAAGATGCTTATGGAGAGCAGATGTACTGAGTTTTAATCCCAGCTCCTGTCTGAGTGAACTTGGCTTCTTCTCTAACCTCCAAAAGGATATGAAAGTATTTAGAAATGTGTCTTCTGTGTGAGGAAGACCTTACTCATTTGATTACTGGGTTAAGAGGTACAGATTAATGATTGTAAAGTGCTTTGAAATCCTGAGATGAAAGGTATTATACAAGACTGACGATTTTATTTCATTTAATATCAGTTTGTTCATGATGGTGTCATGTAATGAGAAAGGAAGTATTCTTAAGCTCAGTGCTCAGATCTGGCAAGGGAACCCGTGTTCTGGCTGCAACAAATTTTCCACTCCATGTCCATGTGACACAGCTACATCATAGTAGCAGGACTGTCATCATATTGGACAAGACAACATAATTTCTGTAGTTCTGACATAAATTGCAAACCAAGTGGGGGAAAAAGAAATAACATTTTATGTTTTTTTACATAAGTCTTTCATATAAAGTCTACAGTCCAACACGTTGCCTGCTTTTACTGGGCCTCTGGCCTTTCTGGCTCATTAGCAGATTTCTCACCTGTAGTAAAAAGACTCACCACAATATTTTTTGCTTGTTTTTGCCAAGTCTTCAAGTCACCTGGTTCATATTTCAGGAATACTCCACAGACTATATCTCCTGACAGCTGGCGAAAAAAAGAAGTGCCAAATCTCTCCTTGTACCATTCCCCAGTCCTACTTGGCACACCTGTGAAATAAAGAGAAGGCAGAGAAGTAAAATGAAAGTATACAGCTGGATGAAGGAAAGGAGACCCCAGAATATTTCCATAACAGCAGTGGGAAAAGAGTTCTAATGTTTTCTTCTTTTAGTTTTTCAAAAGCCTAATATATACAGGCTGCTCAAGTGCTCTAAAGCATAATTCTGCTTCTACAATGCTGCCTTCTCTGAGGAAAGGCTTAGCCTCCTAGAGAGCTCTGGGCACAGCGGAATCACTGGGACAGGGCCATGGCAGCCTGCCTAACCCCTCCACGTTGCTGCAGCAGGTAACCCACTCAGACAGACAGTAGGAAAAACTGCATGTTTCTCCATGATGTAGCCTCACATATTATATAAGTAAATACATCTCTTTGTGCATAGCAGCACAGGGGAAATATTTACACTGCTAAGCATTTGGATTATGAAAGTATAAATAAAGTGAAGGCTACCGGAGCCACTGTAAACCATCAGACTTATACTAGCCTAAGTATGGTGAGATACACTATACAATGTACATAATTGTATTACATGCTATGGATGTGTCAAGACTAGAATACTGAATTGTAACTTTAGGAAATCTGTATATTCAGTAAGCACTGGCAGCATCTTAATCCCCTTAGTATGGCTCTGATACGCTGATCACCAAAATCTAGGGCAGTCCTCTGAAGTAGTTGGATCAGGCTCTAATACTCCTTTAGATCATAATCCCGCAAAGATTTAACATTTACAAATAACTTTATCATGTGAGTCATTAAATGGGATGCTGGAAAATCAGGGTCAGAACTTGAACATACAAATTCCAGCTTTGGTTATATCTATCAAGGATATAATAGAAACAAGAAGGTTAGGATGGCTTCTGGTAGATACTTATTCTTAGGAATATGCAGCACTTGAGGCCTTCTATATTATCTTAAATTCACCCACAACTAGCCAGTCCTATCACTTTCAAAGGGTTTTAATTATCATGCAAAGCTAAGTACATGTGCAAAAGCTAGGGACTGGGTTGTAGCAGTCTTTCTTCTGACACAAATATTCTGCACTCTGCTGTGACCCAGTGCCTATTTAAATGTTTTCCCACTCTATTTCTCATACTCCATTTTTTTATTTTAACCTTCATCCTCCAAACTATCAAACAGGATACCTACCTGGATACCTCAGAGTACACAATCTGTGAGGCTTTTACCTGTAACAACGACAACCAAGATAAGGTTAGAAATAGGAGAACTGAAAGAGAGAAGCTACTCTTTAACGGCGAAGTAATACGTGTTTATAGCCTCAGCTGAGCTAGGCTACCCTGCCCTTCCCACTTTTTGGGGGATTTTGGCTGTGGATTTGGCTTCTTATGTTCTTACGTGTAAACCACTGAAAGTTTAATTTGAGGGAAAACAGTTGCTTTTCTTGAACAAGATTTGTACAGTTTTGCAGGGGGGGCTGGGGGCGGGGAAGAAACTGAGCAGGAAAAGGGTGTCCAAACATATGTGTTCTAAAACATCAGGCAGACTGTAGATGTGATGACAGGTGAGAAGCATTTTCTTGGACACTGCTAGGTTTGATACTGGATAATTTAAAAAGATTATCTAATTCTCCACAAGCATTTCTACCTGGAGATCTGCTACAGCCCTATTGTGTTTAGTTTTGCATTTGTCATTAGAAAACCTCTGCCCTATTGCTTACAGATCTCGCAGAGATAAAATCATATAATATTTTAGGAATAAACACTCTCAGAGAAATAAAAAGTGTTATGGAAATAAAAGAGGAGTAAAACAACTATGTGGACCTGTCATCTCACTCACTCATTTTATACATGAAGAATTAATGCCAGTTATTACATATTGTTTTTTACATATATTTTTTTACTGTGTTCAAACATTTTTATTATGAAGAAAATGAGACCAGAAAAAAGCTAACAGTGATTACTGCTTGTTTTGTAGATCAGTGTACAATTAAGATTCAGATACTATCAGAAGAAAAACTGGGCAAGATCAGCGTACGAATGATAAATTCAGAAATTCCTGACTATCTGAAAATCATGTAGACGTATTAAAATACTGAACAATACAAGTATTACTTGTATAAGGGAATGATCTTTAGCATGTCCCCAAAATCTAATTTTGTGCAGAAACTGTCCTTTATTTATAAAATAAATCCATCTGTTTTATAAACACGTTTAATATTTTCAGTGGTAATAGAAACATTTGGTATGAATGCTTATTTAGAAGTTATCTCTTCCTATTATCCTTTCTAGTTCATTTCTAACAGTTACAAAATGGGTCAACTCCTTTTTTTTAATAGGCTGCAGTGATACCATGCCTGTAAAACTGAGGTTATGAAATGCAAACTATTTTACAACAGCACGTCTCTGCTATCAAAGAGCAGCTTCGACAGCAAATTCACAGCTAAATATGTCTTCTGTCCTTGTATATTAATTTCACTCCTGATAAACAAATAATAGTCCCCGTCTATCATTATAGAATATATGCTGCAAAATTCGAGGGTTTGAACAAAACTTTGCTTGAAAGTGATTTATTAAGAGCATTAGTCTTAAGGTCTTGAAATGCCTAAAGAATCAGTCATTTCTAAATGACCTTGATAGAGCTCATCAAGATCCCCTATGTGCTTAAATCCCTGAAGATTGAAGGCCTGTAGTAGTCTTTGCCCAATGTTTTAAACAGGTTTCTAAAATTTAGTTTGGACAAAAAATCAAGGTACTAATTAAAGTATCTTTCTATACTCTCTGACTGAAGAGTCAAAGGAGATGTTACCATTATTCAAGAATGCAGAAAATACTGCATTCATTGGATTAGGATAGGAAAATTGGATGCTAATTTATCTGTTTAAAATAAAAGTCACGGGGCAGAAAAATAGGTTGCTGCTTCCAAACACACAGTCTGGTAAGAAAAAAAAACAAAGAACCAATCAAAAACAAAACAAAACCAAACCTTGAAAGTTGGAATCTTTTTACAATTCTATATCTAATAACAGATTTTATCTTAGAAAGTTTTACAAATTCCATTTTTTCCAGTCATGCCTTAAAATACAATGTTCAATGTAGGGGTTTCTCAGGAGCTAAGGGCCATACCCGTTAAGTAGCACAGATAGTCCTGGTTTAGAAAAACTCATAAGCAGGAGATCATGTGACCAGCCCATAAAAACACATTTCATTTTTATGGTAATTGACTAAATTATTGGTTACATTTCTAGATCTGTTGAAAACCACCATATGCCTAAGACAGCACAGTCTGTAAGCATGACTAAATAGTCATTAAATTCCTTGTCTGAAATTCTCCAGTACAGAAACTCTGTCCTGTTGCTTATCTGCTAATAAACAACAAACAGCTGTGTATGAAATATCATCAGTACCAAGCATTCTAAATCATGACTCAGGCCCCAGTCAGAAGTTTTTTTGACATAAAATACGCTTTTAGTTTGCTTTTCACATACAAATGAGCAAATTATTAAGTGCTTTTCTGCAACTTGATGTGTAAGCTATTTTTATGTTTATTTAAGAAAAAAAATACAGATGCTGGTGCTCAATAAAACCCACCAAAAATCATGATACTCATGATATTGTGAAATCTAGTGATGGCATACAGAGAAATGAAGTGACACATGACATTAAAAAAGCTCCTCATTTAGTTTTGTCATGGCATGTCAAATAGATCCATCCAACAATTTTAGCAAGCATGATAAAAGGGCTCTATTATCAAAAGGAATTAAAGTAAAAGACAGGCAGGCTAAAAAAGCAGAGTCCTGAGAGATCAAAAGGAAAAAGAAAACATTTGCTTGCCTGCAGGAAAGGGAAAACCTCATTTAACTAAACACCCAAGGAGAAAAGGCAGCACATACATAGTTCAAGAAATTCCATCAATGGTACAAGTTATCCTCTTGATTTCATCAAATGGCAAATGACTGTACATACACATAAGGACAGTCAGCTACATTCTGTTCTTAATTGTAGTCACGCAACCCAGGCATGAGCAACTAGAGCTTAAGCAGGGACTGCTTTTTTACCTCTCTGTGTTCAAACATGTTCATTGTTTATGTGGATGTAAAAGAAGACAGAATTAGTCCCATATTCCCTGCTGCATCTCAAGCTGTTCTTGTAAGACAGACCCAAGGTACTGTGAAGACAAGAACAACTGATACCATGGAGATCTTAAACAGGCTCCCTGCTTCCCTGAAGAAATGCTGTAAACGTACCTGTAACTGCTCAGCCCGTACTGACAGGGTGTAGTCCAGCCCCGTCCTCACACGTAGCCTCCATTCACTACGGCAGGATTTCGCAAGAGCAACTGGGGACAGAGTGCAGCTGTTGTGTTTCAAAACATCTGCAGAATGATTGGATATAATTCTTTGAAGAGGTTTTAATTTTCTTAATGAGTCTGAGTAAATCATTAGCCTCCACAGTTGCAAGGGGAATACTTCAGATTTCATGAGGTATACTTTAGGAGAGCAAAACAACACAGACAAAGTCATGCACAAGGTCTTAGAACAGAGTGAGTTGTTCCTCTAATGTTTCTACTGCACAGTGTATTTATAAAATACTGAACAAATCACAGTGATTAATTTTACTGTACCAGAGATCGTACATAATTTTTTCCTGACAATGTAATTAATATTCTTTCTCTTAGCATCAAGATTTTACCATAAACATGCATATTGAAGTGACATGATTTTTATGTTTATTTAAGAAAAAAAATACAGAGGCTGGTGCACAACAAAACCCAAATAAACAACATACTGAACAAACATCCTTGAGACCAAACTAAGAAATTCTTTTGACAAATGGAAACATGGAAAAATGGAAATCTTAGGCAGATGCCTCTGGAACCAGGTCCTTCCCAGTGTTCACTCTAGCACAGGACACTTACTTGCTCTTTTTGTGACAAGAGATTTGAGTATTATGCTTTAGAAAACGACTGTCACAGTGCCTTGGATTAACTGCACTGGTCATGAGTCCACCAGTTCTGCAGCCCAAGAGAAGGAAGCATGATTCGTGCCATTCTCCACGTGCCTCTCTCTGCCTGACTCACCTTTCTGATGCTTTCCCCGCCCCGACAGGTCATACTTGCACTCTGCCATCTGCTCAGCCTATCTCAGCAGAACCCACGCCTTGTGCAAGCAGCAGTCTGTTGCAATCTTTCAGTGGGAAGCAGGAGGCCCATATGGACAGAGGGTACCCTCCAGACCAGGGCAAAACGCTTCCTAAAGTAATCATATCTACGACCATTGTAAAAACTGGCTTTTCTGGGTTTTATCCCTCATTGCCTCCCACCTGCCAGCAAAGAACTCGACCTTTTCAAATCAGCACCAACTTCTGTGGCAGGGAGCCACAGGAAAGCTAGCACTTCAGGTTAGCACTCCCTTTCCCCTGCTTTAACCTTTATAATCAAGTATCGAAAAGAATGAAAACAAACTGTGGCTGCTGTCATTGGTGCCTTACATTTTCTGTTCTCACCAGCACATTTTATAGGTCACTCTTAGGCCAATGAAACATAACACGGTGTCCCTTTACCACTTCCCCCTTACCCCCCTTCTTAAATTTGAAAACAGGTATCTGCTTCCAAGCTAAATACTTTTAACTACTGAACCTCACAGAAAAAGAAGGTCACAAGCTGACTCATCAACAGCCATAATAAACATGTTAAAGATCCTGGACAAGACATCAGATCATAGAAGTTATATAAATGCCAGGTACAGAGATACTCTGTACCCAAGAAAACAGGTGTATGTGTTCTTAAGGTTTACTATGATTTATGAAGTAAACATACTACTCCAGCCAAAAGGTCCTGGGCCTGATCCTCCACTGCTTATCATCTATGTACATCTATATACATCTTCTACACACCGTGAACAGATCAAACTTTGAAATAAATCAGAGCAGAAGGGGGTTATATCCCTTTGCGTGAGACATAAATACACAACAGTCATTTTTAGAAGCTGATCTGCTGAGTTCACCGAGAAAGACAAGGACTATTGTTAAAAAGCAGCAAAGAAACAATTGTAAAAATGCCTTTATCACAACTATTTATATTCAAAGTATTCATAATACAGGAAAAAATATCCTTTCCAGTTACTATTTGGCACCACCAGCTGGATGCTTTAAGGAACTAAGATACAGATTTTTACTGCTTAAAACTGGAAATATTGGCAAAATGATCTTGTGACTTACTGTCCTAAGTCTACTTGGACCATACTATTTTGTCCTATTTTGTCTTGCTGGTAAAGTCTAAATATCTGGTACCTTCTGCACAAGGATAACCCTGCTGAATTTCATTCATTGTTTTGAGGAGCAGTCAAGTGAAATCTGGGAAACACCAAAGGATGATGATCTGTATGTTTTGTGCCTCTGGTGAGATCTCATGCCAGTGGATACAATAGATACCAGGGTCCCACATGGAAAGGGATTGCCCATCTCACTTGCCCCCTTGCCCCTATGGGTGCAAATGCTGGTGCAGAAGGAGCTTGGTCTCACTGCTCCCAGCTGTACCAGTATGCTCTGGGCAAGTGGCAGAGCACTGTGTGTCAGGACAGATGCTCCAGTGTCAAGAAGGTTTCACTTGGTCAGACTGCTGTAGCTCATTGTTGTTTCCTGCAGGGCTGTTTCTTGCATCTGAGCTCACAGAGGGTGCTAACCGTGACACAAGGGAAGCAAGGGAAAAAGTTTTCGAAATCTAGATACCACCTTGCAGGATTTTTTTATTTTTATTTTTTTGCAAAGCCCATTCTAGTCCAGTTGGAGTCTATAACAAACTTGTACTTTGTTATTGTCGTAAGTACGTGGCATATATCACTCTTTAGGAGGAGTATACAATGTGAACTAAGCAGGAGCAAACCATATCATTCATTCCCTTTTGCCTGCTGGCCCAAAAATCCTGAAAGGATTAAGTTGTGGGTAACAGAATACACTACAAGTGTGTAACCTAAGTGATGCAAAACCACTACTTCTTAATACAGAGCAACACAAACATATCAATCTCTCAGCAGGGTTCTGCCGTCCTTATCCCTTTGTCAGGGATGATGAATGGCATGAAAGGAAATAAAAATGACCTCCTGTGGATTCAGAAAAGGTGTGGTGCTGGCAGGAGATTGTATTTACTCCTGGAGGTAAAACTCCTGTGTACAAACGTCCATTTTGTCTGAAACTGAATACTCCTCTCTACTTAAAGACATAGTAGCTCTGCTGCAAGCACAGGCAGGGAAAGGTGAGGAACTGCCAGAGATACGAAGTTTTATGTCCAGTGAGCTCAAAGGCATCATTCCCTTCCCCCAACAACTTTGGGGCTGAGCAGAGATGGCCCCTAAAGCTTTGCCAAAGTCATTTCCCCTTCCCAGACTGGATTCCTGTGCGAGACATAGTGGAGGTACATAGTCCAGCCCTGAGGAAGCAGGTCAAGTGGCACAGTGACAAGCACTGAGGATAGAAAAGGATTAGAGAGGCTGAGTCAGTCATAGTAAGCAATGATTAACTTGGGGGTTCCTTGCTTTTAACATTCAGATCATGTAAAATCATGGGACTACTTCAGTGCTCGTCAGCCACATGTCTGGGCCCTTCCCTTCATAGCAGGCTCCATGGACAAGACAGATCATACCAGTTAAAAAGCATAAGCTGGAAATGAATAAAAGGTATACACGACAACTTCTGCTTAAATGGAAACATTGCTTTACCTATAAACAAATAAACTACAAAATTTGGCACATGAGGGGCCCAGGACTGGAATAGCAGGAATGTTGCAGATCAAGATTAATGTGCATTGGCAGAGCTACGCAGAGAAACATGCACGGCACCTGTCTCCCCACGGTGCCTGACCTTAATCTCCGGGTTTCATAACCACAATATTCAAACATACATTTTAAAACAATACCTTGTAGATTGCAATGTAAACTATTTTGAGGGGAAATTTGCTGAGTAGAAAAAACAGGCATACCTGTAACAAGGCACCTGAATAAGAAAGTAATAGGTATCTGTAAATGTGTTCATAAAGGATCTTACCTATTCTGAGGAATATGTGCACGTGTGTGTAAAACTACATATGTCCTATACATATTGACAGTAGAATAAGCATTAAAAAGTGTGACGAGAGATAAGGACATTTAACAAACCCGGTCACATGAGGTGCTGCGTAGCCTCTCTCAGAAACCCTCGCTTTCTACCTTAAACACCAAAATGTTCTGCAGCCTGGATTTAAGACAGAAATTCCTACCCTGGATGAGTTGTTGGAGAATCTGAAGCTTTGCTTACAAATATCATCAATAGGCATCTGATTCGCTAGATGCCACTATGCTATTCAACCATCCTTAAATAGCTATTACACTATTTCAGCCACTAATCCTTTCTGAGAAAGACAAGTAAGAAGCATTAATTAGGTGACCATTACATGAGTACTATACTTTCTTTAGGACTGAATGTACTACAGGTTTTGCTGTGCTGTATTCCTTCCTGAAATACTCATCACTAAGCCCTACCTCTATTAATGTCAAAACTCCCACTAATTTTAGTAGGTCTAGGAATAAACTTTCTTTTTTCACCGTCTAAGAACAATTCCCTCAAAAAGACAGGGGAGAGAGTAGATACAGGGTTCTGTAGCCATGTCTCGTCAGGATAATACTGTAGTTTTACATTGCTCTTGCATGTTTTGTCTTGAAGATAATAATGAATATTTACAAACATACCATCTCTCATATCCCACTGAATTCCTTCTCCTTATATAAAACATATTCTGGGATAATCAGTACCTCTAACTTTTGTAAGGGTATGTCAAACCTGAAAATTTTTCAGTGTCTTTAACTTCTTTTAATACTAATTCAGAAAATTCCTGGACAAACCGTCAGTGGTTTAGGCATAATGGACACAGTATACACTGTAATGAGAAAAACAGAACAGTCTATCATTGAAGGACCATATTAAATATTGTACACATTTTTAGAATACCCATGTAAAATCTGAAATTATTTTACAGACAATAGGAGATTCCTAGTTTGCTGTTTTCTCTCAGGAAAAGAACAGATACGCAACCGCTTTAAAAACAGTAGACAGACGGTGTACTGGAATGCCAGCGGAGTGTCCTCAGCCCAGAGACAGCCACTAGAGGGGGATATTTCCCTAGGACACTCTTGGATAGCACTGGCCTCCCCAGCGCTGTTCATCCAGTGTGCCACGACTGTACCAATACCAGCTCATATTCACATTTCAGATTCTTGGGTTTTGCATAGGATCAGAGCTAACTTGTTATAAATATCAATTCAGAGCAGTAACATGCAGTTTAGGACAGCCTGAGGACATTTTCTCTTCAAAGAGCAACCGATCCCAGTAAGTTTTTTACATTAGAAAGAAGAGATGCACATGTGCCTGTGTGTGCACGCATACACACAAACACAAACACAAACACACACCTGCACACACAGATGTGTTTAAGAGCCTAAATAGAGCACAGGTCCTGCTGCTTCTTATTTGGAGTAAGTCTTTAACAGTTAGGCAACTCAGACCTGCAAGACTGGGCATAGACTAGTTTTTCAATGGCCATTATGTGTTTGGTATAAGTTAAACTCAGTTACAATTTTAAAAATAATATTTCAGGTATGATTGAAAATAAAACGCTTTTATTTCATAAATGTGTGTGCTTATCTGTATGTGGTGTGCAAAAGACTGCACGATGAATGAGAGACATCTAGTGTACTAACTGGTCACCAAGTACGGTGAAAAAGGCACCAGAATGCATTAATGCTGTTTGCTTTTTGTAATTTCAGTGGTCTGATTTTCCAGAACTCCTTAATACAAGCTACAGAGATCAACTAACCCCGGTGATTAAACAGCCACAAGAAGCATGGCTTTTCCTATCTGGTACTCCTAGTTCTTTGATAAGCAATATTCACCCCAAATTTAAATCTTCCATGGCTCACTCCCTCCTCTGTGTGTTCAGCCAAGGTTGATTTGACTATGTTTAAAATCCTTTTCTGCAACACAGCTTTTTGTTTAGTCTGGAAGAATCTGGTCAGTACTTCCTATGCAATGGAGCCCACAAAGAATAAGGAGTTACAGAAATGTTGAGATTTATAAGGCCCTATTCTATGTATAGATGTTAACTTCAGAACTGGAAATACTCCTTATTTTCACCATATGTTGCACAGGTTTGGGGAGCTTTAGGGATCTGCTAGATCTGCTGTTTGCAAGAACACCACATAGGCATGATTTGGAAAGATTTAGAATCATAGAATCATATAATGGGTTGGGTTGGAAAGGACATTAAAGATCATTGAATTCCAACCCCCCTGCAATGGGCAGGGACACCTCCCACTAGAGCAGGTTGCTCAAAGCTCCATCCAACCTGGCCTTGAATACTCCCAAGGTTGGGGCATCCACAACTTCTCTGGGCAACCATTTCCAGTGCCTCACCACCCTCACAGTAAAGAATTGTTTTCTAAAATCTAAACTACATCTCCCCTCTTTTGGTTTAAAACTGTTACCCTTCCTCCTATCACTACACTCCCTGATAAAGAGTCCCTCCCCATCTTCCCATCATAGAATCATAGAATCATTTAGGTTGGAAGAGACCCTTGGGATCATCAAGTCCAACCATCAGCCCTACTCTACAAGTTCTCCCCTACACCATATCCCTCAACACCACATCTAATCTACTCTTAAACACAGTCAGGGAGGGTGACTCCACCACCTCCCATCTTTCCTGTAGCCCCCTGTAGGTTATAAGGTCTCCCCGGAGCCTTCTCTTCTCCAAGCTGAACAACCCCAAATCTCTCAGCCTGTCTTCAAAGAGAGGTGCTCCAGCTTTCTGAGCATCTTTGTGGCCCTCCTCTGGATGCATTCCAACCAGTCCTTATTCTAGGGGCTCCAGAGCTGGACACAGTACTCCAGGTGGGGTCTCACCAGAGCAGAGTAGAGGGGTGAAATCACCTCCCTTGACCTGCTGGCCATGCTTCTTTTGATGCAGCCTGGGTTACAGTTGTCTTTCTGGGCTGCAAGTGCACATTGCCAGCTCATGTTGAGCTTCTTACCCATCAATATCCCCCAGTCCTTTTCCTCTGGGCTGCTCTCAATCCATTCTCCACCCAGCCTGTGTTTGTGCTTGGGATTTCTACGTTCTTTTATCATTTAATCTCTGCTCTCTCCACCTCCCAACCCACGTCATAGACAAAATAACTGAAGAACTAGTTTGGAATTTTTTAAAAACACTTACAGTTAAAATGGTCTTTCTGTGAACCACTGGGAAAACACATCCTACATAAATTCCACAGGTACTATATGAAAGTCATATACTCCACAGCACAAAACAGATTCCAGAGACCTAGGAAATCATCACACATACCTCTGAGCTGAATCACTGTATAAATGTTATCTCTGTTAATTATTTGTTCTCTTACACATACAAACTGGATAAGAGCACAGGAACCCACACCTCACTGTCAACAGGGCTGCACTGCTTTTTTTGTTTTTATCTCACCCCTTTTCCATTGCAGTGATAACTGTGGATTTTTGCCAGCTGCAAGGAGTTCTTGGCTGGCATTTGAGAAATAACTCTGCTGGTGGCTGGGAAAAGTATGTAGGGATGATCCACCAGAACAGATTACTCCTTGGCCTCTGATATATTTCTTTGACATAGCTAGCTTTCCTTTAAGTAGTTGGTGCTACTCAAATTATATGAAGTGCCTTCCTTTCTCCTCATCTTAATTTGTTTGTACAGAAACATTTCAAATGGCAAATTAAAGGCATGCATTAAACTGCTGTGTATAACATATGGAAAAAAACAAAACTTCCAGCCCCATCTCATTACTTACATAAACCATGAGTAAGGAAACTGACAATTTATCCACAGCCTGCAGTTTTCCTGAAATAAGCATTCAGTAATAAATGCAAGATTAGTTCTGAACAACTTTCCAGCATCAGCAATATAACCCAGTGGAACTGCTAGAAAGAGTTGTCCAAGACAAGCTATATCGAACTTTTAAACTATAAACTATAAACTTTTTTTAAACACTATCAAAATTTTAAGGCAAGATGCTCTTTGTAAAATCATGTTTTCAGAGAAGTGTTTGCCCAGTTTCTTTTTTTTTATCAGCCAACAGATATTTCTTCAAACTGTAACATCACATTAACTTAAAAAAATACTAGTGTATTCAAACTGCTGTGGGAAACAACTTATATCTCAGTTTCAGTACACACCATTGCAATAAAACAATCAGCAACTCCATTTAAGAAGTTGTTCTTGATACTTACATGGCGTTGCATGTGCTTTAGAAAATGCCTAACTTAACTTCATTCATGTGCAATGTTGAGATGCTTTCTCAAGTATGTAGCAAAAGCCTTCCAAAGACAGAAATACCCCTGATGAAAGCTTGCTATGAAGTAGGTAGACAGTATTAGACATAGAATC
Source organism: Jacana jacana (assembly GCA_013400555.1). Lineage (NCBI taxonomy): Eukaryota > Metazoa > Chordata > Aves > Charadriiformes > Jacanidae > Jacana > Jacana jacana. Next base: position 16,047 of record VZTM01035280.1, read on the forward strand.
CTAGAATTGTCTGGGACTTTTGAGATCATCTAGTCCAACCATCAACCTAACTCTGATAAAAAAAAAAACAAACAGCAACAACGACCTACTACTAAACCACATCACTAAGCATTATGTTAACCTGGGATGGTGCCTCAACCACTTCCCTGGACAGACCATTCCAGTGCCTAATAACCTCTCCTATGTAAAAAATTTTCCTGATACCCAATCCAAACCTCCCCTGGAGCAACTTGAGGCCATTTCCTCTTGTCCTATTGCCTGTAACTTGGGAGAAGAGACCAACCCCCACCTCTCTACAACCTCCTTTCAGGTAGTTGTAGAGAATAATATGGGCTCCCCTCACCCTCCTTTTCTCTAGGCTGAACAACCCCAGCTCCCTCAGCCTCTCCTCATAGACTTATTCTCCAGACCTTTCACCAGTTTTGTTGCACTTCTCCAGACCCATTTCAGCACCTCTATGTCCTTTTTATGATATGGAGCCCAAAACTGGATGCAGTACTCAAGATGGGGCCTCACCAATTTTGAGTAGAAGAGTATGATCACCTCCCAGGTCATACTCGCTATGCTGATCCTGATACAGGCCAGGATGCTGTTGGCCTTCTATGCCACCTGGGCACACTGCTGGCTCATGTTCAGCCCACAGTTGACCAACACCCCCAGGTCCCTTTCTGCCAGGCAGCTCTCCAGCCACTCTTCCCCAAGCCTATAAGGCTGCATGGGTTTCTGTGGCCCAAGTGAAGGACCCAGCACTTGGCCTTATTGAACCTCGTCCCATTGGCCTCAGCCCATTGATCTGGCCTTTCCAGATCTCTCTGCAAAGCCTTTCTACCCTCAAGCAGGTCAACACTCCCACCTACTTTAGTGTCATTTGCAAACTTACCAAGGGCGCACTTGATTCCCTTGTCCAGATCATTGATAAAGATGTTAAAGGGAAATGGCTCCAATACTGAGCCCTGGGGGACACCACTCATGACTGGCTGCCAACTGGATTTAACTCTGAATGGAGTCACTCACTGGGTCTGGCCAGTTTTTGACCCAGTGGAGAGTACTCCCATCCAAGTACATGGGCAGCCAGTTTCTCCAGGAGGATACTGTGGGAGACCCTATCAAAGGCCTTACTGAAGTCCAGGTAAACAACACCCACAGCCTTTCCCTCATCTACCAAGTGGATCACTATCATAGAAGCAGATCAGGTTTGTTAAGCAGGACCTGCCCCTCATGAACCCATGCTGACTGGGTTCTACTACAAATATTTTGGTACTCTAAACCAAAACATTGTGGGTGACCATCTCGAAGAGAATGAAGATATGAGCGATCCAGGCCTAGTGATACTGACCAAAGTCAGACCTTACTGCAAAGTTACTAAAGGACTGACGCAGCTGAGAAAGCAGGGAGCTGGAAGAGATAACAACAACTCTTGGATGTGGAATGCAAAACAATAGGACTGTGTAGGGCTGTGTGACCTTCGAGTGGGCATAGTTCCTGTGCCAAACACAGGAGAGCTCGGAGCAGGGGGACAAGGGGTCTCAGCCAATAGCAGTGCTTTTGCTGTGGGGTGTTACTCTCATGTATCTGTATATACTCTGCTGAAACTTGCAATAAAGGAGGACGACTATACTCACATTGAGATTCAATCATTACTCCGGGTCCATATCCCACTGCAATAAAACATTATAATCACAGCCCAGCAGCTGTGACTGAAGGAAAGCCATGTTCATGGTTAGCACTACGGGAGAGGCAGGATGGCCTTACCGGGGACACAGCTCAGTAGTCTTTACATTAAAGCAATGATCAGTGTATGCATGATGCAGACTCCCAGGTTCCACAGAGCCCTCTGAGAGGTGCTCAGCATGAGAGAGCTCAGCCTTGCAGTTCAATGGAGGTTACAGAATCCCGTAGAATAAAAGCCACTTTTGTTTTCCAGTCCTATAGAGCTGAAAAGAGAGTGATGTACAGGCAGTCAAGAACCTAGACCAAATCAATATATGAAATTACACAGAGACAACAGTAAATACAGTAATTTCTAATGAACTGGTTTTTAACTCTGTCATTTACAAAATATTAGTACCTAGAAAATGCTTTTGTTACTGCTTTGTTGTGTTCCACACTGCAACTATGATCCTCTCTTATCTTTTTATAAAAATTTTAGCAGTATCATGGTTTATGTTGTTCAACAGCAATTCTCATTTCCACAGTTCCTTATCACCCAACCACATCTTTATGCTTCCACAACATTCCCTCCACAGGAGGGTGAAACCGTTTTAATCAAATAAAATTCAGAGCCTACAACAAATGTTTTGAATGTCATTTAAAAGCCAACCTCACCAGCTGAATAGCTGTAGAGATACTGATCATATCATATCAATCATACCCAAATCTGACCCAGGATAGATCCAGGAATGAGCTTTGTGTGCTCCACTAATCAGTGTTTAGCTCATCCCTCCTACCTTAATCAACTATTAATATGCTAGGGACCTGCTGACAAATGTCATCAGAGATCCTCCCTGGGTGCAGCCATAACATGATGCCAAGGGAATAAAAGCAGAGACTTGCACAGGGGTATCAGGGTGGACACAACACAGAAAGCTTTGAAAACTAATGGTCTCTCCCTTACTCAATCTGGCTCTAGGTTCTAGGCAGTGTGTTTGACCACAGTGAGCTGATTGTGCAGCAGAATAATTCAGAAATCATGTAAATCTGGCCACTACCAGGTTGCAAGGCATTGCCTGAAAAAGGATTTCAACAACCCTTTCAGTACAAGGATTGTCTCTCAACCCCAAAGTAGGTCCTCTGCAAGTGATACTCTATAAGGGACAAAGATATAGCCTATTCGTGGAAAGACATTCAAAAGTGCTGAAATAAAAAGTATGCTCTTGGAAGACTAACACACTTCCAAATGCCAGAGAAGTCATATTATTCAAACACTGAAGGTCTTCATAGGTGAAAAGAATGTGATTTGAGTCACTGGCCCAGAAAATGATTCACTCATCCTGGGCAAACCCACAATGGAGTCCTCCATTGCATTGTCCCCATGTAGTTGTCTCACATCTGCTCTGCACCCGTTATCTCATCTCATTAGAGCATGATCTAAAAAGTTAGTGTGACTTTTTTTCCTGCAGGCTGATAACCATGTTGATAAACTACTTCAGTTTAAAACATGACTAATAGTTGTATGTTTGTGTTCAAATTAGTCATTGATTGCCTGGCTCTGTCAGACACATCATAAATGTTCCCTTAGTTCCCCCAGATTCTGACTTTGTTACTTCTCACAAATGGTAATTCCTTTTGTCCATTCATTCATTCATTTTGGGCAAACTGTAGGTGTTTTTTCCTCTCTCACATAAAACCATGTTAAAGTGGGCGTTGTTAATGCTTTTGAGAAGTGATGAATTTTAGTTGCAACCAATGTTTTCTTTTCTGCCAATAATTGCTCTCTTTCCACAACTTGTATTTTCAATTCCAGTTAAATTGGAGCTACAGCTAATGAACATGTTGCTTTTCTGCAAGTCTTGTGATTTTGTTGTTTTTCTTTGTTTAAAACTTAGTTACTCCATCAATCTTTTTTTATTCTTTCTGACAGCCTGTTTCTAGACAACAAATCTGGTGACATGATGTAAACTTCTTCCAACTATTCTTCCTTATCTTAGCTTTGCACAGTATAAGATCAGCAACAGGAGTGTATCTTCAGGGCTTGCAGCTTCCTGGCAAGTCATATTTTTCTAGCTTTCAGACTACGTGCAAAAGCCAAATGCTTGTCAGTAACACTTTTTAACAGTCTGTGATCCTTCAACTGTTGCTGTGCAGCCACACATCTACTGATAATGTTTCTGGTACCTGGCAACAATGGCAAATAGCTCCTCCATTCAAACTGCTTTGGCGTCACCACTTTCCAGCTCCTTCCGGCTGCAGTGGTGCACCATCTGCTGTTAGTAAAGTATCTCCTTTTAGTGCTTATTTGTAGTTTCTGATTATCAGCTTTAACAGCATTTTATGGACAATGACAACCTTCGTGTTCTGGAAGGTCCTGTCCCAATTGTTTTCATGGTACCATTTGCTGTTTATTTTCACAGTTCTGGCAGCAATTCTTGTAGCCATAGCTTTCCATATGCCACTCTTCTAACACATTTTACCTCTCCTCTGGGTCACTTGTGACGTGACTGTCACCTAGATTTTATTTCGTACAGGGTGATGGCTCCTGTTCCTAAAATGTGACCATAAAAATTTATTTGCACTCCACATCACCACTCTGGCCCACCTGCACTTAAGTACTTGACAATAACTTGCAAAACAAATTACTTGCTGTAGTTTTTGTAGATTGGTCATTGCCTCTGCTCCCAGATCCTTTCTGGTTCTTAAATAACATAGGATTTGGGCCTCCACCAAAAGGAGAATCTTCCCCTGCACTGAAGTACACAGCACTTGGTTTAAAAACCAAGATGCTTATTAAAACCTTTCCATGTAGATGACGCAGTCCCTGTTCTGTTATTTTAGTAGGTTTATGTTCTATTATGTAAACAATAAAATTTAGTTTCAAAATCTACAAGAGATACACAGTCCATTACTTTAAATTTTAAAATATCCTGAATTTAAGAGAAAACCCTTTAAAATTATTTGGTGTGCATAACGATCTTGTACTAAAGCTAAATAATAATTACATCCCCAATAGATTGCAGATAATGTGAATTTACAGAGGGATATGCAGTAATATTTTTTCAAATTATATTCCATATGGATTATGAACTTTGCCCTTTATATTTCAAAAGGAATGAAAGTATCCGCCTTGCCAGAAGAATAGTGAGGAAAATAGCTAGATTATAGCAGCTGAATACACATGCAGGACAGCGTGCTGGCTTGAGTTCTTTTATCTTATCACGGAAAGCACATCTCAAAATATTTATGAGAGTGTTGCCAGCTCTTGCAATTATTTGCAGCTGGTTTTACAAGGGGGCCGGAGCCAGTGATGCCAGAACTGATGCCTTCTCACAAAAGTCACTTTTTAGTGGAATCTCCGTCAGATATCTCCCATGCGTGGGGATGAGAAGCAATGGAAGTGCTGCAGGAGTCAGGACAACAGGCAAGTGAAGGGTGCGGTAGGAGATGCACGAACGGATACAGGGAGAGTGTCTCCCAAATTTTAATGGCCTGTGAGGGGGCTATCACAGTCCAGCACCTTTTCCTTCCCCTATGCCCTTCCTGTGTCCTCAAATGCAAGTGAGAACTTGAGTCACTGGTGATCCTTTCTCATCAGAAAAGGAAAATTGCAAGAGAAATTGAGTGAACTGGTTTCCACAGAGGAATCTTTGTTCTGTTGCCTTCAACAACAACCTTGAAAAGCCAATGATGTGGGGAAGTAGTGTACTCCAGTTATAAAACATACTCATGAAAAAAAAGGATCAAATAATGATTTATAAACTCAAGTGAGAAAAGATGAAGGGAGAACCATTTTTTTCTTAATGAAATACATTTCTTTGCTCTGAATCATTTAATGGCTTTTCCTTGTTTATTTTAACAAGGACCATATGCAAGTTAAATATCAGTGTATTAATGACTTTGTACTCATACTGGTGCCTTTGAAGATACACAGTCAACTGAGAACATTGGCTAGTCCTAGACTGAGCAGATGGATTAGTGCATCTTCTTTAATTTATGAATTTTAAAAGTCAAATCTTTCCAAATAAAGGTTTCATAGATGGGCTTTTTTTGGCCTCAGGGAAGCAGCCAGCTGTGAATGGGTAACCTTTATTGTGGGATTTTTGTTCAACTCTATTTAATACACAAAACTTATTCACCATAACAACCACTAAAACCTGTGTGGCCTGGAAAAGGAAAAAAAAAAAAAAAGAAAAGGCAGCAATACCCATCTTTGACATCCTTGAAGGAATACTAATTTAAGCAAACTTCAATTCCATAATGGAAAGAGGTACAAAATGACATAACTTAGAACACAGACAATTTTAAAACCAGAAATATTGGAGCCATTCCTCTTACATAGATATAAATAAATATAAATCTGCTAAAGTCTGTGAAAGTAAAGTATAATGCCCAATTTGAGCTTAAATTTTGTTCTGTCTTTTGTGAAATAAATAAATCATAATGCTCTGTCATGATAGATACACAGGCACGTGGGAAGATATATTCATAAGATATATTCAGAATAGGAAATAAAAATCAGAATATAGGAATGACTGAATTTCTCATAATGTTTTATCACAGCATTTGCATTTTTCTGTTATTTTGAAAGTTTTTACTACGTACCAAACCAGCAAAATGGAATAATGATGCTTACTTATCACACACTATCTAGAGAGAGTAGAAATCTGGTAGAGAAAGGCTATATACATTACAGAAAGCAAATTACCTTGTTAGGTCTTAATCGATTATACCTGATGTTTTTGATGATGTTTTAAGATACAGTTTTGTGTTTCTCCTGACTTCATAAATGTTTAAAATATGTGGCTAAACACCATCTAGCTTAACTTTGACATAGCTTCGTTAAATCTACAGATAGGAAGACTGGATTTAGACAACCTACTGGCTAGTGAGTCACTTAGGAAATTATTGCTGCCAAGCTGTGAACTTCATGTGTATTTTGTCATTGCTTACTTGCTTATCATTTTGAGAAAGACTTGAGGAAATAAACAGACCTTTGGGTGATTTCTTAAATGCTTAGAATGTGCAAAGATCAAAGTGGATGGCTGATACATGATATAGAATGTTTCCTAACACAACTATTATCTTTGCATGTTTTGGCAGCAGCAAGTGCAGTTTATAGCACAAAAGAGGAGAAAACTGGCCAATGTATGACAAACATTCTTGGCCAAGGGATGAAAAAATGTTTATTCTTATTCACAACCGAAGTACTATTGTAATATTATACATTAAGTTCACCACGTTTTCTTAAAAAAAGAGGCAAACAATTTTTTCCTCAAATTAAATGGCTCTTTTTTTGTTTTACATGTAGGATAAAAGTTCTTTCTTCTTCTATGTCTTTATTCCATGCAAGCATATTTTCTTTTTTCATTCTCTGTTAAACTACATTTGGGTTTCCCTTCCCAGCAGTTCTTTGCCCATTTCTTGATCCTTTTGTCCTAACTCTAATATATGCATGTTATGTTTGCCTAGGAGATGAGGTTTGTAACAAGACTTAGGTCATATCTAACAACTTTATGAAGCGCTGAAGCTAACAGGACTGGTCACCAAGTAACATCATGGAATAGACAAAAAAAAATGATTCTAGGACAGCCTCTCCCTACACATACCACCTCAAAGCAGAAGGGGACCTGTTTCCCTCTGCTATCCAGGTAATACAATTCAATAATGGCCTGGAAGGATCCTGTCTGATCATGAGAGAATGTCTTAATATTTGATACCCAACCTTCTTGCTTTTTGGAACTAGTGTCAACAAAGCTATCAACTATCTATCTACTACAGAGTGGAGACACTGATTAATTTCATACAAAACACTAAAAACTTTCAACCATAACATACTGACCTGAAATACACTCTAAAAGAGAGCAGGGGGCTGGGGTTCTGTATTTCACTCGCTGTTTTCCTAACCACCATGTCTTAAAAACATGAAATACTATGATAGTCCTCATGAGAGAGTTTGTAGCTATGGATTGTCAGTTGACTCTCTCCAAGTCTCCAACAAAAACCTATGTGCACACTTCCATAAAAAGAATTTACATTTTCATTTATCAGACAATATTGTGCTTCCTGTATAGTTAGCATAATAAGGCATGCAGAAGTTTTAAAGTGCAATTTGATTGTATAGATCATAGAATCATCTAGGTTGGAAAAGACCTTTAAGATCATTGAGTTCAACTGTAAACCTAACACCGCCGAATCCCCCACTATACCATGCCCCTAAGTTCCACATCTACGCATCTGAATGCACATAAACAATTACACTTGAGCAGCAAAAAGATTTCCATCCACTGCCATGGACTTATGCATTAGAAATAGAAACATTTCTATTCCTAATAGAAATACTTTCTTATAACTTTCAGAACCTTATTGCCATAGGACATTATTTTTAATTGGAGCCAATGGCATTGAGTGTCATTTAAAGGGTCTAGGACATGTAGTAGAATAGAGCCACTTGTCTATGTACATAATTTGCCCTTTAAGTCACAGCAAATTCAATATGCTGTATTACCATGGTCTGGAAAGCAGATACAGTTGAGAGGTTTCATCCGGTTTCTTCTTGTCAGAGATCTAAAAACATCTGTTAGGTGACTCACTGCTCCATCCGCTCAGGTCATGAGTAACTGAGGGGCAAGGCACACTAAAAAAAAATAGGCATTCTTAATTAGCTAGGTCTTCACCAGTTAAAACCTGGAGTTCCTCAAAAGGAAAATACAGTCCACAAGGCAACAAAAATGAGATCAAAGCATGTTCGTATTTCAAATGCATAGCTGCTACTTTGCTAAATAATGTGCCATTAAAACCGAACAATATTTGTATTTCTATAATTCTATTTTTCCTGAGTAAAGTACAGCTGCCACACGATGACTGTGTTTGAAGACTGGCAAGTATTTACTGTGTGTTGATAGGTCAATATTTCATAAGTCCGTGTCATATGATAATTTAACTTCTAGAAAAAATTATGATCGTCCATGAGAAGGACAAAAGGAGATAACAGAGCTTCACTCTAAACTCTGCAGCTGTGAAGAAAAAACCCGATACAAGTCCCTTTCTTCTTTAAGAAAATAAAGTGAAGCAAACCATAAATATCTTCAATCTGTCACATAAAGGCCCACAAGGTATTTACCTACACCTGAACGTTACTCTGATTCTGACAAGGTGCAAAGTTAAATACAGTTACTGTGCATAATCAAATCTACTAGTGATACTCTTGCACTTTTAAAACAAGGTCTTACTGTCTTTCTACTTTGAGATTTAATCAGCTTTCATAGCAAGTTAAGCTAGAACGAGGCACAGTTGTTCTCAAGAAGTATTGGGAATTTTTCTGGACCCATAATTCCAGGAACATTCTATTGATACTCTTCTCCTTGCAGTGCAGTTTCTCCCAAACAGACGTTAGCATTTCAGTGTCCTTAGTACCTATTTACTCAAGCAAGACCTGACAAAACTATGATCACTAAATAATTCTCCTCTAATTGTTTTGAAATCGCTAATTCTTTCCTAAATCCTTCCTAAAGCTCCTAGATCTCAGATTGATCTTAACAATTTTAGTTATGTTTAACGTATAAAAATACTTAGAAAGTTATACGCTGAGCTGACCCAGCAAAATAACTTTGTGGTTTTTTATACTTACAGCTATTCAGTCCTGACATTTGGAAGTTTCCATACTGTAAAACCTCATGTGAGTAGAAAAATATTTTTACTACAACTCAGAGCATTGTAAACCCAAGCAATCTGATAAGACAAATTTCCTGTAAAAAGAGTAGACAATTAATACTGTTACCACATCTTGATCTGTCTGGATAGTGTCTCTCCCATGGAAAACCCATAACTGATACTGTACTAATAAAGCAATCAGTTTCACTCAAGGATTAAATTTACTGCTGACACACTAAGCAGGATTTTTCAAGACTGTTGTATGAATATATAAATCCACTGTAGACTGTAAGCATTTGGTTTGTCACTTGTTATTCCACTTTGTCAGTCAGCTGCACTGATTTGCCCTTGGCTGTTGTCACACCTGGCCCTTCAAGCTGCCGTTAGCAGGGGCTCATTGGCACACCAGTCTCCTGCAGGACATCAACTATGACCACCCATCACCAAACTGGCCAGCTTTCCTGTGAGCCTCATACCAAAATATCATCATGGGCCACAAATGGGTACTTTGGTGTAGGTGTCCTTCATACTTGGGGAGTCAGGGAAAGGGGCACTGCAGGGAGTAAGGGGAGTAAGGGAAATTTGCTTTGCGGGTGACAGGGTCAGCCCAGCAGCAGGGAGAGCCCTTGGCCAGCTGCACAGCACAGCCTCTGTGAGGAAATCCACATCAACAGCCCAAACACAAATGAATTAAAATGGCAGAAACCACACACTTCACTGATGTTAATTCCCTCTCTCAACTCTGCTCTCTTTCTCTGATACTTTCCTTTCCCCTTCAGCAGGGAGTTTAGGCTTTCAGTTTCTGGAATCTTTGCTTGCTGGTGCTAGACTTGGTCTCCGTTGTATAGTTGTTTGATGTTGTTTCCACTTGCATACTTCAGAAGGCTGCCTTTCTTCTCATATTATAGGTTGCACATTCGCCAGACATCTTGGGATTCTTTCTTTCTGCAGCAACCTAATTGATTGATTGTTCACAGTACAATTGTTGGAGAAGAAGAATAACTTACTAATTGATTGGTAAATGAACATGCAAAATAACAGATGTTGGAAACACGGAAAACAATATAAAATTCTGCCTTTAAATGAATAAACAATGTGTGGGAAAAAAATATCAGAGACACAACTCCCTACCCTGCTGCTTTGAGGAATACAGTCTTTTGTCTCAAAACTCAGCCAACCAGAAGGTAGTTTCTATTCTCCAGAATCACTGATTCAGATGATGTGTGCCTTTCACAAGAGTGCATTCACCATGACGGGGGGCCATTTTTGCCTCCTATTCACCTCAAGGGTCTTGTATTGAGGCTAAGTCTCATAAAGTCTTTTAATGCAGTATCTCTGAGGTATGTTTTTCCTAACTCTGTTGCCAGCTCAAATTATCCCAGCTTATTGTTCCTTTCTAAATTAATGTGAAGAATAAATAATATCTTGACAGAAAGATCAGATGTGATTTTGAATAATGTAGGTTTTCCGTGTAATATGTGTGTTCGGGACGAGATGTATTTTTAGCTGAGTTAGTTTGTCTTAGAAAAGTATCAGCTCTCTGGGCTGCATCTGAGCTATGAAAATTTGTTACAGTCCAAGACATATTCTCTGACATTGTTTACCTAACATAATAGACAAGATTTTGCACCAGTGCAACATAAGAACATACAACATAGGACAGAGTTAATCCTATGTTGTCAGGAGCATGTTTTTAAACAGAAGCAGTATTTTCAATACAGACATGGATTTCTTCCTGCTGTAAAAATGAAGTAGAGATAACCTGATTACAGGCTTCTGTTACATTAAATACAGATGAATTTTTATCTTTCTGGGGTGCTTTGTGCGTTCTGTTGCTTCAATCATACAAGATAAAAATGGTAGAACAAACGACCAGAAGAGGTGATCAATACTACAAGGTGCTTCTAATCTTCAGTAATCTGTTTAGAGTTTAAATCCCACTGAAAGTTATGGGAATTTTCCCAGTAACCTCAGTGTAAGATAATCTAGGTTTAACATTTTTAGTATAAGCAAATGAAGTACCTAAGGCCCTGATCTAGATGTATGTCGATATAATTATACAAGTGTAGATATTTTCTGTACTATTGAGCACATAGCAACAAAGGTATAAATTCTACACGAGCATTCAGATTCTGCTGAAAGAAAAATAAACCAGTAACAGCTCTCATGATAGCTGCACGCTTTGCTATGAATTAACTACAAATGAAAAAGGTACCCAGGTACTAGGAGCACAGACTTGGGGGTTTATAGTAATCCAACCATATTAGAGTAAATGTGCACCCTCAAAATTTTCCATGCAGGCAAATCCTTTTGCATAGGAACTCAGGAGTGAGCCAAGAAGGAAAATAAAGGTTAACCAGTACAAACTGTAAGCTTTAGGTGTGCTATGACAATTTTTCCCTTTTAGTTTGCAATGTCCTTGTACTGAACAGATCAAATGATACTGAGGGGAAAAGCACGTAGCTTCAAGTGCTGGAAAGAACCTAATCATGCTGGGAATCACGTACAGCTGCTAGCATGGCTCCGTGCCCTACTGTATGCACCTGTCTTCCAGTAAGGCTAATGAGCTCAGGTACAACACAGGGTCACGGTGAACTAGACCTGGGTTGTGTCTCAACCGCTCAACACACGAGCAAGGCAGACCACCCCAATGCCCACAGCTGTCCTTGCAGACAGTTATGGGTGCAGGGGACTTCAGCAGCCCCAAGGCAAAGTAAAAATCTAAACAGGTGCTCTAAGTTGCTGCAGACTGAGTTTAGAAGACATCATTTGGCTCACCTGGCTACAATCATAGTCAGTCTAAAGCCTTGTGTGCACAAGGACATTATTACAAAGTAAACCAAGGTGACAGTGGAAAATCAGAAGAGCTATTCTTCACTGGCTTCAGGTGCAGATTTTCCATTCTGGGACGTGCACCCTCACCACTCAGCTCAATCCCCATCCAAAGACAGCTCATCCAAAGGAGCTAGGAAACCTGAGTTCAAATCTGTGAAAACAGTCAGAGTAATTGTGATTGCTGTGTAAGCTTATTACACACCACTTGTCCATACTGAAAGATGAACGTAGTCTTACTTCACTGCAGTGATACTGAATAAAACATATGCTGCAGCATCATGTTAATTGGTCAAACAATGCATGACTTTATATCCTGTTAGCCCTGTCAATGTGAGCGTTGTTTTTCTTAAAACCACATTCATCAAAGGCTACATGGGAGGATCTTGCTTGCAAGCAGGGGTTTAGAGCTGTGGCCTTCATCCACGGCAAGAGAGAGAAATCTTATGTCTCTAGACACACCTCTTCTGAGGTATTTAGGCAATTAACACTTATATATGTTTAGATTGTTTGGAAAATTGATTTGAGACCCAAGTTTACAAAGATATTACAAGGAAGTGTCTAGCTTCTATGCTATTCCCTTGGGAGTCCGATGACTAAATACTTTTTTGGGAATTTGGGCATCAGTTTTTTTTTAAAAAATATTTCCATCATGTCTGATCTAACTTTCAGTTACTCCTCAAAGCTAAGAAAACTAAAATTTACGACAATGTGTCACCTGTACATTGTTGTAAATATTAAGCTGACCTGAAGCAGTGGGTGAACTGGAAACCTAACCATAAGGACAGAGGTGGAAAAGAGCTGCACGTTGTCTAAGCTGCCTTAGGCTGCCATTAACACCGTATTTTATATTGGTGATTATTGTAAAAAAGCACTTGCAGGAAATTTTCAGGACTTCAGTAGTTTCTGCAAAAATTCTTTACTCACTATTACCTCTCACCCAGGATCCAAAATAAAATGGGATGTATAGGCTGGTTCCCTGTCAGCACAACGTTGCCCCAGAGCAGCGAGCCGACTGCAGCAAAAACAGCCCATGAAATTCCTGGGGTGCAGCAGGAGGAGGGAAAATAATGTGGAAATTAGGGGCGATGCACACAGATACAAAATGATGTCTGACTTTCAAACAAAGAAAGTTTGAAAGTAGACAACCAGGGAGCATGGGATGCTGACAAGCCAGATGCAGGATGTGTCTCGGAGACCTCGGAGTTGAAAACGTCTTTTGAAGGCTGAAGACTGGAAAGCAAAATACATAATGGAGATGTCAGGCACCTCCCACCATCGTCTTCCCATTAAACCTGTTCAAAAAAACATCAACAGAAGGGTCCGAACGGGAAACTCCCACTGCTCTTTCCCCATAGCATCTCCCCCCGCCCCGCTGCTCCCAGTGTCTCCCCCCCGACCCCGTCCCCGGGTCGACG
>VZTM01035292.1:0-10631 GCA_013400555.1 Jacana jacana
AACAACAATAAAAGTAAATTACATATCTAGTTGCAGGCCGCAGATGACTCTTATTTCTCCTACCACATTTTCAGTAAAAATTTGGCAGGTTAGTAACTTCACTTAGCACCTTTAATGGTCTTCTGAGTGTGTATGCTATGATGAGACAGTCTTAACTGAAAAATTGTTTCAGGCTGCCAAACTGGATCAACTAAGTGTCATTTCATTGGCAAAGTAGAGTAAGCTAGAAAGTGTCATACTGGATGCAAAGATTTAATAATTGTTAGAGGTGCTAATAGATAGATTTATTAATAACTGATTTAAAAAATGGCTGGATAAGAGAAAAGGATAAACAGATATAATACAGTATTTATATTAACCAGAGTGCTAAGTTTTACATGCTGCATGAAGTCACACAGAAAGAATTAATGGACAGACTATAAATATGATCACTCTCAAGCCTCAGACGTGATTAAAAAACATCCACAAGTAGTATACATCTGCTTAGTCTGCATAGATCAGCATCTGGAAAGCTATAAAGGATAGAAAACGGATGGAATCTCTTGCTTATAAAGTAGGATTAAAGTATGAAATAAGTTAAAAGGCTATTTATTCATTTTACTACCAAAATAAAAGAAATGGAGAGTAACAAAATCAATTTTCAATTTGAAAACACTTTACTTGTAACTGCACTTTATATACCAAACCAAAAGCAAAATGTGTAATTTTGTGCATTTTTTCTTAGAATTATGGAGACATTTCTAGTTTGATACTTAAAGAAGCTTTTCAATATTCACATGGTCTAGAAGCTATTAAAATTTCCTAAAAGAGGCACATCAGCGTTGTCAAGTTCGGCACAATCCTACTGACTTGTTATACAGCTTCTTTTTTTGTTCAAGGAAACTGTTTTTTTAGGTTACAAAGAGTTATGAATATGCCCTCAGATTTTTATATTGTTCATATTCCCCAAACAGACTTCACTGTTTCACTTCTTATACTGAAGAACTTAATGAAAAACAAGTTTTAAAACAGATGCTTTTGATTGCAGCAAAATCCATACTCNCTGCTTATTCCTGGTGTTCACTACACCTGCTCCAAAATGGATTTCAACTTCAGCAAAAGACTCAACACTGCCTTTGGCTCTACCTCATTTAGGGCAAGAAATCTCTTGGGCTTATCACAGAGGACTAAATCTAGGAGACAGAAGTAAATCAGAATAATACGGACTTCAAGATGGCAGCAGAGAAAAAGAGGCTGTACCCTGATGTGATAGCTCATGTTCACACTGGTGCACCATTGTCCAAAAGCTGCAGGCATTATTAACCTTGGGGATGCCTCCTGTTACTTGGAGAATAACATGCATTGTCCTCCACAGTAAGTCACTGTGGAGGCAGTACGTTCAACCTGCTTTTACAAGTTTACCAGGGGAAAAACCCAACTCTGCAGGATTTATGTGAGCTTGAATGAACACTAGAGAGACTCACATTTGGAAGGTAGATATTGAAATTCTACTTGCATGGGCCAGTCTGTAGATATCCATGCATAAGCTCTGTACTGACATTTATGTTCTGGCCAGTCTGAAGAAGACAAATGAGCCTGCTGAGAGAAGGCATGTTGATTCAAGTACCATGTCTTCTAGAAATAACTGATTGTTATAACAGTTATAACTTCTGCAGTAGGGCTCGGCACTTGATGTCTCTGGTTCTGGATATGTTCCAAACTTTCTTTGTGCTGTGGTTTGTAAACACAGTGCCAACCAACATGGCTGAGGCTTTCCTCATAGCTGACATAACTTCAAATATACTGCATAATATCTTTGAGGGACTTGTGGTGTACCCAAAGGTGACTGGGAGTGGAATTTGGCAGTAGCTTCCCTTCATGACCACAGAGAATATAATCATGGCTATGGTGAAACTACAGAGCACTTGTCAGTACTTCTATCAGATTTTTGTCCTTTCCCAGAAGTCAACTGCTGTTACAAGTGGCGATAATGACTTCACTGTCCATGTCTGTTCCAGTGCCATCCAAAGAGGAAGGAGACAGAAACTTTACCTAGACACCACATTACTTTTAAATCTAGTCCCTCACAGTCTATATCTGGAAGATGGAAGAGACTTGGTTCACCTGAATGCATGCATATAGGAGGACGTGCACCTGA
Source organism: Jacana jacana (assembly GCA_013400555.1). Classification (NCBI taxonomy): domain Eukaryota; kingdom Metazoa; phylum Chordata; class Aves; order Charadriiformes; family Jacanidae; genus Jacana; species Jacana jacana. The sequence goes on from VZTM01035292.1 coordinate 2,138, forward strand.
TCTGCAAGTACTTCAGGGACAGAAGACAAAACTCTGTTTCTTATCCAATAGACAGCCTGGATAGCCAATTTTTAGGAAAGATGCTACAGGCTTGGAATCAACCAAACTCAGAAATCAAGGGCTGCTAGGAGGATTGGATAAGACCTAGCGTGGGGCTGAATGTATCTATAGGTCACTTTTGGTTTTGAACAACCTGAAACTGGAGCCAAACATATGTTGTTGGGGCCCCAAAGGAAAAAATGACCCCAACCCCCCAACCAAGCTGAGGCGGTCCTCAAAATTGCTCTAATTAATCTGTAGAAAGGAAGTGTGGAAGGGCAATTCAACAATGAAAAATTCTATTATTGGGAGCTATATAAATTTATGGATAAATACAATCCTTAATCCATAGACAACACAATTTGAAATGACGGTTTTGGATCCTTTTATCCCAAAATAAAAACCAGAAAACCCAATGTTAATACCTTAACCTCTCCTTTTGATAAATTTCAGACATCCTGTCAGGTAAAGAAGGGAGTTGTTTTTCACAATATTGTATCTGAAATAATCAAAGCTGGTACATAAAATTATTACCGCTGTCATCAGTTAACAATTTACCTTATTGGAAATCTTAGTAATGCATTCATTCTTTCCTTTAAGAAACTATTCTTTCCTTTAAGAAACTTCCTTTAAGAAACATCTTAACATCTTCCTATATCCTCTGAATGCTGGGATTTCATCAGCTAAAATGTAAGATTTAGCTAAAATGTACTCACTTATTTTATTTCTCACTTCATTTAACTTTTCTCCAAGGCATTTAGCTTCAGCAAACCTGTCAATGCAAGCATAATGATACAGAGTTATTCTAAAGAACAACTAGTTAAAATAGTTGTTCACAATAAAGTACAGAATTCCTCAGGACTACTTTTTGATTTCTAAGTAGAACCAGTTGCAAACAATTTACTATCAGAAAGGATTGTCTGGTCAAAAAGGAACAATTTCTGAAATAGAAATAGGTTTACTAGACATACAAAACCAATTTATTTGACTAAGTTTTAAAAAGTATGTTATTTCAATTCTAACAATCGGATTATCTTGAATATTGATATGACACCACAATATTAATTTTAATATGCAATGTTTTAACATACAGTTATAACGAAGTAAAAGAAAAAAAATCCAAGCAAAGTCAAAACGTTTGATAGCCTCAGAACTTCTGCTCACCAGGAATTTTCAAATTTCAGCCTGTAATTTGCATATTGCTGACAATCATTGTTTATGTTAAGTGAAAACATGCTAAAAAAACCTCTCAAATAGAAATAAAAGAAAGCGTGACAAAAATAAATTCTGTTTTTCTGCAGATAGTCCTTATGTGAATGAAGACTTTCACATGATATTCAGCTACTGCTCAAATACAGATACAAGTCAAAGCTAGCCACATGAAGATATGCAAGTAGCAAGCAAGAAGTGAGCTGAGGAGGATGGAAACCAATGAATCAGGCTTTGGATACTCCCCTTTTGCAGCATGCTAATAGCTTGACCTCATATCAAAAATGGAAACACTTCTTTTTTTATATATATGAAATTCCCACCACGTATGTTTATAAAATTCATTGACCACTTACTCATTATATTCAAATAATCAAATCTTCGCATGGTATGTAAAATGTTTCCTTCCCTCTCTGGAAGGAAATGGCAGACCTGGCCACCCGGGATATGGACAAGGCTGAGCTACTGAACAACTTTTTTGCCTCAGTCTTCACCGGCAAGGGCTCAAACTGCACTGCCCAAGTCACGGAAGGCAAAAACGCCAGCTCCGAGAAAGAACTGCCCACAGGAGGAGAAGATCAAGTTTGAGACCACCTAAGGAATCTGAAGGTGTATAAATCCATGGGATCTGATGAAATCCATCCACGGGTCCTAAGGGACCTGGTAGATGAAGTTGCTATGCTGCTTTCCATCATATTTGAGAAATTGTGGCAATCTGGTGAGGTTTATGCTGACTGGAAAAAGGGAAACATTACCCCAATATTTAAAAAAGAAAAAAAAAAGACCCAGGCAACTATAGGCTGGTCAGTCTCACCTCTGTGCCGGGCAAGATTATGGAGCAGATCCTCCTGGAATCTCTCCTAAGGCACATGGAAAACAAGCAGGTGATTTGGGACAGCCACCATGGCTTCACCAAGGGCATATTGTGGCTGACAAATTTGACGGCCTTTACGATACTGCCACAGACTTGGTGGACAAGGGCAGAGCAACAAACGTCATCTACTTGGACTTATGCAAAGCATTTGACACTGTCCCACACAACATCCTGGTCTCAAAACTGGGAAGTCATAGATTTGATAGATGGACTACTCGGTGGATAAGGAACTGGCTAGATGGCTGCACTCAAAGGGTTGTGGTCAACAGCTCAATGTCCAAGTGGTGGCCAGTGATGAATGGTGTTCCTCAGGGGTTGGGACCAGTGCTATTTATGGACAGTGGACATGGACAGTGGGATAGAGTGCACCTTCAGCAAGTTTGCCAATGACACCAAGTTTGGTGGTGCAGTAGACATGCTGGAGGGAAGGGATGCCATCCAGAGGGACCTGGGGCGCGAGAGGTGGACTACTGCAAATTGCATGAAGTTCAACCAAGCCAAGTGCAGGGTCCTGCACCTGGGACATGGAAATCCCAAGCACAAATACAGGTTGGGTGGAGAATGGCTGGAGAGCAGCCTTGAGGAGAAGGACTTGGGAGTGATAGTAGATGAGAATCTTGACATGAGCTGGCAGTATGCACTGGCACCCCAGAAAGCCAACTGCATCCTGGGCTGCATCAAAAGAATTGTGACCAGCAGGTCGTGGGAGGTGATTCAACCCCTCTTCTCTGCACTCCTGAGACCCCACCTGGAGCGCTGTGTCCAGCTCTGGAGTCCTCCACATAGAAAGGACATGGAACTGTTCAAATGGGTCCAGTGGAGGACCATGAAGATGATCAGAGGGATGGAGCACCTTTCTTATGACGACAGGCTGAGAGAGCTGGGGTTGTTCAGCCTAGAGAAGAGAAGGCTTCGGGGAGACCTTATAGCAGCCTTCCAAAATCTGAAGGGAGCCAACAGGAGAGCTGGAGAGGGATTTTTGTCGAGAAGTGTAGCGACAGGACAAGGGGTAATGGCTTTAAATTGGATGAGGTGAGATTTATATTAAATCCCAGAAAGAAATTCTTTACTGTGAGGGTGTTGAGGCACTGGAACAGGTTGTCCAGGGAAGTTGTGGATCCCCCATCCCTGGAAGTGTTTAAGGCTAGTTCGGACTTTGAGCAACCTGCTCTAGTGGGAGGTGTTTCTGCCCATGGCAGGGCTGTTGGAACTTGTTGATCTGTAAGGTCCCTTCCAACTCTAACCATTCTACGATTCTATGAAAAACAAATCTCTAACTCATAACATTAGCAAAGACAAACTTGAAGGCTGTCTAATGAGAGAATGGAGACATTTAGTGAATTATATGAACTCATTTTAAATTATGAGAAATCACAAGTGACATAAGTAAAACCCATCCTTTCCATAAACCTCATCCATAGGTTGGATGGGGCTGAAACAGCTGAAACACAGAAAGCAAGGAAAGAAGAAAGTGGAAAAAATTAGTGGAGAACAAAAAGGAAAGTAATAATGGAGAACAACAAAATGGAAACTAGACCTGCATCATTTCTGTAAGCCCAGTAGAATTTTACTACTGGAAATACTGACTGGAACATCTTTGTGCAGTATGCAGTATTACATTGGAGTGGCTGGGAAGATTTCTTGGTAGAACATTTCGGCAGAAAATGAGAAGCATTTTTCTCCTTCTCAGAGAAACAATGCTAAGAGAACATGGTTGCACTGAGAAACAGGATATTATTAAGTTCTCTGGAAGTCAAATACAGGAAGTCCAGATTGCAGACATCTGATTCTGTCTGGGCATAAAGACAGATTTTTTTTGTTTCTTTTTAAGGAGTGCAGCCGTTACTGCTGTATAGAAGTAAAATAAAAATAATTGCTTTGTACTAACTGCAAACTAAGATGTAGAAAATCACTTTTTCTATCTTACAAAGCCATGTCCCATAAGCAACTATCCTTATATGATAGTTTGAATCTATTGTCTTTCACTTGAACAGTAAGCCAGTAAGTTAGCTTAAGGAGAGAAATTATCCTTAATGATATGTTTCCCTGCTTTTTAAATCCAGAGAGGGTACTGAGTTCCAGTACTGAGTTACCACCCCTGTAAAGAGTTCTAAAGTAGTAGGTTAAGTTTTGTGTTAAAAACAGTATTTCTATTATATACATATAATTTTGTATTATTGCAATATATAATTACACATATATACATTTAAACAAGACAAATGCTTTTCAGTTTTTGAATTAATCATCTGATTACATTTGATTATTTATACACAGGTAGTTACAGAGAATAAAAGTATATTGCATATGTGTGACTATGTATATTCACATGTACATGATTAAGTTCACAGTCCAAGCAACAATGGCAGCCTTCACAGTCAAACTTCCAACTAGGCTCACTAACAGTTCACCATTCAATTAATATCAGAATGATATAATTAGCAAGCCAAGAAAATCTATCTAAAATACCCAAGAGAAAAAATAAGACAGCTAAAATATGTAATTTGTGAACCAAATACTGTTTGTGGTATGACAGAAGTGGTTATGCTACTATAAACAAAATTATTAACATGAGAAGCCTACATATAAAGGGAAGTTATGGTAACCTTTAAGCATGTGGTGTCCACGCACATCTTCCTGTGCAATTTGAACACTGGCTGAGTAACAGAGCTTTTTTGTAACTGGTAGTTCAGAGGCTGCATTCCAAATTACAGACTGGACTTGATATAAAACCCTTTTAATGAACTTGGTAAACTTGAAGCTATGGACATCTTTGCTAAAAATGGCTGCAGATGGCAGGGGAAAAACATTTTGCTCCAGAATATCAACATTCACATTAGCACTGACTTCAGCAATCAGCTGGTGCGTGTTAGAGAGGGGTTACCCAAGGCACTAGTCTGAGTCTCTTTGTTCTTTAGGGAAAGCAAATATGGTGTCCAACTTTGTGGGTTCTGTCTGACTCTATTACATGTTCTGAAACCAGAAGGAAAAACTGGTTTGCTTCACAGTAATAACAAACAGAAAAAAATATGGAAGAATTATGATGAACTAGAGGAAATTCAGGGCATGGTTCATAACTGTATCGCTCCCGTTATCATGCTGTAACCTCAAAGTGTTCTGTTCAATAGACAGCAATGCCAGAAGTGATTACAGTGTCATAATTTATGCAGTGATATAGCATGATCTGATATGTTGAACAAAATCTAATATCTTGCCAATTTGTGTCCTGGTGGCTATGTTACAGACCCAGGTAGGAAGTTAACCAGTTCAGAAAAGTGATAAATAGCAAGACTTTGAATAAGTCACAGAGATGTGGAGATAATTTTTTGCCGTAATTTCACGGAAGTAAATAAGTATAAGATTGAATGACATGGAAAACACTGTATTTTGTACCTCTTAAGTGGGAAAATTGTGTCAGTAAGAAAGAAGAAAAAAGCTGGAGAAACCTGGAGAAGGAAAAAACCCCAGGACAAAAAATAAGAAAAAAGAAAAATAAAATAATCCACACAATCTGTTACCATAAATGTTAGTTACAAGGGTAGATTGAGAGATCTGCTTTTGGCATTTCCAGTCTCAAAACTTTGTATTTCTCTAGCATTACAAAGGAGGCTTAACACTTCAAAAACTGAAACTGAGACAGTGCTAGTATCCAATCAACATGGACAAGTGTTGATGGTTTGATTTTCGAGATTTTCAATATCCAATTTATGAAAATTCAGGTTTTCAATGTCTTGCCACTCTCACCATCTTCACTGGAAAATTTTGAAGTGTTTTGCCAGCATTAACAATAAATGTGGAGGAGGAAAGTATTATTTCTGTTTTTGAGGGCAAAACTGGCAGAGAGAAGCTAAAATCACTTGGCAAACAAGTTAGGAACAACAGACAAAAGCATATGTTAAACATCTCCTAGCTTACTGTCCAACTCAGTGCTGAAGCCAGTAAAGTATTTTGACAATTGAAATTGCAGTAACCGAATCAGTCACATGGATCCTACTTCCTCCAGATAATTCATGATCATGAATGCCATTTACCACATTGTTTCGGCATGGCTATGAATATAAGATGACTAAAACTAGAAGAAAGATGCACTAAGATTACTCATGCTACTTTCATATTTACACAGATTCTTATTCTGTCACCCACTCAGTGCCTTCTGAATACAAAAGAAACAGCAAAGTTTCTGTACCAAGATCTCAATAGAAGCCTGGGATGCCTGGTGTAAAATTACGCATTTCTACCCAGAGCCATAAAGAACCTGCCTGTCTCCCTCCTACTGTATCTTGCTGGGATACTCACCTCTGTTTTAGAAGCTCTTTGTTGTCCTCAATAGTTATACTGTCAGGATGCTCCTGCTTGAAAACTTCAAAAGCTTCTTGACATCCAAGGGAAAACTTTCCTACTGTCCCAAGAAAAAAAAAAAAAAAAAGAACAAATTTAGAGTCATTAAGAGACAGACATTTTACATTTCTTTAAAACCTATTTAGGCAAATACAGCAAGTCAGCCCAGGGGTCTTAAAGCACCCAGATCAAGATCAGTGTTTCACTAATGGGAAAGCATTTTTGACAAAAGATTTCTCTCATCCGACAAATCAATTTCATTTCACTTTGTTTTTCTAAAGTCTGAATGTTTGGGCTATATAATTTCTCAAGACAATGTAAAATGCTCATAAGTAAAATTTCAAAGATTTAAAATATGTGACATATTCTTAAGTGTGAGCCTGAGTTATTTTCACAAGAGCAAACAGCAATGTGCTTCTATATTTCTTTCATTCCTGTTTCATATTGAACCCTAAACATACCTTGAATATTATCAGTATTCTTGGAAGAAAAAAAATTCAGGCTTTTGTTAATTATGCATGTTTCATCCCTCTTAGTGAATGTTTTTCATCCTCTTTTACATGTAGCAGGTACTATACCTACAAAAAAGGGTGGATCCTGCCTTTTATCTTTACAACATGATGTTTGTTTCCTTCTGTGTGCCAGGTCAAGACCTATTTAGTCCTCAAATCTGTTAAAAAAATCACTACAGAAAGGTATTAAAGTCTGCATTATTTATCAGTTCTCAGTGCTAAATGACCTACAGATCCAAGTAAGAAATCACGCATCTGTATTATCATTAACAAAACAATTCAAACACTTAAGGAGAATGAAAGATTACACCAGCATCTGTGTTATCACCAGTACATGTATGTCAATAAATCAGTAAGGAGAAAGGATGAGACTTGCACTTAAATAAATTACAGTAATGAAGATCAGGAGCGGAAAGGGCAAGGGATTTCTGCTAGATTTCACACTAAAACTGTGAAAAATGAAAAAAAAAAAAATCTCTCTCTTATTCAACCTCATGATTTGAAGTTAATCCTGAAAATTATATTCCTTAAACAGGAATTTGATGATCCTTAGGGATTTTTCCCCCTTCTAGAGCCTGTCTTCTGTCCTTCCTTCCTGCTTCAGAGCTATCAAGACCCCCAAATCTATTCTGCCCAAGAGCTATAAAGTTTCCTGGGAGTTCTGCTGCACAAGAGCTTTCTACACACTTTGTGCCAATAGACCAGTCTTACTGATAACATACGCATGCATCAATGTCAACTATTTTCCATTGCTTTGCAATTTTGGCATAAGTGAAGATGACACATTAACAAAACATACCTAAACTGGTTGAGATATGCAATACTGGGACAATACATCTTACTGGAGTCTAGCAGCAGAAACTGTATTTTATAGTTACTCCAAATATGTTCTGCTAACCCTCATCACACCTGTAATTATTCCCCACTGATTTCAGTGAGATTTCTGCAGTGCATGATACTGTTTACAATGAAAGTTGGTAAGAAAAACTAGCACTCAGGTCTCAGTAATCAATAGAAGTTTAAAAAACTTTATTCAAATTACAGTTGAAAAATTTGCCCTCTGTTTCAGTCAAAAGAATCAGCACATCTGTTACTAATTTGAAAATTTTGAGTTGAAAATAGAACCACCAGGAATGTTTGAATGGCAAAGCATGCAGAAATGCTCCACCCTTTTTGAATAAGAAAAATCAAAGAAAGATACAGTGCAGTCTTTATTGCTCTTTGGTCCAAAGGAGCAAGAGGATTTAGGAAAAAATATTTTTCAGTGATGATGAACTGAGAAAATAACATTCAGGTTTTGTCCTTGCCTTGAAGTAAAACAGGCAACTTTACAGAGTTGCAGCATTAATTTTAATATGCAGCCTGAACTGACCCTCTAGAATTGCTTTTGTTGCAAAAAAAGTTTGCATTAAGTGCAGACAGCCTGGATGAAAATCATGGCTGGGCCTAAAATAAACAATGAAACATCCTTACTCCTATGTAACTCTGCAATGAAAAGTAGTCGACCCTTCTGGCAATGTGCTGC
>VZTM01035296.1:0-10066 GCA_013400555.1 Jacana jacana
GAGCAATGCTTTTACCTCATGAGGTGATGGCAGGGCTATGGTTTGAAAGGGGGCATAATGCATTTATTTCTTCTCTGAAGCTGGAGGTTGGGAAAGGAACTGCAATTTTCCTGGGGCTACATAATTCTCCTTTACACAGTTCACTGCTCAAATGTGAGCCATATTTTCTCCCAAAATTCTAAAATGTGCATATTTTGTTGCCGATGCACTATAAAATTAGAGGACTTGTAGAGGTGTCTGGTTTTCCTGCATATAATTAAGTAAAAATTAGATATTAATTGCTGTGCCATGCTGTGAGCAGATTCATGATGCTTCTCCCCCAAAACAGTGCTGAGATTGCTGAGATAATGAAAAAGTTAAGCATTACTGTGGAAGTTCATAGTATATAAGATGATAACCCAGCAAAACAGAAGCAAGCACTATCAACAATTTTAGAAGAATGAAAATAATAATATTGAAAGCTACTCTTTCTTAAAAACATTGACATATTTGCTAGATTTTACTTGTAAGTTTTTTTCTTTTCTTATTGGTGCTTCAAAGTATGTTTAATACAGGTAGCTGTCTGTCCAATATATTTGCAACTTCTGGAGATTTAAAAGAGGGCTAAACCGAATTATATTATTTTCCCTGATTTGAATGTATGTGTATTTTGCATAAACAGTGCATAAATGTTTTATGAATCAGGCCCTTAATTTTCACAATTTCTGAGGCATTTATATGCATCTCTCCAAAATGAACAGCATCTTTCCTCATCTAAAAATACAGAGCAGAAATATTTTCACTTAATACCTTCAGAAGTTTGTACTTTTAGCTTTCAAGTGCAATACTAACTTCTGTAAGGTAAAATTGTTTACTTATACTTTCTTTTGCCTGAAGGAAAATGAGCAATTATGTAAATTTTAACTGATCTGAGTGTCTGTGTGACGATGTAGATAGAAGACCAAATATCCTGCACAACAATGATGTGTTCATACAAAGCTTCCAAACTGGGAGTTAATGTGCATTGCAGCATTTTTGCTTGAACTGGCATTGCAAAAAAGAAGTAGCTTTTCACTAAATACATGGGAAAGGGAGGTGAGAACTGGTATAAAGTTACTCGGCTGCAAAGACCTGAAGTTAGACCTTAAATCTCCTCTCAGCAGACCATCAGACAAGTAATGACTTGCCAAAAAACCCAAGCATCTCCTTTGAACTCATTCCTACGAAACTGATTCAGGCCACAAAAGCCAAGGGTAAGTATCATTTTAACATCAGCAGGTTTTGAATCTAGTCCCTTTAGGAAAAAGGTTTCACAGTCCAATCCAGTTCCTTCAGCCATACAGGAATACATTACCGAACAAACTAATTGCCACTCTTGTTAGCAATGGTAATCTTGGTTATCAAACCTTTTATGTACAGGCAGATTTTAGCTTAGTTTGAATCAGTGAGGTCTGAACACATTTGTGTTCAAATGTGTATGTTGAACTACAATGTAGCCAGCTATCACAGGAGGAAACAACTTCTGGAATATATTGCAATTCAGCTGTTTATTGTATTTTAGAGATGGTGCCCACCAATCACTTGCCTTCTAGCCTTAACTTTTACATCCATATTATATTTTTTTATACAGATATAATGAATCTTTTTGATCTAGTGGCCATACAAAAAAAGAAAAAAAGTTTCAGTGTGCTTCACTTTTGAAACAAATCTTCAAGCTTATATTCTTTTTAATATCAGTGATAAATAGTTTGGGCAGATTGTTTCAACAGACTTTAACAGTAATCTAAAAAGATGAACACAAGGTATCTTCTCAAATAAGAGTTAGAGAGACTTTTGCATTCAATATATTAAAAAAAAAAATTGTTTGTCATTGGAGGGCTTTATATATAAACCTAGTTTACCTGACTCTTGATTGTCCAGAGTCACAATTTGATGGACTCATTTGCGTGGAGGCACTACCTCTGTAATCTCAATTTTGTATCACTGAAATAAATAAACTGTAGATAGTAATTTAACTTAGAGCCTTGCCACAGGGCAAAAAACTGTTCCCATCCAATATTGTGACTGATCATTATTACCGCAGAACCTGGCCTGTGTCTTGAAGACATATTTCTAATGGAAGTCATAAATGTTGCCTTCTGAGCTATATTGCTGACTAAATATTGGTTTCTCTTTCTGAAGGATCTTCTAGAGCTTTGTCAGCCCTGCTGGCATCTTCATTCTCATTGTTTGTTAACGGTTCTGCTTCCTTCAAGTCAGCGTTCTTCTGTGCTTTCTGCTTCTCATCTTCTAACTTCTTTTCTTTTGCCAAAAGCCTGTAGTTAATGGTATTGCCAATGAACAACCAGATACTGGCCACAATCACAATCACTCCGCAGACAAAATACATGTACTGATATTCACCGGTAACATCCACTAACCAACCTGAAATACAAGGAGAAGAAGAGAGTCTTTAGAGAATACCTAATACAATCCGCATCTTTTCCTAGGAGAAATACCTATATGTTGCCTGCTTTTGAAGTTGGAGTAGAAAACGTGCTCAAATGTTCTAACATATATAGCAGAACTCTAATGAAACTTTTATTAGTCAAGCTAGCAATTGTCACTGGAATCACTAACAATGGTAAAATGTTGAAGAACAAAGTAAGTAAAGCTTAATGAATAATGACAGACAGTTTTTCAGTTCTTTCATTTTCCTTCTTTCATTGTCTTATTGTTTTATTCACCTCCTAATTTTGTATCCTATTGTTTTGGAGTGACTGTCTGACACTCATGGAGGCTGCATACAGACAATAGGATGAAAAGGTATGTGTCTTTTTAGGCTGCTGTGCCTCAACTGCTTGCTTTTCATTTTTACTTTCCTGTGACTGGTGAAAAAGATAGAAAGGCTTGTGCCTTCAGCTATCATGCTCAACTGCTGAGTTTTGAACTCTGAAGCCTGTACCTAAAAATTACATCCACAGCTCTGAGATTAATTTGGTCATGAAATGACATTACAAAAATAATATATAACTGTTCTTCAACTTTTTGAGCCAGTCTTTCTAAATTTTCCCAACTGCCAAATCAAGATTTGTATGTATCCAACTTTTAGCTCTGAACTCCGCTACACTATCATTGATATTCACAGGATAACCTGCATGCTTCAATCTGGTATGTATTTAGATTCTTTTTACTCGGTTGAAGCCATAATGCCAGCCTGTTCACTTGATACACACTTACAAGCCGTCTTTTCTTTATTTCACAAGCTTAGTGTTGGGAAAAATCTCAAAAAGCACTGCAAGTGTAAAATTCATAGTACAATTTAATCTTTTTAATCAATAAGCAGTCTCATAAAAACTATGATTAAAAATGAAATTTTGCATTGACATTACTTTAGCATAATATTTTAAAGGATATGAACTGTTGAAACTGGAATTTAGCTTTTCTATATGCTCACCCCCTTTGTTGTCTTTATTTAACAAGACAAACCAGTTATTCATACAGTTATAGCACAAACACATCCTTTGCAAAATTTCTGCAAAGCTAATGCACTGAAAAATAAATAGCTGCATATCTATTTCTCCATAAATATTAGATTTAATATCTTTAGAGTTAATAGTAATATTGATTTCAGAACCTGACTGAAAAGGCTGGACTCCATTGGTCACAAATTCAGTCCCCCCACTAGGTGGCATAGGAAGAGTCTCTGTGAGAATATATTTTGTTCTACCATCACTAACATGAATTTGTATGTTAAAAGACAAGGGAATATGGAATATCTTGAGGACTATTAAACATTTACTCACACAAATATATTGTACTGAAGTGAGTGGAATTGTTTTGGCATATTTAAAATTTCACTCAACAATATTATTTTCATACAAACTGTGAGAGTAATCCTTAAAACACTGATAATTATAAATGGGTTTAGGCACATATAAACTTTCTAACTTTTGAGCTTTTGTGGATCTGCTTATGTGGGTATAGTGTATGTTCACAAGGCTTTTAATCTCATAATCTTTATATTTTCATATTATTGGGCTTATACTGCAACACAAACACCTCAACAAAAAACAGAAAATACTTTAGGTAAGACTTTTCATCATTTTTGGTGCCAGAAGCCCAAAAGTTATGAATACAGTCCATGCTATACACTTAGGCTCCCTTTAAGATCCCCTTATACTCAAAGGAGAAACTGGCAACTTTACCATCTTTACTCAGTGTAGCATGTTTCACACTCTGTATTGCCATAGACATATATGTATGTTATAGAAACAGGCTAACAGACTGCCGAGGGTGAGGTTTTGGTGTGAAATCATGCCAGGGCACAATGACTCACAACTCTATGCTGGAATCCCACCTGGCACTCACCCTGTCTTGGCTGCTGAGCATGCCCCTATCATAGAATCATAGAATCATAGAATTATAGGATTGTCTAAGTTGGAAGGGACCTTTAAGATCATCTAGTCCAACTATCAACATCACTAAACCGTGTCATTAAGCACTATGTTAACCCATCTTTTTAATGTCTTCATGGATGGTGCCTCATCTACTTCCCTGGGCAGCCCATTCTAATGTCAATAACCGTTTCAGTGTAAAAAATTTTCCTAATATCCAATCTAAATCTCCCCTGGTGCAACCAGAGGCCAGGGGAGGTCTCTTGTCCTATCGCCTGTGACAGGAGGAGACCAACACGTGCCTCTCTACAACCTTCTTTCAAGTAGTTGTAGAGAGTGAAAAGGTCTCCCCTCAGCCTCCTCTTCTCTAGGCTGAACAATCCCAGCTCCCTCAGCCTCTCCTCATAAGTTTTATTCTACAGACCCCTCATCAGGTTTGTTGCCCTTCTCTGGATGTGCTCCAACACCTCAATGTCTTTTCCGTGGTAAGGGGCCCAAAACTGGACACCGTACTTGAGATGGGGCCTCACCAGCACCATGTAGAGTGGGACGATCGCCTCTTGAGTCCTACTCACCACATTGTTTCTGATACAGGCCAGGATGCTCTTGGCCTTCTTGGCCACCTGGGCACACTACTGGCTCACGTTCAGCTGACCGTTGACCAACACCCCCACGATCTTTTCTGCCAGGCAGCTCTCCAGCTACCCTTCTCCAAGCTTGTGTCCATTATGGCACCTCCCTACTGGTTTCTTCTCTCTAGAAATGCCAATCCTCTCTGCTTAGGCAAACTAAATTTGCCATTAGATTAGACAAAACAAAACTCACTGTGAGTTTTCCCAAAAACTGACCAGTGGATTTGACCAGTTCAAGACAGTAAGAACTGTTTCAGTAAAGAGTAAACTGGAGCTGAATACGTGTAAATGAAGGTGGCAAAGATAGCACTACATGCTATGAGGAAAACATAGATTTATCAAATGGATTTGTGGGCCAGTAGAGATATACGCTTAATCTATCTACTGCACATGCACACATTGTATGCCTTTCAGATTCTCATGTGGATCTGCAGCTGTAAAGTGCATAGATAATTGATGCAGTGCACTGCTGCCGCAGTACATTACTAGTCACACAGAAAACATTAAATAACATTAAGAATATTTTTTCTATTATTTCAATGCTAAATTGCAAGATTGTGCTGTATGCTCTGAAAAACGGAATAAAAGAGATTCTTACCTCCTAGAGGAGGGCCTATGAGCACAGGGCAACATTCCACGATGGTGACAAGTCCAACCGCACTGGAAAATCTGGCAGCCCCAACAAGGTCCATCAATGTCTCAAAAAGAACGCTGCTAACCATTCCAAATGCAAACCCAAAAAATACAGCATATATCACCAAGCCAGTATAATTTGTTGCCAGAGGGCACAAGATATGACAGACACCATTGTACAAGACAGCAAAACTAAAAAAGTACTGAATCTTTGGCCGGATAAACTTGGAGTTTGCTACAAGTCCCATTGAAGGCCTAGCAAACATGTCTACAAAGGCTAAGATAGATAGCAAAAAAGCAGCAGAATATTCATCAATTCCCTTGTGCTTCGCATAGGGAGCCAAGAACACTATTGGAGCAAAGAAACCGATAAACATAATGACATTTCCTGACAAGTAGATCAGAAACCCTCTGTGTTTGAAGAGGGACAGATCTAGATATTTATTCATAGTTTGACAAAAAGATTTCTTGCTGTTTTTGTGCAAGGTTGAATCTCCTGTGCCTTTTTCAACATCCTTTTTTGCAGGAGGGACTGTTTTCGGTCCAACAGGTCTCATAAGTGACCCAGCCACACAGCAGTTCAAAAGAAGTCCTCCCAGAATGAGAAAGCTTCCTTTCCAGCCAAATGCATTAAAAAGGAATTGATTGAGAGGTGCCAATGTGCTGAGAAACACTGGACTTCCAGCCATGGCCAATCCATTAGCAATGGGACGCTTCTTATAGAAATACTTGCCAATCATGGTCAAGGCAGGCTGTAAGTTGAATGCTAAACCCAGACCTAAACAACACATAAAATACAGTATTATTGAAGGTCATGCACTAAAAAACATACCACAGTTCTTTCAAGTTATTTTTCAAATGACCAATATCCAATCCAGTGATTTCCAATGAAGAAAGAAACCAACTAGCATTAAAGAATTCTAATTCTAAAGCTTCTTTGCCATCCGTATGTGATGATGCCAAGATTATGTCACGGTGGCATGCTACTATTTCTGCCTGTAGCACTGTAATAAAAGCCCAAACTCCTTGTTCTGTTTCAGCAATGATAGAGACAGGGGAACTACAAAGGAATGATGGTATCAGAGCTTTGACTCAACATTTTTATGTTTACTAAGCTGTAATGCAATTCTTTCTTGGCTCATTTCACAAAAGTTATTGTCACCTCAGCTACAAGGACTACAAGGTATATTTAAATGCAAAAGTCTCCTCATTTCTACTTCCAGCCCTATTTAAGATCAAACTTTTGTAAAAAAGTGGAGCTTAAAATAGCCAGTTATTACAGAGCACATTCAGGTCCACTTCCCCAGGTATGGAAGTCACTACTAACAGTGGAGTTGTAGAGGACATGCACGGTACCAGACCACTGCAGCTGAATGTATAAGCTGAACCATTCTACTGTGATAGTCTTATTCCTGGACCCTGGTTTTATTCTTTCAGTGAGCACTAAGTTTAGGATGTAAAAAAATAAAGAGCTTTAAGAAATAATCACTGAACAAAGCAGGACTCCTTTAGTAGAAATACAGAGAAAGATGAACCTGAATACAACAAGTATTATCTCATTAGTTTATTACCTGACAATATTTCATCTTACTAGTCTTTCTTATTCTGAGGAGGTAGTTTAAAAAAAAAACAAAAACAAACCCACAACTTTTCATAAGGAGGTTATTTAATTTACTGGCTTTATTATCACTTTAGTTCATTGCCTTAGGCAATATCCAATATATGAATATTTTTGTTTGTGGATTGACCTTGGGGATTTTAAACCGAAAGCTATTGAACTGAAAGTTGTTATGCTTATCCGTGAGAGTATTTATATATACAAACTCACAGAAAGCTGGTACTAGCTTTTGCCTTTTTACTAGAATTCTACTAGCCTTTACCACCTTGTTTGGAGTGTTATGTGATTGAAAGCTAAAAGAATGAATTTGAAATTCTGCACAAATGACTGTAATAAGTGCTGTCATGAGCCAATCAATTTTTATATCATAATTACAGTGCAGTGTGGAACAGTACATACATACAGCATTTATTGAATAAAATCATCAGTTGTTCCTGAAATATCTTAAGAAATAATTTAACATTATACCAGCTAATTTAAAGAATTAGATAGCTCAGGTAGCTGAAATTAACTGATCTTGCTACCTTTTTGGTTTGCATTTGTACAGTGCCTTCCACAGTGTGTTCTTGATAAGTATGGATCATTGGCAGAACAGTATTAGAAATGAAATAATATAATTTATATAATATAAACTAATATAATTAAAATAATATATAGAATAGAATAGAATAGAATAGAATAGAATAGAATAGAATAGAATAGAATAGAATAGAATAGAATAGAATAGAATGGAATGGAATGGAATAGAATAGAATAGAATAGAATAGAATAGAATAGAATAGAATAGAATAGAATAGAATAGAATAGANATAGAATAGAATAGAATAGAATAGAATAGAATAGAATAGAATAGAATAGAATAGAATAGAATAATCCGTTTTAAACAAGACTCTTACCTCCAACAACACCAATACATATATATAGTTCAAGGACACTATTGCAGAAAGAGGAAGCAATCATACCAAATGAACACAGGATACCTCCTGCTATCATCACAGGCCGGCTACCATACTTATTCACCAAAATGCTGCTTATGGGACCTGTTGGTATAAAGAAAAGACATAAATGGGTAACTCTATCATATGTGTCTTTGTATTTAGGACAGATATCTTGGAATGCCTTGCTCTTCCATCCCAGAAAAGCTTTAGCTGTTTCTATACCAATTTGTCTTACTAATACAGTTTGTGAATTTGCAGACACGCGAGCCTGGATGTGGACATATTGCCTCCATGACAATATAAATATCGATTACTCATGGAGACAGATCAAAAGATTAAAGACATCAGACAAGCAAGAGGGATTGTTACAGTTCACAAAGAATCAATAGATCGGTCAATGGAAGTTTTGAAAGTGCAAGGGCTGAAGAATTTCAAGTATGAGACAGATTTCAAAACTCCAAAGAGCAGGCAGAATCTCCAGGCAAGCAAACTAATAACCGATCTTAATACTGTAGCATACCCTGGACCCCTACTTAAAGCTACACATAGACTTAAAAATATTGTCAAATCAGATTGTAAATCTCTGGACCCTGAGGCCCGTTTTCGCTTACCTCATCCAGAAAAGAGTGTTACTGGGCAGTAAGATAAGTTGTCTGGGAAAATCTAAGATGTAGTTCAGCATAAAGACCTATAAACTTTGAAAATATTGCTACAGGACCATTTTTCAGTTTCAACAGCAATTCAGTTTATGGTGTAATTACATCCATACTAAACAAATACCTAGTGTGCAATTTACCATGACATACATTATATGTTTTTTAAATGACCATGACTAGAATAGATGGTGTGCTACATATCACTATTAAGAGGTTGTCAAAGCTCTTTAGGTAAACCTGCATACCATCTGACTGCATTATATTTTGCCCAAACCATTATGAATACTCCCGCTTTTGCAATAACCAAGCTTATCCAACTCAAAAACAAATAAAAAAAAATAATAACAAGAAATACATTTCAAACTGAAGATAACCCAGGCACCTGGCATAAACTGGGATGCCAAGTTCTCCATTTGGTTTTACTGCAAAACATTCACTGTACTGGTAACAGTTTTAAGGCTCTCTCTTTAAAAATATCTAAAGGAATAAAACCCAGAAACTTCATAATGTGAAAAAGCTAAATCCAACTAAATCTAGAAGTATGTTTTCATAAGTACAGTTTTATTTTAGACTCCACTGTTTGGATTATTTTAAATATATTAGAGTATGGGTGTATTGTAAATATTAACTGCTACTTGCATATAGAACCATAGGATGGAACAGAATAGAATTGTCTAGGTTGGAAGGGACCTTAAAGATTGAATCCAACCATGAACCTAACACTGCCAAAACCACCACTAAACCTTGTCTGTAAGCACCACGTCTATCCATCTTTTAAAGACCTCCAGTGGTGACTCTATCACGCCCCTGGGCAGCCTGTTCCCATTTTTGATAACCCTTTCTGTGAAGAATTTTTTCCTAATATTCATCCTAAACCTCCCCAGAAGACGATTTGATATTAAGTTGACTGAAAAGCAAAGACTTGATTAATGTTTAGGTCTTAACTGTTTGTGCACTCATTAAATAGCTTGGGTCACAAGGAGTTTAGGGCAGCATCTGTTTAAAAAAAGGTCCCTCTCCAGGCAGCAAAGACACTGGCTAACACATTCAGCTTCCCGCCAGTAAAAGCAATATATCTTCTTGCTCAGGCTGCTGAAGGTGTGGGCATAGAGGATAACCAAGGTGGCTGTTTTACTGGCAAAGTAAAAGATGCCAAGAGTGAAGACATTAGGGCTCACCTTACAGACACATAAACATAGGAGACCAGGCTCTGCTGCTCACTGAACTGCAGTTT
>VZTM01035305.1:601-11437 GCA_013400555.1 Jacana jacana
GAAATTCTTAACAGATAGAAATGAGATGCTTAGACACTTTTTGTTTCTTCTTGCTTACATACACACATCATTTTATAACAGCATAAAATAATACAACATATTCTAACGCTGTCAGTCTTGGATCATGATTAGGGCTCCTGGGTATGACAACATTTCAGGAACCCGGATGTCATGTCGTGATAACACCACACATTATGCTCAGTTACATCCACTGAAAGAGGCAATTAAGTCCAACTGTTGTATATTAATTACTAATGCTAAATGGAGAAAATGAAAGAAACTACTACCTTGATGTCTTGAATTTCTCTATACTGAACCCTATTGTTGGAACAATGTCCTGAGTTTGAGCCTTTGAAGGAAAAAAGTACAAATTTTAGAACCAAGTTAGAAAATGTAAATAAGTATATTTGAAACATGAATACATTACAGAACTATTTTTCTCAAAACTATGCAATATAAAGTATCTGAACTTGTAGAAAGTTTTTGTATTACAAAAGTTCCCAGAGAAGTACAGTAATTCAAAATCAAGGTTTTGTATTTTCCAGGAAATACATCGAATGCTATTGGACAAGAGCATTGAAATTTAAGACATTTTNACAGAGCTGTCTGAGAAAGTGACATGCAATCCTTTTACAGCCTTTCTAGAGCCCCTCATGAAAATCACTAACTATAAGCAGTTGCCTCCTCACATACAACAGAAGCAAGCTCAGCTTGTTCACCTGCAGCTTCATTATGGAAACAGTGTTCAACCATTATAAACAGTTCCTGTCAACATGGGAAAATTTGTGCACAGTAGAAGAGGAGTTACCTCTTCAACATTTATTTTAAAATGTGTTAGTCCCAGAAGAAACAACTGCAACCAGATGGGGAAACACTTGCATTTACCAGACAACTAATATATTGCTTTTAGGGCAAAGTAGTAGTTCAACTCAGCAGAAGGCTGGGTTGATCCAGAGCTCACAATCATCAAGTTTGATCTAGTGACATTTGTTGCTCATTACAGAATTTGTCATATCTTGCAAGGATAGAATTAACAATGGTTGTATGCAAATCTACCCTCCTAAAGCATCACATTAAATGAAAACATTCAGAAGGAAGTTCTCATTACACATCTTACAGTAAAGCAAACAAATTCCATTTGTGTAATTCTCTTAGGACCTTTTCTAATAGCTATTACTGTGATAAATCTTGAAGTCTATGTTCAACTCTAGTTAGGAATCCTTTACTGCTTAAGGCATAACATAAAACCTCTGCTACAATGCAGGTCTCAAAAATTACATAAATATATAATTTGCCTGGTACAAATTGCAACGTTTTCCCCAAATGATTGGCAGCAGACAGTAAGAAGTTTATATTGCTCAGAAGGCTAGCAGATTCTTTACCGTGTCACAGTTTTTAAATGGTGTTCGGTGGCATTCTTCAGGAAAAGGTCAATGGAAGTTTAAAACCAAAAGCAGTGCCTTGATGTAAACAGCATAAATCACAATTTACCAGATGCATATAACCAAGATGCACAAGCCTCTGGCTTTGAACATGCCTATGAAAATTCATCTATTTTCATTCCATAAACACATATAGAAACAAGGTAACCCTATTCTACATTTTGCTTAGAATAATAGGCACACTCAGTGGCCTGAAAAACATTTTTCAATGGCTAAATGTTTAAGCAAGTATAAACGCTACTTATTTTGAAAGCTATTCTGCTTTAAAAATACAGACATCACCATTAAGTGTGCACCTTCTCTTGATTTTCTTATACACATTTCTCAGGAGGAGATTGAAATCATCATGATAAATGTAGACAAGTTGTTATACAACTGTATTAATCCCAAGTGTTGGACACATTGCTCTTAATTGCAATCCTGTAGCAAATATTTAAGTGATTTAAGACAACTGCTTCAGATCCCAATTTCAGCCATCACAAACCCTTCCATATTGGGTGATCTTAGAAGAAACGAGGCATATCATCAGTGGTCTTTTGGAAAATGTTTTTATAATATGTATGTGGCTACTTTCATTTAGTTTTATTTAGCTGGAAACTCTTCAAGTATATTTGTTCGACTATACTCGGTCAAAAAGCTCTTCGCATTTTTTCCATGGTCACATTTCATATAACTGCATGCAACTCCAGTTTAAACAAATATCAACTCCGCAGTAAAAACACCAACAGTGAACTAAGTAGGCTACTTACATTGGAAGGTTTAAGTTTATTTATGATCGTTGTTTTGCCGCTATTGTCCAAGCCAAGGCACAAAACGTGAACCTCCTTTTTCTTCAACCCAAGCCATCCGGCTAGCTTGTCAAACAATCCCATAATTCCGGTTCAAATACAGAGGGATCGCCTGTTGTTCAGGGAAAGAGGTAAGGAAATAGCTGTTGGGAAATCATTACACGTACAGCAGCACTGGCACAGTAGGTGGGCATGTGGCTAAGCAGTCTTTAAACTTTTGAAAGGACAGTGTGAATAAGACACGACACAAACACTGCCACAGCAGGTTTGCTTGGTATACTAAGCAAATAGAGTGTAAGCTGATTACAGCGAAGAAGCCTTGATACAAAAGCAGATTGGCCGTTTATAGCCCTCTCTCTATAATGCAGTGTCCCTGATTCACTGGGTGGTAATATCGCCATAATTCTGAGCAGTCCAAATTGAAGCACAACTGCAATAACTCCTTACTTTCCAGCAAATTGAAAAAAAAAGGAAGACCATTACATTGCACTTAAAATTTTCAGTAGTCCCATCAGTCACCACAATTTAGACAAAGCAAAACATTTCCCTCCTTCAGCACCTGCTATGTAATTTACTGAACTCTGAAGTAAACAAAGTATCCTCTGTCAATTCAATTGAACCTCTAATTGTAACAGGCTTTGTCGATATTAACATGTATAAATTAGGAACTCATTCACTACAAATAGAAACCGATTATAATAGTTCCAACAGGCATGCAGCCAGACTCCATAACATTCACCCACACCACAGGTACGTGCCAAACTCCTGATGGAAGTTACCCAGCAGTAGCACATTCAAAGGAGCTTACATTGTTCATTCCTCTCCAAGTACCTAGCTGAATGTACTTTGCAAAATAATAACCCTTGTCTATCCTGAATGAATTCCACTAAGAGTAATTTCAGCAACCAGACACATTCAATAATACAGTATTTAATAAATGCCAGAGGAATTGTGTGGAGTGGTGAAGACTGCTTTTCCTCTTAATAAAGAAAAAGAACACACTACTAGACAACTCAGTTGTGGTCTAAGTTACCCCAGAAAATCATGACAGGAGGAGGAAGAGGAAAAAAAATCACCAGTGACAAGAGTTTGGTCTCACTTGATTAAATGCATTTTAGTAGAAATAATTTTTAAATCTTTGAATTTAACAAAGTCGTGTAAACCACCACCTTTGTTTACACTACATTTTTTACCTTATCAATACAGATCCTTTTTAAAGCTTTATCTAATACATTTTGATTCTAGACTACTAGCGATCTACCAAGTAGCTGTGTGTAACAGCTACACACATGTCACCAGATTAAACAAGCCCAACATTAGTTATAGCAATTTCCTCAAAGAAAAAATGGACATTTTTTTTTCCTCTAAATCCCTTTATTTTATGCCCCGCTTCTTTATTAACATACATACAGCTCTAAAAGCAGAGTAATGCTTACTGTTTATTAACAAATTAACATGACAAAACCCCATGCCAAAATACATTACTTTCTGGTCCAATCATGACCCTTACCTATATTTTCTAGATGATAGGATTCAAAAAAGTACCTTGCAGGTACTCTTAAAATGGAAAAGAAGAAAATGCGAGCACTTAATAGATACTTCAAGGACTTAACTTTTAAACCCAAAAGCCTGAAGTCCGAGTTAGGTTGGCAGTTGAACTAGATGATCTTAAAGGTCCCTTCCAACCTAGATGATACCATGATTCTAAATACATATTCTTTGACAACAGTTCCCAGCAATATTTTTATTGTAGCCATTTTTCCCTGGAGTTTTTCATAACATTTGGCAAAGCCATTAATTTAAGAATACTATGGGGAAAAACGCACCCTTGACCTCTTACCCTGCTGCTTTTCTCCCATTATTTTCCTCAGCTGTGAAGAGTTACAGCAGCTACAGCTGGCACGGGTTCCTTGTTTCACCAGCTGATATTTAGCCTACAATGCTATACAGTGTACGTTAGATACGTCCTAAAATCATTTAGGATAGAATTTGGTCCAGGAGCTTGTTACCGAACCCTATAAACCTTTATCAAGAACCCTAAGCCTGTCTGAGACACCAGTGATTAACTTTTGTGGCTTGTCACTTGTTGTGACTAACCAGGCTGCAAAGCTCCCGAGGATAAAGCAGTCACGAAAAGCATTTCGAGTGGCGGTGGCCTGCTGTTGGGGAGCAGAGCCAGGCGAGCTCCCCGCCCCCGAGATGCTCCCCGCAGAGGGACAGCCACCTCTCTCTGGTGGCTGCTTAAGACATCGCAACCCGCTACTCCAAATCACCAGCACGCTGACAGCGCCGATGCCTAGGGTGCTGGCTGTACACACCGTCGTTTTGACCTTTTGAGATGGGAAGGTGGTCGGGGAAGATGGGCTGTGGAGGTCCCTTCCACTCTAAACGACACCACAAGTCCAATTAATTCACGTGAAC
This sequence comes from Jacana jacana, assembly GCA_013400555.1. Lineage (NCBI taxonomy): Eukaryota > Metazoa > Chordata > Aves > Charadriiformes > Jacanidae > Jacana > Jacana jacana. Next base: position 5,253 of record VZTM01035305.1, read on the forward strand.
TACCCAAACGTAAACGCTGAGACACCAAGGCTAACCAAGCCGCCCACAGGAGGCCCTTTCAGACGAACATAATTTAAAACTTCAGCTATAGTTTCTTTTGTTTCTTGCAAGACCCCCGATTCCCACCGCACTCGGGGTGGGCGGACGAAAAGCCAGGGCGCAGCACGTCCCCACCAGCGCCCGGGGCTGCTGCTGGCCGCTGCCCGGAGGACAGGGCTTCCCTTCCCACCGCCGAGCTCCCCTCAGCAGCACCCCTCGCAGCCGGCCCGCCCGCCCCGAGCCGCCCCGGCAACAGGCGGAGGATACGAGTCCCCCTCGCTCAGGGCGGGATGGAGAACTCTCAAATGGAAGGCTAATACTAGCCAACGCCCGCCCCCGGCCGCAGCACCCACCTCGGTCCCCGGAATGCCAGCCGGGCCCAGACGCCACCGCCTGCGCCGTTGCCGAGGAAACCACCTCCCCGCCCCTGCCCGCCTTTTCCGGTGATTAGGGGCGGNTTATGCCCCGCTTCTTTATTAACATACATACAGCTCTAAAAGCAGAGTAATGCTTACTGTTTATTAACAAATTAACATGACAAAACCCCATGCCAAAATACATTACTTTCTGGTCCAATCATGACCCTTACCTATATTTTCTAGATGATAGGATTCAAAAAAGTACCTTGCAGGTACTCTTAAAATGGAAAAGAAGAAAATGCGAGCACTTAATAGATACTTCAAGGACTTAACTTTTAAACCCAAAAGCCTGAAGTCCGAGTTAGGTTGGCAGTTGAACTAGATGATCTTAAAGGTCCCTTCCAACCTAGATGATACCATGATTCTAAATACATATTCTTTGACAACAGTTCCCAGCAATATTTTTATTGTAGCCATTTTTCCCTGGAGTTTTTCATAACATTTGGCAAAGCCATTAATTTAAGAATACTATGGGGAAAAACGCACCCTTGACCTCTTACCCTGCTGCTTTTCTCCCATTATTTTCCTCAGCTGTGAAGAGTTACAGCAGCTACAGCTGGCACGGGTTCCTTGTTTCACCAGCTGATATTTAGCCTACAATGCTATACAGTGTACGTTAGATACGTCCTAAAATCATTTAGGATAGAATTTGGTCCAGGAGCTTGTTACCGAACCCTATAAACCTTTATCAAGAACCCTAAGCCTGTCTGAGACACCAGTGATTAACTTTTGTGGCTTGTCACTTGTTGTGACTAACCAGGCTGCAAAGCTCCCGAGGATAAAGCAGTCACGAAAAGCATTTCGAGTGGCGGTGGCCTGCTGTTGGGGAGCAGAGCCAGGCGAGCTCCCCGCCCCCGAGATGCTCCCCGCAGAGGGACAGCCACCTCTCTCTGGTGGCTGCTTAAGACATCGCAACCCGCTACTCCAAATCACCAGCACGCTGACAGCGCCGATGCCTAGGGTGCTGGCTGTACACACCGTCGTTTTGACCTTTTGAGATGGGAAGGTGGTCGGGGAAGATGGGCTGTGGAGGTCCCTTCCACTCTAAACGACACCACAAGTCCAATTAATTCACGTGAACTACCCAAACGTAAACGCTGAGACACCAAGGCTAACCAAGCCGCCCACAGGAGGCCCTTTCAGACGAACATAATTTAAAACTTCAGCTATAGTTTCTTTTGTTTCTTGCAAGACCCCCGATTCCCACCGCACTCGGGGTGGGCGGACGAAAAGCCAGGGCGCAGCACGTCCCCACCAGCGCCCGGGGCTGCTGCTGGCCGCTGCCCGGAGGACAGGGCTTCCCTTCCCACCGCCGAGCTCCCCTCAGCAGCACCCCTCGCAGCCGGCCCGCCCGCCCCGAGCCGCCCCGGCAACAGGCGGAGGATACGAGTCCCCCTCGCTCAGGGCGGGATGGAGAACTCTCAAATGGAAGGCTAATACTAGCCAACGCCCGCCCCCGGCCGCAGCACCCACCTCGGTCCCCGGAATGCCAGCCGGGCCCAGACGCCACCGCCTGCGCCGTTGCCGAGGAAACCACCTCCCCGCCCCTGCCCGCCTTTTCCGGTGATTAGGGGCGGTGCCTCCCCCGAGCCCATACTCCCCAGCCGGCCCAACGGCCGCTGGCGGCTCGGCGGCGGCGGCTGCCTCCTGGTGTGGCCTGGCCTAGCCGTTGTCCGGGACTGTTCCTCGGGTAGGCGGACCCCAGCTCGGGAACCTCCTTGTCGCTGGTAGTTTAGCGTGTTGCCGTCTCTGCTGTGCTCGGGTGCCTGCAGCGCGCAGGCCTCGGACACCGGTGACAGGTTGGAACCGCATCCGTGTCATCTCCTCGGTGTCCGAAGCCAGTGTAAACTGTTTTTTCCCTCCCCCGCTCCTCTGCCCTCCTAGCGCAGCTGCAAGAGGAGAGCTGAGTTCGAGGAATACTCTGTAGGAAGAAAAGCCTAATAAGAAGCGACACCAAAGGTGTTTACAGCAAGCCCTGTTCCTCGGTAGGACGTTTGGGGAAATCTTGAGCCTGCCTGCCCTTTAGCTAATCCCAGCAGACGGGGCTTGGGAAGAAGGCGGCCTCTTTAGACTAGACACAGCCTATCGAAATACACCGTGGTAATTTTTTGCCTCAGATGGGTCTGGGTCTGCTGCACAAACTTGGAATGACTAAGTCACTTAAATAGAGCTTTAACTGGAAGAGTGTGAGTTTCCCTCACTCTGTCGTGCCAGTGCAGGTATTCCTAGGATGCAGAAGACAGGGTCTGTATAGGCCTCCCTGTGTTCAGCTCAACACCCTGCACTGCAGACCCTAATGACACCCTACGTCCTGAAGCAGAAGCTGAGGTGGGGAAGACCTTAGCGTGCTGTCCCATCTGCATCCCTCACAGACTGGCAGTGCAAGCAATCTCATGCTCTCCTTGCTTCAATCTGCTATTTCTGTAATCCCAGATTTTAAGCACAGTTTTGGGTTTGCCCTTCACTTTTAAACAGAAGGTAAGCGATGACTTAGTGGTGGAGCTTGTGGTTCTTCCTCTGCTTCCTGAAATGAAGTCTATTGTGCTCCTTGTTTTGAAGAAGCAATTTTCCTTCGCAGTTACACCCCTGCTATGAAAAGCCCTACCCTAGTTTCACATATACTGAGCACTGTTTTCAGTCTACTGTCTCGCCTTCTGGAAGAGGAGTGAGAGCAGAAATAATTGTTTGGTACTGATATGGATAGTCCTTTTGCTAAAAATCCCAAGCCAGAAGCTCCCAGTTATAATGAGCTTCATGTTAAACTTCAAAGATTAAAAATACAACAAACATTTTGTTTGTCATTTGGCTTTTCTAATTCTCATTGTTGCTTTTATTATCATTATTACTAATTTTTACTATTAGTATTGGTTTGAGGTAAATTGCAACCATGTTTTCATGATTTCCCTGTAGGCAGAAAAGTTCTGATTAAAAGATGAGATTCCCTCATAGTGACATTATGAGCCGTTAAAGGAAAATCAAGTAGCATAAATCTGACTGTGAAATTCTGGGTTGAAGCACTTTCTAAATGCTAATCAGGTTGTGGGGTAAGTATGTATTCGAGGAGGGTGCCATCTCCTACTTTTTATACTGAAATCAATCTGTATCTGAAGAACTAGTTCTAAACCAAATGAAGAACGTATAACGGCAAAGGCATTTCTGTAACAACATCTAAAATGAAATATTTGTTCTTCATTATAGACAACCTGACAGTCCTTCGTGAGAAAGCTCTTCCCATGTAACATATGCAGGATGTAATAGACTGTGGACATCTGACATTCATTTCCTTTTAGTCTACACAAGCTTCTATTGAGTTTTGTATTGCATGCATATGATGTTACAAAATGAAATGCTAATGCTAATTATAATTTTAAACTTTTTTTGAGGTAGTGGCGTTCACTTCTTGTGAATCAGTGTACTGCCCTGGCATTATTTACATAATGCCATCAGTTTTAAAACTGCATTTGTCAGTGAGAGTTCTGGAAAATGCTAGAAAAGGACTTGCATTAAAGGAGTTGCAGGCCTCAGTGAACCCCCCTAAGGAGGGCAAACAGTGCTGCAGAATCTTAATAGCACATTAAAATCTGTTTAAAATTCAGATTCCCGTTGTCTCTCAAGAAGAGAGTGCTGTTGTTTGGAACTTTTAATGTGTATAGTTTTTTCCCTGATGTTGTTAGCTGTATGTGCATTTTGACAAAGCATTTATCAGAGCATAAATGTCCAATGGGAAGCACAGAAGAGTCCACTATAATTAAGCATTCTTTTGCTGAAAAAAAACAAGAACACCTTGAAGCATCTCAAGTGTTAGAACATATTGCCGGTCCATCTTTATTAGTACACCACCCTGTGTTAAGCAGCTGGGGTTTTGCATGATCATGTATGACAGGCTTCACTGTGTATCATTATATTAGTAACCTAAGGCAAAACAAACACCATTAACTCAAAAATAACCACCAGTACTGTAACTTTTATTTGCTAATAAATATCTTAATAAACAGGCTTACCCCATCTGTAAGACCTGATAATGCCTCTTAGGAAATCATAGAAAAATAAAATACAGTAATAATCAGTAACTTGTACTTTGTACAAAAATCTTATTATGTTGCTCAGCAGGTAGCTTTGCCAAACCCCATATTCTTTCTGCAAAGAGATGGCATATGTAATGCAATTTACCTTAAAAACACACTAATGTTGAGAGCTGAGCATTCTATTACACTATTAATTTGTAGGCATGCCAGCACATGAAAATTTACATGGAACATCATATTATCATAGGAATAGAATAACAATAATAATAATAATAAAAAAGATAACACCACTTTTCAGTAAATAATAACAGCTTCACTTCTAATGGAAATTCCCCTTGGGACTGCAAATCAGTATAGTAAGCTTTTTATTTCATGGCTATTCCTACAATACTGTTATAAACTAGTGAAAAGGCAGAAAGGAAAAATGCAGAGGGGACATGTATGGGAGATATAGTATGTGAAGAAAAGTCATTCTGAGCAGTGAGGCAGTCCCAGGGGGAAAACATGTATGGGAGATACATTGCGTGAAGAAAAGTCATTCTGAACAGTGAGGCATTCCCGGGTGGTGGTGGTGGTGGGAACCAAGGATACCAGCTGTGAAATGTTCAGTCTCTCTCAGAAGGAGTAGATCGTGCTTGCTGTGTGCGATGTGAGACGAGTTCAGACTGATGAGGATACAAGTTAGGGGTACAGTACCAAGGCTGCTTTTCTGTGAGATGAATGGTGAAGACCGAGTCTCGTGTGGTTGTCATTATTCAAATACATCTTGGTAAGAGGAAAAGAAGCGACAGCAAAACAAATGTTATCTGGGGTCTTTAAAGAAAAGCTGGGTTTCAGACTACCGATGAGGATATGAGCTCTGTGCTGAGGCCATGGTTTGTTTGTAAAATAGCAAATATTATGATTATACCATTACTTTTGAAGCCATCTACCTTTAAAGTTTTGACATGGCTGCTTAAATATATAATCTAAAGTGTCTGTCATCAAATAGTTATTCATATATATACACATACATTAATACATTTTATGGCTATGCTAGAACAGCAAACTATGGAGAGCAGTCATATTTAGTTGTGTACAATCTAATTTCACAGAAGAGACGGAGATTAAACCCCCTTTTAATTCAGGTACGTTTAAAACCAACACACAGAAATAGATAGAGGCTATCCTGAGAAAACATACCAACCACATTATCTTCCAAGCGTGAATCAAAGCTAATTTTTGGAAGGTAGTAAAATATTTCTCTTGTATGTTTTTTCTATAAGTCAAAGTGATTTTTTTTTTAAAAACTGAGACAAAATTAAAACAATTCCAACTTGATCAACAAAGGTTGCTTTGCTAGGAAATAAACTATTGCCTTTCTGTAAATAGGGTTTCACATGATCTTTTTTAAAGTTTTTTTTCCTTGTTAAACTGCAGATGCAATCCTGAGAAGTGTAGAGTGTCTGTTGTTCTTACCAAAGTCAATAGGAGTTATACTGCACCAAATAAGAACAAGCCCTTTTCGTTAGTCTCTGGGTTTTCAGTCACAGCATCACAGTGCATGTTGTATCTGATACCAGCAGAGAATTTTGACATTGGCCTCAACAGAAGCAGATGCAAGGCTGTAGGTAAGAGCAACGTATACTGAAGTACTGACTAAATCAAGTTCTTTCACCAGACTTAACCAAGAAACAACTTTCCCCACTTTTAATCTGAAATA
>VZTM01035305.1:14053-24082 GCA_013400555.1 Jacana jacana
GTCTAGTCCATTTTTTAACCTCATGTTTTTGCATCAACCATTTTTGTTGGTTTTCCTTTCTAAAATTCAGCACATCTTTATATACTATATGCTGGCATATCCTTACTCATATTCCCTTGAAATTTTCCCTCATTTTAACCTTATAAGTGTCTATAAATGGCTATTTAAAAGAAAATAATTTATATACTGTTTAAACACCTTTGGTGACTTCAGCAGATGACTCAAACTTGTTATAGCATGGACTACATCTTACCAGAGATGCTGGCTCACGGGCACTGTGCTTCTCTTTTATGATCACTGACAATTTCTACAGTAATTAATTGTACAGAAAAGCATAAGTAGAAAGCGTGTTTGGTGTGGTGGTGAGCATCAGGTGATCAGGCTGCTTTCTCTAAGCCAGTTTGAAAATGTTTTTTCAGGCTGTGGAGGAAAAGGGAGGCTGTCCATTTCCAGATAACAAGCCAAAGAAGTTTTGGCAGTACTATACACATACAGTGCATGCTATTAAAAACTTTAAAAGTTAATGGAGGAGATCAACTCCATTAGCATTATTGGGAGCTGGGTAATTAATTCTGTAGGTTTGACAAATCCCAGACGTTATGATATACATTTTATTTACAATTCTTTATGTACATATAGACAAATATTTTATATCTATAGCGTGCTCAACATGTCCTGGTCCATAATCTGAGGAACTGTATACAACCATAGTACTCATGGAAGTGCAGTATGCACTACTAAATACAGTACATTATGGTAGAATGTATTTGTGAGCTGCAAGTGCATGGAAATGTCTTATGCAACTCTTTTGGCTTTTGTTAGGGCTCCTTAGCGCAATGCACACACTTCTTCCTTTTTCACCTTACTGTAATCTTTAGGGATATTTTTTCCTTTTCCATGGTGATTCATTTTTCTCTCCAGGAGATTTCAAGGTCACTGTCTTATTAAGCATTACCTCAGCCCAACATGTCTTTCCCTCACTCTCAAAAAATAATACTACTATCATTATAAAAAGAAATAAAAATAATTATATATTCCATTTATTCTGGAAAGATCAATTACAATTAGTGAACAAAAGTATTCTGGAACAAAACTGTTTCACAGAATACAGTGCTCTTCAACCACAAGCAAAGTGAAGTATCTCTATTTTTAATACTTTTCCTAGAAGATGCGATGGATGACAGACTTTTTAGTGTAACACTCACTTTTGTCACTCTAAAAGATATGTTGGACTCAATTAGAAGTGGGACCTTCTTTCCTCTCTCTGCTGGACATATTCCATGATAGACTGACCCCATCAGGGGTTAGCTACAGATACCCTGTCTTCATAATTTTCTCATCTGCTGGAACATGTCCCATAGAACGATTGCATCAGCTGACTTAAAACAGCTAAATACCTGCTTCAGTTTGCAATGGGGCCAGCTGAAATTAAGCAACTGGTTTTCAATACAGGTTAAAGTACGTTTTATGCTGCTTTACCTTGGTGGATGATATGGTCTATGGGGTCAGTCTAAGATGGCGATTGCTGTGGTTAATACAGTCTTACTAGGTACCTCCACAGTCCCAGCTATTCCACAGAGTAAATCTACTGCATCTGGATAAAGGGTGTCTGTACATTGCTTATGACCCACCTTTGGATTCTGTATGAATCTGCATTGAAAAAGAAATCAGTGGAGCTCAGTAATAGGTTCATCATATAAAAAATAGAAAATGGATATCAGTCTTAAATTACAAAAAACCCAAAGTGCTACAATCTATGATTTCCATGTCAGAATGATCCAGCTAATACCTAATACAATTTTGGACACAGAATGCTGTGCCCAGAGCAACTAATTTATTTTAATTTATTGTTGAGTTTATTGTTGAGTGCACTATTTGCAAGTAAAGGATTGCCTTATGCTGAAAAGCATTGGCTGATAGCTTAGACATGCTACGCTTTAAGACTTTAATAAAGAGACACTGAATTTGTAGTCATGGGAAACAAAAAAGGTAACTTTTGTTTAAGAAAATATTGAATTAAATTAAGAAAATGTTAAACTAATATAACTTAACTCAATTCTCTTCCTTTCACCTCATGGAGTGCCATTTCTTCTCAATAATTCCAGTTGTAAACACCTCATGAGCAAAAGCTACTAAACATTCTGCTGTCACTTGTTCAATTTTAACACCAGCATTATGGGCAGGATCTTTGTCACAGGTTCAGTATAAGGACAGGATACAGTGAATGCATGAGATTCATCTGACCAAACCCAGATGCCTGAATATGCACTAGTTGTTTTGATCTCTTTGAATGCAGAAAAAGAAGTGCTTCTTTGGCACGATTCATCTAACCCAGAAGTAAATAATTACATTTGTGAGATTACTCACATTCTAGCAAGGGCCCACTTATCTTCATTGATTAAAAGGGAACCTTGGATGACTAGCTCAAATGCAGACCTCCAAAATTATGTGAAAAGAATTCCTCCCAATAGGTCTCAGGATTCTGACTGACAAGTTGGGGACAGCTTGAATAAGGATAACTGGTATGGTTTCCATGTTACATGATGATCCACTTGTCCATGCAGCACTTCATGGAATTGTCAGAATTGGAAGGGACCTGTAGAGATCATCTAGTCCAACTCCCCTGCCAAAGCAGGACTGCCTAGAGCACATCCAACTTGATTCTCAGTTAACTTTGGAAGCACTGTGATTGGCACGTGATGGAGAGCTGGGACAGTGCACTTGTTGGCCCAGAGACACTAACCTGGTCCTGCTCAGCAGTCAAGGCCCTCACTTAAGCTATGTTTTGGAGGCTTACGTGATGCAAGAGTACTGCTAACGGTACAGATGGATGGATTTTATTCTAGATTAATGACAATCAGATCTGTGAGAAAAAATCTACACATGGATATTATTTATAAATAACAGAACTATGTCTGTATGTCTACATCTTAATACCTTTTTTTTTTTTTGGCTTGCATATCATGCTCACTTTATTTAGTGAACTCTCAATGAGTACTTTTATTCATGAAGCACTCTGCGATGTGGGCCACAGTCTCAAAACCAGCTCCTATATTTGCTTAAATGTGTTGAATATAAAATCTAACTGCACACTGCAATACGGAGGATAACTAAGTAGAACTAATTTTCACCGGAAGAACGTACCCCCTGTAACAAAAAGAGTTACTCTAATTTCACATATACATTTGTGGCCTGCACAAAATTAAGCTTGCATTTGAAAAATAACCCCTGTTGGGTTTTTGTTTGTTTTTAAATGAAAAAAATTAGAAAAAAACCCACCAAACCAAAACAAGAATAGGCTTGGAATCAGAGCAAGAGCAAACAAAATGTTACCAAAATGGGGAAAGTGTAAATTTGATCAAGATAACTATTATAAGAGTGTCATAATGTACCATAACAGCAACAAAAATCTAAGCTGTATAAACCCACAAAATTCTGGATTTACAGAGTTTTTAATAAATATCCTCACCCAAAGAATCCCTTTCTCTTTCCTTTATGGTTATTCAAACTCTTGTTTATATAAAAAATATATCTGATTAATAAATGTTTTAATATTGTTATATTTTTTCTATTGAAAATATATTTTCAGTAGTGTGATAAATTTGGAAATTAATTTCCAGGAAATATATCCAGGTTGTGTGCATATAACACACCACTGCATCCACACTACTAGAAATGAAAAAACATGCAAAGGAGAATGAAAGGTGCACATACTTGGGTTGCACTAGTTAGGAGTAATTTTGAAATACCATTAACAAATAACAGACTCCCACCTCCTCAGTAATGTATTTAATTGCGAGAGAGGCTGATTCCATGGATGTCACAGCGCTGGCCACAGAAGCGATGACAGGTAAAATGGATAACACAATGATAAAGGAAACTTAACTTATAAATTATTCCAATCACAGTATTTTTTTTTAAAGGCTTTAGGTAAGTATGATTTTCTTTCCATAAGAGAATGTTTACCAAAAAAATTATTCAGATGTGGAGTTGGGGCAGAATTTTCCAAATGACAGTCACAGAAAAGAAAAAGTTGCTTTTTTTTCCTCACTAAGGCCTATGATCCTGCAAAATGCACATGCTTGCACAGTCCTACTGAGTTCAATGGGATTACTCATTCTGGCAAAATTACCTTTGTAGCTAGAATAGGACTGGAGCTGCCCATCTTTAAACAAGCTCATCAGATTTGCATTGTAGAACATCAGTGAATCCTGATCTTCAGAAAACTTGTTCCTCAGTTAAATCTGGTTTGTTTTGTTTTGTTTTTTCTTTTAATGAAAGAAAATTTACTTAGTGCACTACTGTTATTCCACTAAAATAAATGCAGTTCTTCCAAAATAAAGCAACAACAGGGAATCAGACCTAGCACGTCTTACTCTGAACTGGTTGGAAGCATTATCTTTTATGAGTAACTTTCTGATTTTCCTTCTTTGCCACCGGTATGCAATGGCAGCCTTTTTCAAGAGTTAGGAAATACATTTTGATTTACAAGCTGCAAGTTAGACAGTAAATATCATTATGATTACATAATTTAGTTAGTTAATTTTGATATATGCATATACTATATTAATTACCCAAATGCACGGTTTAACAGAAGAGTTGCAATGCTCGAGTATATTAGAATGGCACGTAACTCAAAAATGTTCTCCAAACTATGTATAAATCAACAAAAAGTATCTGCACCCAGTATACATGTGACATGCACGTGGATCTGCGTGTAACTTCTCCAGCATGCAGACATGCGCTCGTTCCCCTGTTCCTGCTAGCGCATATCCCATGCAAAGGTTTGGAATTGCAGCTCAGCACATCTGTGTAGGTTGTCTGGATAAAACATGAAAGCGGAAAGTCTTAGAGAGGTACAAATATCATGTTAGGCCTTTGCAGCCATTTTCTTGCATGTAAATATGGCTATTGAAGAGTTCTAAAGATAATTGACTTTGATGTCATTTAGATACCTGTACTAAATGAAGATCTAGGCTGTAGTAGCCAGAGCTCCATTTCAGCAGTCTGCTTTTTACTTCTAAAAGCAGTTAGAAGTAGACTCAAGGCAACATATTATTACACTGCTGTCCCACATCTCCTTTTCTGCCTATGTACAAGGTAACTGAATACCGCAGCGTGTAACTTCCAGCATTAGTTGGTGGTTGTACCGCTGCCCTTAACCGGAGGATGACATGGCCAGCCTGCTCCCATGGGAACAAGCACGTTGCCCCACTAATGGCTGGCTCTCTCAGGTCTACTACCACTGGTGGAAATTATGCTTAGTTCAAGCAGCGGAGGCCTGCATTTTTGGAACAGAAAGCTTTCTGAAGTCTATGTGGCCATAATATAGCTGACAACCATGTTTTACACGTGGTTATGGAAACGTTACAATTGGTTTTCCAGTGACGTTTTGCCATGTAGTGGAAGCAAATGCTGAGTATTACAAAAATCAGGAGGCTTAGGGTAGTGAAGAATCCTGAGGATGAATGAACTTTCCAACCTAAGCTAAAATTTAAAGCATAAAAAGTGTCGAGTGCTGAAGTAAATAAAAATCAAGGACCTTGAGATTTCAAACTCTCACTATCCTTCCAATTATTCATACAATGAGAACTCACTACATAAAATCATCAGTCATTTCTGCAAACAATACTAATATTTTGAGGCACCGGCTTACCAGCATTCAAACTATCATAAAGTAATATAATGATAGGATCCATACATTTGGATTTAATTAAGAGATAAAATAAATATTTATGTCAAACTTCTTTTGATTGCACATTTGGTATTGGAAGTTACATGGTCACAGAACATGAAAGAAGTCAAATACTTTTTGATCTACCAGCAAACTCTAAATACATCTATAAAGAAGCCACACCAGGCCAAATAGATTACTACTTTCAAGTAAGTTCATGAAAGTGTCCCAAATACTGTTATACAACGTTACACATCCATGCTGAGTTATTCATCAATGTGTAGCAAGAGTCTTGCAGTAGGCCAGGATTTTATCGGCAGATAACTGGCGGAGGAGATATGCAGTGTGATTAAAAATTCCAGTTTGGAAGCATTAACATAGAAGTACTTTCATAGTCTGACGAGGAGACTGCAGTTCTTGAAGTCAGGAAGAGCAGAAGGGAAGAATGAGAATATTTTTCCAGTTTAGAAATGCTGAGGCACAAAACACAGTTGATTCTAGTACTTTCATACATGAAATCCTTTCTCCTGTATGTGCATCATGTGCAACCGCAAAGTCTGTAAACTGCTGAATATTCGTCTCTGGTGTCCAATGAGTACAACTCCAATTCTTCTAATGTCACTGTAAGATAAAAAGTTTCATCTTGGATGCAAGTAGAGTAGAGTAAAGCCTTTTGCACACAAAAGACTGTAAATATCTGCTGAATCACTCCAGGGCAGTTTACCTTCCTGACTGGAACATATGAGAAAGCTACAAATGTTCAAGTTTTCTGCACCTGTCAATTCCAAATCTTTAAAGATAGTCATTTAAGAAAAGAACAATGAGAAAAAATAAATCTTAAAGCAGTGATATCTGTTGTGATACAGTCAAATAATTTTTCCAAATCTCAAGGAAGAGCCTAAGGGGTAGGTTCCAATAGCCCAGTTTTAGTGTTAGCAGCAAACGCTTCCCAGTTGTAAAGGAACAGGACTAATATACTCTTGCGGTTGTGAGACTGAAATAACAGAGGCTGTGCTTCTGGTGATTTGGGGAATGGTGGTGAGAGATGATCTGATGATCAGAATAGTGATGAATCTTCCAGCTCAACCCAGATTTCCCTCCATCTCCTCTAGACCTGCACCCCAGAGTGAGTAGCTCACCCGCAAAGCCTGAATTTTTGGCAGGAACAAAGTAAACAGCCCTCAGCATCCAGCACAATGCAGTAGTTCGGTTGTTCTCTAAACATCATTGACTGCAATATGCTGAGGAAGATCACAGAGGTGGTGAGGGCAGGAAACCTCAGATAAGCCCTTTCAATTGTGCAAATCCCACACTGGGGCATGTCACAGACATAACCTGTTTAGATACCCTAAAAAATTATTTAACAATATAGCTAGTAAAGGAGCCCATGGGATGAGGCATGCATGACCTTTCTGAGTGTCAGATTTGCAGTTCAAGATACCCACTCTGTATCCCCCAGATGAAGAGCTGCTGGATAGTGACAACTATTATGTGTTTGGGCTTAACATCCACATAGGGGATGGATGATACACAGCACTTAAGGTCAGCAGGGACTATGCAAAAATACTGAGAATCTTAGAAGCTAAAAAGAGTCAGCTAAAAGAATAAACCTTTACAGAAAGGATTGGTATTAAGAATGCAGGAACAATGCATAGCCTTTATCAAAGAAGACCTGACCTGATAAAGCTCAGAAAGAAGCCAGCAGGCCCAGGGTAATGGAGGGTATTTGAAGAAAGAAGGAATCTTGCAAAAAGCTGAAGTGATATCTAAAGTAAGGAAGTAGAAAGGATGATAACCTTAGGCAGATTATCCATGAAAGCACAGTAAGGCAGGCTGAAAAAAAAAACCACCGTGGGGAACAACCAGAAGAAAACAATGAACAACAAGATGAATAATAAATCTTTTTGCAAGCTTGTGAGGGTATAAGAAGCCTGACAGAGTGTCTGTAGAGTCTAATGATGATTTGGGTATAAAAGAACACTGAAAGACTGGCCACTGGTGGAAGACTCGACTAATTATTTGAGTTGATATTCATTGTGTAAGAAATTGAAGTGGCTCCCATGTCAGAACCTTTATGGAGTACTTGTCAGAGGATCTGTCTGAAGTTGAAGTGACGTCAGGAGAGGTTATAGGAAAAACTGAAAAAGCAAGCAACGACCCACCTCCAGAACAAGACTATATTTAGCCAAGAGTTTTAAAAGAGCTCAAGGATGAAGTAGTGGAATTACTAATGGGCATGTGAGAGAGGAAGGTTTCAGCTCTCTTCCACTTGCTTAAAAATTTGTTGGTGCCTGAGGCATGGAGTGTGGTGGCAGGCAAAATAAGAAGTTTCCAGGGGAGATCTGGGGAACTACAGACCTGTAAGCCAGAAATCATTACAGGGCATAATAGAAAATACAGTTCAAGTACAGAATTATTGGATGCTTGGATAAATTATCTACTTGAATCACTATGGCTTTTGCAAAGAGAAGTTCTATTTTATAAAATTATTTGTTTCCAGTGGAGGAGCCAGCATACATACGGATGAAGTTGATTCATTTCATACACCCTACTTGGATTTCCAAAAGCTTTAGAGAGGCTTCTTCATCAAAGCTTAATAGCAGCTATGGCATAAGAAGGTATTTGCGTGACTAAATAACTAGTTTAAAGACAGGAGGCTAGGAATAAGTAATCAGGTTTTATAATGTAGTGACCAATGGAAACCTGCAAGGACCTATGCTGGCATAATGTCAGACATTACTGTTCAACAAATCAGTAAATGGTGTGGAAAACCAGGTGAGCACAGAGGTGAAATAGTCAGTTGTTGAGACCGAATTGTTCAGGGCAGTAAGGAAAAGGGCCAGCTGTGAAAAGTTTTGGAAGAATCTTATAAGACTAAGTGACTATGCCATAAAACAGCAGATGAAATGTAATGTAGGTGAATGTAAAGTGATACCTGTGGGAGAAAACCAGTCCTAACTTCACATGTAAAATTATTGAGTCTTAAATGACCATTACCGTTATGAATACAGAGTGTCCTAGAATCAAATAAAAAGTTAGGAATTAACAGGAAGGCAATAGAGAAAAAAACAGATTGTATCATTATACAACCATATTAATTGATAGTTTGTGCAATCCCTTATATATTGGATACAATGCTTTCATTTAAAAAATACTAGAGGGGAGTCAGAGTTGGCCAAAGAAAGGCAGCAAGAAGGCATGGAACAACTCCCACATGATGACTGGCACAGGCTTGATGATTTTCACAGCAAAGTAAGAAAAGATTTTTGCCACTGATTTCAGTGGTCTAGATCAAAACTGCTTCCCCAAGAAACATCTAAGGATGTTCTCTGCCTGACCTCTGGCAGTGTTTGGTATGGTCACAGAATGAAACTGTCAGTTCTTGGTCTCTTAATCACACTTTTCTCCTGCGTTGTTTTGGCAAAAAAAAGTCTTTTATTAGCTTAGATAGGAAAGGAAATTAAAGCACTGTTGCATACATCATGATAATTACGTCTCTGCAGCATCCAAAGAAATTCAGATTGATTAGTCACTGTAGGGATAATAGATTACATACTTACTCAATGCTCATTCTTGAAACCATGTCCAAAGTAGTGAAACCTGCTGCCATGAAGTTATTTTTATACTGACCCATTTTTATGGAGTCCAGCCAGTCGCTGACTGAAACAAACAAAGGATATTCTGAAACTTCACCAGGTGAATCTGGCATTCTGTAAAAACAAAATGCAAAGGTTACCAAAGCAGTACAAAATATGACACTTGATTTACTGTGGTAGACATTGTTTTTATTAAAATGCAGAAGGAATGAGAGAAGGGCCTGAGCTGTAAAGGTCAGATCTTAACTGAGAATCTCTTTAAACCTGTTGTCTAAAACTTACAAATCATGTCAGTCTGCCAAGTTGTACAACTTAGACAATACATATTTTTAAAGCACTGCAGCTCACTAACAAACCAAAGAACAGACCTCTCCCACTACTCGTATTTTTGTTCCCACAATGTGTTTCTTTACAGATCTTATGTGTTCAGGATGATGACAATTTGCAAGTACAGTAGTCAAGGCAGACCAAATTTAACATGAGATGCAATTTATAGATGTTAAAACACTGTGAGTTAATTTTTACATTTATCTACAAAAAAACCCTCAAACCCAAATGGCTCCTTATTGCTATACAATTATGCAATGGAAACTCTTCGATTACGCTGTTCAAACCCTAAAAACTAACCCTAAAGGAAGCAAAAAAATTTTTTTATGTATCTTTGCTTTTACCTAGATTTATATGGAGTGGCAAACAGAAATGAAAGAGCTAATTTAGTCATATTTCTGTTTCAGTTCTTTTCCTTAATACTATCAAAAC
>VZTM01035306.1:0-12272 GCA_013400555.1 Jacana jacana
GAAACAGGTCTGGAAAAGACGTGTTTCATTATTAAACCCCCCCAAATGTTTCTTGCATAGCATGCAGCAATAATCAATTAGAGTAGAAGAGTCTGTCTGTCCCTGTTTTGGGAGTCATTCATCTATGAAGCAATGCAATGTAGTGTAAAGTACTCCCAGGATTCAAAGATATGAGAACTAATTATTGGATAAATCCTCATATAAACTAGTCAGAACTAGTCTTGAAAGCCTGTACAATTAGCCCATGGTGACTTTGCTTCCTTTACCAGCCAAAGAGGCTGGAGCTACTGTCTCTTCTTGCAACATAAGACCCTCTGACATTTACGGACAACTAAGTCTTTCATGAGCTAAAACAGCAGGAGAAGAATATATGGTATGGTTGAAAAGTCCTGAGCTTCCTGTCAACCTGTCTCTGCAAACAGAGACAGTGTAGGCAAGGTCACCTCTTTTAACCTTGGGATGGCTATATTCTTGCAACACAGCTTTCTCTTGACCATGAGAGGAGCATGAAAAAACATAAGGATTAGCAAGTGAATAGCACATCTTGTATCTTTGTGGTTCAGGAAGAACACTTTGCAATGGAAACAGGGTTACCTATACGTACATATGTTCTGCTGACTTCCTCTATACATCAATGGAATAAGGCAAATAATGTTCAGACACCAAAAGACTTAACTGTCACTCAGGATTAAATAACAAATTGAACTAATTCATGTATGCTAAGATTTTGTAGTGACTTAGACAGAAAGTAACTCTAGGCTCGATTATCCACAAGAACAGTAAGAAACTGTGTTTATGCAGTAAGTGGCCCTCTCCCAGCAATAATTCCTGCTGGAGGCTTCCCACACCTCAACATGGGAAGAAAAAGAACTGCTCACCTGCTGCTTATACATAAGTGGAAACCCCCCAGAACATGCCCTGAGCTTCTGTGAATCCAGTCCTCATCAGCCACAATGACAGGGATAGCAATTCCATTCTTGGGAGAGCCCCTGCTGTTACCTTCCCCCTTGCATGTGGCATGTGCCTTCCTAGGCACTCTTTGCTGCAGAGCCTTCCAATGTAAAACATGTCATTTGATAAACAATGTCTCTTGCAAAATTTCTAATAATGACTTTCCACAACAACAATAAAACCACCAAACCCTTGCAATTTGCAAAATTCATGTAGATGTTGGCCTTCCCTAGTGGCATTATTTTGCGTCCCTATGTTTTTATGCTGAAGATCCTTCACTGAAATCTTAGTTAACGCACCAAACCATAGTTAGGTTGAGTTCCTCCTGCTGTTGCCAGCCTGTATAATTTACTAGTATTAATGGTTTGGGGCAGTATCTCTTAACACTTAAAGATCTTAGCTGTAACCCAGGTAAATGTTGAACTCTCTTCAATTTGCAGTGACACTGCTCAATAGCACCTTCCCAGTTGAAAGCATATGAAATGCTAAGCATCTGTTCACTGTCCAATGAAGGCTAATTGTCAGCCCACAGCATATTGCTACCTCATCAACTAGCACCCCTCCACAGCTCAAGTACTTTCTTATACCAGAAAGTTTGGTGCCTTGGCTGTTCAGCCATAATAATGGGCAAATGCTATTTTGTTGTTACTGGTTTCTATGGTTTAAGCCACCATAGGTTATGTGAACGTATTTGTGTAAGTGAAAACAGGACTCTCATTATATTGCTTAATTATTGATGACATATTCCTTTCAGTAGGTATTAGCTTTATGCTTAGATGCATATCTAGTACTTAGGAAGTAGCAAAGGTAGCAGCTATAGTATGTGTTCTAAGGACTCTAAACACAGTTAATAATTTCTCTTGAGATTTCCTCTATCAGTGCCCTTTATGTTGGATAGGCTATCCCCTTATGTTTCTGGTATTGAGGGCATAAGTACCTGGTAAGTACCTTGATCTGAAACTCTGGAATTCCTGTATTATTCTATGCAATATATGGTACCGTGTTGACCGTGGCTAAACAGTGTTTGGACAGTTTGGGTAGAAGTTGTTATCTTTTCTGCTTATACTCCTTTGCTTCACTTGCTAGGCATGTGTGTGGCTAGCTGGAGAAGTGCTTCTGTTTCTGTAGCAATGAATCTTGGTACAGATAGCTACCGTCACTGTTGCTGTGCTTCTTGGCTGTCTCTTTGACTTTTTCAGTTCCCTTGACCTGACTGAACTTGTGATCTACCTGTTGTTGGGTTTGTCCTTTAATTTTACCTAGTAAGCAATAGCATGATGAATATACTGTATTTGAAGCTCATTAAGTAAAACTGCTCATGTCCTGTGAGAAGGGGGAAGAGGACAAGGGGTAGTAGGTGCAAGTTGAAATACAAGATATTTTGTCTAAATGTAAAGCTTTTTTTATTGTGAGGATGGTCGAACACTGGAAAAGTATTTGAGGTGTTGCCTCCATCCTTGGAAATACTCAAAACACAACTGAACGTAACGCTGAAGTACCTGCTGTGGGTGACCCTGCATGAGCAGGGCAGCTGGACTGCAGCCTCAGGTCATATCTGGTGCTGTGACACTTGCACAACAATTTGGGCCATGCCAAATTAAGATGCTCAAGCCCAACATCTGGCTTGGCAAGATTTTTCAGGAGTTGTTTCAGAATGAATGAGAAAGAAACACGTTAAACTCTGGGGTATGCTGGAACCCAGGAAATGCACAGGGGATTCTTTATGCATGAGGTGTCATTGCTTCTAATGCTTCTTCCAGTTTTGGGCTCCCGTCTTTGACACAGCCTCCAGGTCCACCTCATGCAGACAGCCCCCACTAACTGATGATGATTAACTCTTTTCTTTTGCCCTTAGGCTTGCCATATCTTTTCTTTTTTATGTTTTTCCTTCTCCTTCCAGGTCCTTTTCTTCATCCTTGTCATCCCCCACCCACCAAAAAAACAAAAAACAAAACAAAACCACAAAAAACCTGTGCAAAGCACCCATTGCTTTCCCACTGGCCCTCAAGACATAATTGCAGCCCAAATACAGAGCTCAAACACTTTTAAAAAAATTTGGTGCAGCCTCCCTGCAAAGAGGGTCTCACAAAGTAAATATTTTCCGGGCTTGTCAATATGGAGGGAAATATGTGACTCAACTAAAAAAAAGATATTGTTGAAACTTCAAACTGGAGCCTGTAACCAGCAGTCACCAATGAGACTAGCTACACATTCTCTACTTGTCTTCTGTACTAGCTGTACTAAATGAATCAGATAGCCTCAGTGCAGGGGGTTTAGTTGATTTTGATATGTTTAATTAGAGTTAATGTTTTCCAAGATGGTTCTTTCCTTGTAACTAAATCTGGAGAATAAAACTAAGCATCAGTGAACTCAATGGCAGAGCTCCCGCCAGCTTAATTGGGATCAGGATTCTTTGCATGTTTGAAATCCTTTCAACCTTTTAAAGTCTCTTTTAATAGTGTATTGCTTGGAAAAGACTTAGATGTTCATGAGGAATGTGGAATTTGGTAAAGCGTGATGAATATTTTAGTTACCGGGACAAAAAGGCTGAAAACTTTGAAATCTTTGCACAAATCCAGTTTTATTTCAGTTACTTTCCTCAGTAGCTATATAGAATACTTTGAAACTGGACATTAGCCAAACTAAGTATGATTAGTCTTATTAAAAACTCAAATCTGCCCAATCAATTTTGAAAATCATTGTGCATGAAGCATTTTGCTCCTCCTATTTAAAACAAGATCTGACAAACGATATTGTAAAAAATAAAAAGTAAAAAATGCACAAAACTATCAAAATGGCCTAGAGCATTAAAACCTGAAAGGCTCGATTAAAACGAACAAACAAAAAAAAAAGAGCTGCTGTTAGTTGTATTTAGTGTACTACCCAGAGGTACAAGTGACTGGAAGCTTACAGGTTTATGTACGTATTAATTATATTGAGAGCATTCATACACATAGGCCTATTAAGTAGTGTCAGACAATGTTTAAAAACTCTATTTCTGATATTCTCAGCGTGGTATCAGAAGTGGAATTAAAAGGAGGCTAGAATCAGAAAACAAACTACTTAGCTCTGACAGGAGCCTAAGAAAAGGCATCTAACCTCTGAAGTAGTTTATGGCACTAGTTAGCTTAGTGTCCCGCGGGTGGCCTGGAAGCTGCCTAGTGTAATCCTATGTACAAGGTATTGAAATATAGCTGGCTGTCAGCCGTGGCCATGCAAGTCTTCTATCCCCAGTTAAACATTCAGCAGGTCTTATGCAAACACATGCTGGTGCTTCTTAGTTGTTCTCCTGTGGCACTGCTGTTGCCTGAAAGGAAAGAGGAGAGAGGTTGCTATTTTAAGGAAAGAGACAGTCACCCCCTACTTCATGCTGTCGACATGGGCCTTTATTCCCAGAGTAGTTCAGCACCTTAAAATACTTTGTGTGTTTATTTTCAGTACTCCTTGACAGAGTTTTATAGAGGGCACCGGGCACCCAGGAAAATCACAGTCCATTGGCTCCATGTCGCCACTAGCAAGCCCACAGCAGAAGGGGACAGCAGAGGAGCGCTTCCTCCTTAAGACTATCTTTTCTCCCCAGTACTTTGCTCTACTTTGTTTTGAGGGAAACTGCTTGAAAGTCCAGCTTGGAAGACAAGCTGATCCCACAAACCACTTTCCCCAGCAAAATTCCTGGCATCAGAAACTGATGTGCTGTGACATCCAAGACAAAATAATTTTTCCTTCAGAGAACGTCTGCATCAGCATTCTCATGGTTTGTACCTGAACAGCGTAAACAGTTATTTCCATGGTCAGGTCCTTGGACAAACAACATACTATTTTAATTATTAAGCTTATATAACTTGTTATGTATTTCCTGGAGATTTAGTTAATTAAGATTTCATTGTGTCCACCAGAGATTTACCTGAAGAAAAAATTAAGACAAAGAGGAAGCACTCAATGCGCTTTAGTTAGGCAGATCTTCTCATTCATAAAAGATGCCCGAGTATGCTTTATATAACTCTCCTTCTGTTTTTAACTTAAGGGTTCTCTGTCTGCCTACATCCTTCTGAGATCTGGTAAGCAGAAGAAAGTCTGATTTTCCAGTCAGCTTTCCAGAAGCCCTTACTGAGGCCATAAGGTTTTTGTAGTGTGAAGTCATTTTAGACAGCTGAATGGCCCAGACTCACTACCACTTTCCCCCTTACGGGAATTCTGGAATTCCATTTACAGGAATTCATGAAAGAAACCCAATGTTTAATATTTACCTCTCTTCTGTAAGCCAGATCCAGTTTCTTACAAAAGGTACAAACACTGCCAGATGGTTACAGATTGAGTAGGAAAACAGCCCAAGTCAAAACATCTAGTCTCACTTATCTTACATACTTCATATTCAATAAACGCTTATACCAAAATGAAAGCAACCAAACACTGAATTCTTGCGTGAATTTTGTTTCACATTTTTCCTTGTTAATTTCCCTTTAAAATCTGAATTATAAATTTGAGTTTACTTTCTCAAGGACCTTTCAGACTTGGGAAGGTCAAAGTTTGTGTTTCAGCTGTTTGTTAAAGTTGTAATCATGTAATGTGACAGGCTTCAAAGAAATAATTTACATAGTACTTGTCAATTATATAAAATTTTAACTGGATCTTACTAAGGGGCTCACTCTGAGAAGCTCCTGAGCACCGAATTTCTGGCTTCAGTGAAAGGTGTTCTGTATCTAACAAAACTAAACAGTCTTTGAACCTCTATGGCTGAACATCAGGAATCTGTCTTTTCTCCCCATAGAAGTGGGTATGTTTTCCAATTCATGGAAGAATGTTAGAAGGAACTCTGTTAAACTCTCCCAGATGTCCTAGCCTGGTTCTCCAGAGCTGATCTTAAGACTTCTGTTCTATCCAAATCTCATTCCATTGCTCAAAAATGCAGACAACCGCCAACCAGCCTACTCTCACTTTCAGGGTACGTCTTTCTGTGTCAAACTTTTGATTTCAAAGAATGAAATTTATTAAAGAATTCTTTACAGCAAGCTACAAGGTTTACAGCAACTGACTTGAAATGCGATGCCTTTTGGCAGAACAGTGTGGGCAGGAAATGTTATACATGACTTAATCTGGCCAAAACAATGTGGCTGCTTCACAGCTTTCCATTGACTAGGTCGTATTTACCATCATTTGCTGCCTGAATAGGCTTAGCTAGTGGCAAAATTCTCATTAATCCTCCTCTCTGCTTGGAACTGGTCTCCTGTTGATCAAGGGGAGGCAAGCTACAAAGCAGTGAACTCCCCACAAGGGAAGTGCAAATTGAATAGTATTCGGAAACAGCTTTATGCTGGTCCAGGACGGGAATGCCCTAGGAAAGGAAGGGCTGCTGGACCTCCCGCCTGTCCTGGGGCAGCAGTGCCTGTCCCTGCAGGGCTGCAAGCCCAGGGCTGGGTGGGGAGGGTGTTGTCGCCTACTTACACAGACAGTCCTTTCTCCAAACTGGCTGTAGAAAGTCATCTTGACTTTGTGCTTGTGTCCGGTCCTCTGATCAAAGGTGTTACAGCTGTCGAAGGGTGGGCTGTACAAATGCAGGCTGACAGCAGACTCCGTGTGGCTTATGTTCTCCACACGATGCAGGCCAATGGAGTCTACACCGGTGAGGGCATGAAAGGAGAGGTTGTGTTAGCGGGAAGAATTTATGACGTTTCAGATGCCTGGAAAAATGGTTTCCAAACCAAAACTCACAAGCAAGACTGCTAGGAATGCCCGCACTTTTATGTGCAACAAGTAACTTGGTACAGGGATTTTTGATGACTGTTCTCTAGCACAGATTCCTAAATATCATGGTAATTAAAAATACATTATTGCCTTCCATACTTCATGTAAGTTTGGATTATCTGCCACAGGATAAAGGCCAGTAGAAACCCAGAGAAACTTAAGGAATGCCATGCTCTCAGTAATTTTCTAGTCATTATTCTCAGAGGACTGCAAGGTTATTTTCTTTCCTAGGAGAAGCTGTTCTTATAGATGCTCCAGAAGCAGGAAGGTTTGCACTTCTAAAAAATAGCGAGACATATTAGAGGGAAAAAGTTTTTGTACTGCTAATTCCTGGCCCAGTAACAAGGATATCTGTCACGTTAAAAGTCAGCTATGTGTATTTGGGGCATGGACTTAGGGACAGAGGCAGAGTTGTCTTCTAATGCAGGCATCTGTTTAGTAATTAATTCTTCCAGTTTGGAGAACAGGCTTTTCATTTGCCTTCTCTTTTGACTAAGGTGACAAATTAGTAGTGACTGGCATACTTCCAACCTTAACTGAATAGTAACCATAATTGAACATGTAATAAAACAAGGCACAGTCTGTTGTGTGGTTACTAATGAAGTAATGGCAATTTCTGCAATGGTGGAGTAGAAATCAAGCTATAATGTGAAAATGTAAGGTATGAAGAATCCATGAAATAAACTATTTCCATTCTACACCAAAGTGGGGGTTTTGAGTTACTTAAATGAGACTTTGAATTTAAATTTATGACCCCGCTGTAAAAACAACTCAGGCCTTTGTACTTGAATTAACACGTTATATAATACCAAGACCTGTATTATGCAACGTAGGCATGATACCCTGAGAATCATGAGTACACTCTTAACTCTGATACATTTGAAGGGTAGGCTCTAAGTGTTGTTAACATAGTTTATCTAAATAGAGGACTTAGGAGCAAGAAGTCCTAAATCTGTGCTCATCTAGTGATTAGTGAGAGAGTGACCCCTCACTGTTTAGTGGGTTCCAGAAGCACTCAATAGAAACAAGAAGGTCACTCAGTATTGAAGTAGTTAGGGCAATCAACACACTGTCAGTGTTTTTCTTCTACTGGTTTTACCATATTCTTTTAAACTAAAATATCTCTTATGGAACATCGCAGAGATCCAGACTGCACCAGAGAACTGGACAGCAAATTTGTTTAAAACAAGCAAGGGAATTTTGGATCAGGTCCACACAGGGTGCAATTGCTTGCATCAGAAAAAAACACATTGGTAGGAAAATCTGAGTCTGAGAACTCATGGCCTTGGCACAGGAGGATCAGCAAACTTGACAAGCTCCTCTGCTCTTGGCTGGTCAATTTATTCCATTGACAGCTTCTACATTTTTTGTACTCAGCATCCTTCAAAAGGATGTTTTCTTTGGAAAAAAATATCAAGATGATTAAGCTATCTAAACTTTGGTTCCTTTATTTCTCACAAAGTACTCTTCAAGGCCAATTTTACAAGCAATTTCAGGTATTCATAGGGATACAACACTGAAGACTGCTTGGTCTAGAGGATTTACTCAGCATATTTAAGTATCAAAATGGCTGCAATGTTTTAAAAGTGAGTTAAAAGGACCTTTTATATTGTTTCTTTTACTGAATCTAAATACAAGTTTGTGCACAATCTAAAGACCTGTGTTCTTAAGCTGTGCATAAAGCCATTAGTATGGTAGGAGACTAGAGAGCAGATGAACTTTTCTGTTAGAAATAAGACTTATGGATGAATAGTTATCAAAATGAGCTTAATAGCTTACCGTTAATGTAGGCACATTGATTTTCCCTCAAAACTCGTTCTGATTTCTTAATCATTTCACCATTCCCTTTCTTCTCAGGCCAATCAAACAGTGTCTCCTTTAGATTTCCCTGGAGAATCTTCATGAAGCAATGTGAGTCAGTGTGATCATGGATGCTGCTATATATGTAAAAAGAATAACCAAACTCAGTGTGATGTACACGTTTCACTTCAGGAGAGCAAAAGGGAGAGATGGCATAGCATATTGTATCTGGACATAGCCCTAGAATAAAATGCCATTGCATATGGACCGTGCACAAAGAGTTTTAGGAAAAAACATTCACAGAGACTAAGGTATGCCTACTTAAAACCGCTACCTTAGAAATGTATTGAGATAAGCTCACATACAGCAGGACTTGGAGAAGAGTCAGATACTGATCAGCCTATGGCTTTGCTACACAAAAATACAAAGCAAGTCTGGAGAAAAAAATCTTCCAAACACAAAAACTCTTGTGGGCCATGAAACAAAACAATGCTTTCTACAATGACCCCAGCCAGAGGCTGGTAGAAACTTGAAAGTAAGCCTGATATTTGCAGATCCACTGTACTCATTCCCAAGTTATAGGAGAAATGGGCTGCTTCTGCTTAATTTCTATGGTCTCCTTACTGCTGGGGTACACAGGAATTTGTTGAAGAAAAAATGCTACATCTCCCACTCTGCTAGTACTATGTACAACCAAGCTACAATGAGCTGTTCATTTCACTAGTTTGGCAAAACATGAACAAAACATACCAGCAGGATCTGGTAGGATTTGTCTGTTTGCTTCATCTGTCTCCTTGCTCCAAGTATGTTTCAATTGCAACACTTGGAGATGTACAGGCGAGAGAAGCACTTTAGTTTTGGTTTTATATTTTTAAATAGAGGATTAACTGCTATAGAAGCGAATGGGATTAGGACAATGGGAGAGCTCTTCACTCACCAGGGGCGAGTGAGAAGGAGGAATTTTACTCTCATGCGAGTACAGTGCTAATGAGTTCCAATCAAAAACTTGGTACTTCTATGTTATTGTTTGCAGTAAACAAATGTCAGGGTTTCTTACAAACTGAGATGCCAAGAGAGCAGAGGTTGCCTCAGGCACAGAACAGTTCACAAATGCCACGTTGTCATGCCTCTTCCACAGGCCATGAGAACAATCTGATCCGCCTCATGTAGGAAGCAAAAACAACTTGTGGTCTCAGTCTAGCTCGAGCAAACACCCGTCCAAATCAAACACAGTTTGACATAAATTACAGGCTTTGTGGGAATAGCCCAGAAGGAATAGAGGTGCTGGGCTTGGTTCCTATATCCCTCTGAGCAAAATGTCATGGCATCCCCTAGACAATACTGCCAATGTTCAATTGCACACTCAATTAAAACAAACAAAAAACTGCTCTGACATCTCCTTAGTTTTTCTATTTATATGTGAGAATAATCAGTCAAAACCTGCAAGTTTTGTTATTCTACATTTTGTTTTATCCAACCTTTTGTGAAAGACCCACCAAAGGACAGATTTGTAAGACCCTCACATTTGTAGGACCACACAACTCAGGAGGCCACATCAGCAGTGTGGTCTGTTTTGAGGAAGGCTCTAAAAAGAGCCAAATACACCTGGAAAGGGGCTCCTTCCCCACAACCTGCAGTCCCAACCCAAACCTACTTTTCTCATCTTTTCACAAAGGTAGGATTTAAATACCATGAGAGAACAAAGACTATTTAAACTGCACCAGCTCCTGCTTCTGGGACCAAATGTTGTGTGAATCTGTTGTATGGGAGAAGTTGAAGAAGGTCTGTTGAACCTGTCTTGCCCACAAGACCTGATGTATCTCTGGGACTAAAAGCTTCCTCTGACAGAAGGGAAGCTTAGATTTGGTAGAAAATCAGAGCATTTTAAAAAGTGTGCTCTAAAAATGTCCATGAGGTAAAAACTTGCAAAAGATACAGCACATATTCAGGACTGTTATACCAATAGGAGTTCTTCACTGTTTAGTTTCCAGGTGCTTTCTGATGGCTTACATAGGAATGATTATTTTTCTCTTTTTGTATGACAGGGAAAGATACAGTGGCTTGATATCTGTTTGCTAAAACCGTAGTCTTTGGATACAAACCTGCCATGCCCTTCACCCCAGCACAAGATCATCAAGTTGAATTTTCCATTTCCACTGTCCACAAGATTTCTTGTATACCTGAAATGCAAAATGTTTGCTTTTTACTGTACTGGTATACCTATAAAAACCAAAAATTATACAAACATGTTTATGAAGGAAGGTTGTGTCATATAAAAATCCTTTTTCTTCTTTTTGAGAGACAAATGTTACTTTAAAAAAATGAAGTTGCATTTTTAAGCCTTTTTTTTTTTTAAGAGTTCTTTTTCTGGGAAGAAAAAAATAGACATATTTAATATTTTATAATCATATGGCTTTTAAATTACATAGATGATTGGAGTTTGGGAATTGTGAGTCTGAGACTAGAGTGGTAGATGGGATCAAATCAAAATAGTTATTGAATGAAGTCACTTCAGCAGTTGGCTTATAATTAGAAACAGAGGACTGCAATAAAATGAGAAAAATACATGGTTACATTGTTCTGCAGCTCCTTTTCAGATATTCTTGGCTTTCCTTCTGTTAACACAGCGCTCTTTTGTACAAATCCAAAAAACCAAAGACATAAGATGTCAGGCTTTCTGTACATGGTCCTCCTCCTCTGTTCCTGAAAGTTCTATGTGTTGTACTGCATGATTTGTGTCTGGATAGGACACTGTGGTGTAACTTCTGCCAGTATCTACTTCTAAACAAAGTTTGTGAGAGCAAAATTTCTTAAAGAGGTTTTTTCATGTGCTAACTTACAGGATAAGCTCACCTCTAAAGGCTTTTTATTGACATGCATGTTCTAGACTGGAAGCAAGTACTTGTGCTGTTGACAAAACGCCTCACTCTTGCCCAAAAAGTGGAAGCAGGGGCACGCAGAAAGTGCACTGATGTAAACTGAGTGGTTTTTAAGACCACTCTATTTTACTCAAGGTAAGATGCTTATAATGAATTACTTTCAAAGCGTAACATGTATATCTGTATGTTGCCTCTCACCTACATCCACAATTTTTTTGCATGTATGGGTAGATTTTCCCTATGATGTCAGAATATAAACAATCAATGCTGACATTTGACCGAACTTTACAAGTGCTGTTATTTCTGTACAGCAGGTCTGGCTGGCCAAAAAAAAACCAAACAAAAATAAAGGCTGCCATGCATACTTCTCATGTTAGCACGCTTTGTTTTCCTGATTCTTATTTTCCAATGTTCTGTTACAAATTTTGTGATTTGTTTTGAATGGAGAATAGTCAACATAAGTTCAACGGAAGCAAGAAAAAAGGCAAGTCAGAATGATGCTTTCATGATAGCAAGGTTAAAAGGAAGGGTTAAAAGGTTTTGGGGTTTGGGTGGGGTTTTTAAAGGTTTGTTAAAGGAAATACTCAAATAAAATTTATTTACATTGAAAATTAAGACAGGGAAACCACGAATGGCAGAAATAAACCTGTTGTTAGTGAAGTAGGAGTGACTCAAAACCTTAACAGGTATTTCCCTTGCTCCTGGCAAGCACTAAAAAGCCTCAGCTCTGGAGAAGAAGGGACTGAAGTGTGGGGGGCAGACGGCTCCCCAGCCACCGGTAAGGCCGGGAAAACATGCACCGGCTCCTCTACAGACACCAAACCCCTACTTTGGAACGTTTTTTTGTTGCCGACATGCTTCTCTTAGACTTTTTAAAAAGTTTTTTTTGGGTTGCTTCAA
>VZTM01035310.1:3599-17536 GCA_013400555.1 Jacana jacana
CCCAACACTAGAACTATTTCAGTCAAAAGAAAAAGTAAGCTACTAGCATGCAATTCTTTCTACTTTTTAAGTCTGCTGTGCTATGGTACATAGGCTATACCCACTTAAAAAAACAAATTTTCAATTAATTGGACAAAAATATTTCCCTGTAACCAAGGATACATGGGAAAATAATTACCTGAAAGAATAAGTGACAACCTTGCCCGTAGTTTGGAAACAGGCATTAATAAGTACTTCTCTAGAGCCTTATAAAATGAATCTGAAATTACAAATAGAAGAAAACTTGGGTATATTTGAATATATGTTCCCCAGTACTTGAGCATCACTCCAATTTCCTAAGTACTTCATGGAGAAATACCACCAGATGAGCACAGAAATATATAGAGGAAAATGGTGGCAAGCAGGAGTTTTCACCAGTTGCGCTTTTTAATTGAACCCCGCTTTGACAGAACAATACACTGCTGCCCCACTGGGTGGCCCCTATGCTATACTTTTAATATCTTTTATGTCTTCAAATATAATTTCTTTTAAGCAATATTTTCCCTAATTTATACGATTAGCCAAACCAGAAGCTGGAAAGTTAATATTTTTTAACTTCCTTTCTGATGAATAATAAATGTCACATAGGAATTAGAAAGTAGGATGTAGTCGCATGTGCCATCTGCTGCATATGGGAACAGAAGAAAGATATTAGACTTTAAATTATGGGTTGCTTCATAGAAACTCAAAGATGAAAGGAAACCACACTGATCACTTGGAAAGTAATACCATTCTCTATCAGTCATTAGAAATCTATCAGTGCTTAAAAAATCTCACAATATGACAAGATACTCTTGAGAGCCCTCTAAGAAATATCTACAAAGTGTATTTTAGATAGAAATGAATGTCATTAAACACATACAGGCTTCTGATTATTTACTTTATTTTCAGTTTCTTCTAGGTGCCTAAGGCCTATGATAGCAGGAAATACAGAGACATTTCTGAGGTAAAATCTGAAACCTTGGATGCCTCATTCCCATAGCAACTGACTATTCACAAGAGTAAGGAGAGCTACATATTTCTATTAAAATTCACTTAAAAAAATTATCCATATTTTACCTCAGAAGTGGAAGCCGTTTGTGTGCCCATCACCCTGGATGTAAAAATCTGCATGCCATTCATCTGCTTTAAATCCAGATCATTTATGCAACGAAAGTTGCTTCTATCTGTTCCTGATGTCCATTTGATCTCAGCTGTGACTAAAGAGTCAGACGTTGAACCAGCAATAAGTGACGTGAGCTAGGCTTGTCTGCAAGGTGGTCCATCCACAAGATATGACAAGGAAGGAGATGCCTAGCAGGGATGGTGTAATGTGTGAGTGTGGGATGCTGGAGGTGGCCCTGGCACTCTGTTAGCCATTATCAGTGCCTTCCCTATCCCTCCTGCTCCAAATGTTAGCATCTGTATGATGAGACCCAAGTGAGTTCTTCTACCTGGTATGAAATAGCACAGATATCGCCAGTCATATTTCTGGATTCTTTTAATTGTAAAATAACAATAATAGAAAAAAAAAACAAATTATGGTTTGCTGTTTTCTGCTGTATCACTTATTGGTTGAACTCTACACACAGATTTTTAGTTTGAATAGTTGTCATATATTGTTTTGTTCAATATCTGATGCTAACATTTGTAATACCTATAAGTAAAATAAGACTGGAATAAATGGAAAAATAAGCAGAACAAGAATGCAAAAGTTGTAGAAATCAGCTGCAGAACAGTGGGTCATACACAATAAATAAGTTTGTTGAAAAAAAAATCTTACAAGACGGTATTTTAACTTTTATCATTGCCTGCAATTCTCTAGGGTCCTGGAAGTGCCAACCTGGGATCAGGACACCTCAAGTTGTAGAGCTCTATGTCTTTAATTCAAAATTTCTTATAAAGTATATTATAAACATGTGATGATGACAAAAAGATAATACATTAAGGGAAAATACTGGTTTGAATTGGACAAAATTGGACAAAGGTATCTTATGAAATTAACACTTGGTTACAGACACTCTGTTATAGTAAGCGGGTACAATGCTACTGCCTACAAATAACACCAGACAGATAATTATCTGGTGATAATTTATTTGAGAGACCCCTTCCTGAAGACCGCATGGATGAAAGGATGAAGCTACATGTGGCTGGGCTCTTTCCAACCTACCAGCACTAAGGTTCTATTGCAGCAGTTACTGCTATAGTTGCCCAGCACTCCTTTTAATGGCACTACTGGACATACCACACAGCACTGCAATGTGCCAGGCTTCAAACTGCCTGAAGAAGGCTTTCACAAACAAGAACCCTCCCTAGATTAAGGCTACAAGAGCATCACACACAGCCCAGGGGAGACTTGAACAAGTGCAAGTAACCTGCTGGCTTTAGAGTAGTTCACCCTGAAAAATAGGGGCATGAGCCATTCCGTTCACTTGCCTGTGGAGTAAGGGGCCTTGAGAAAAAAGCTTCAGGAGAAGTCTGAATTCTGGTTGAGAAGTCACCTCCCAGATGCTCCATTAGGAGGTAGCATGACTATCTAGGAAACAGAGCTGTGAGGATCAAAACAGACCGCTGTTGGAGCCTGTGAGCATCTAGAGAAAGTTAGTACCTCAAACATCACCACCCTTCCTTTTTCAGTCTTCTTCTCAGAATAGAAAATAAAATAAATATAGCAATCCTGAAAGGTCTACCTTGCTTTCTTCTGAAGGGAGGATGAGAGACCTCAGCAGCCATCTGAGCATCTGACAGGAAGGCCAGTGCTCCTTACCAGTGCCCAGAATAGGTAGGACGAACTGTTTGGAGGATATGCCTTTACAATGAGTTTCTTGAGCTTACACATGATAAAATCTATTCCCAGAGCCTGACAAACAAAGGTGACTTGAGAGATGGAAATCTGAAAAATTATACTCATGTGTTCCATGCAGAGCTATGAAAAAAGACTGGAAATTCACATATAATTAATTAAACATTACTTGTGTTTTCTGAAGCTATAGCAGTCTTAGAATCTTATATCTTTTCATGTAAATGGTTTTGTTAGCTGGCGAGCCAATCTCCAGTATTTTGTTTACTGTAAATTACTCTCTAGAAAACAACATCTAAACTAATAGAAGAATGACACAGCTCAATTTTGGGCTAAAATGTTTCCCTCAAAACAAGTAAAGAGCAAGAGAGGTAGGCCAAAAGTAAATGCCTTTCAACCCCTCATCCATACAGCACTGTGTATATATCTGGTGGGGGTAAGACAAGGCGTATTCTACCAGAAAAAAAAGAGTTTTATAATGCAGCATGCTGTCCTCATGTTCCGCTGCTGTTCACTGCACACACATTCCTCAGAGCTCCCTGTGCTCATCAGACAGTGGGCTACACGCTACACAAGGGGAGGAAATAAGTTCTATTGAAAAACATCATGTACAGCAGGCTCCACAAGTAGTTTTTGCAAGAGTCTCCAGCTTCTGCTGACATGGCTCTGATTTTGACAAGATAGGTCAGTCCGGTTCAAAAGCCGGAACCCATAATGGCAATCCTTTACAATAAATATGTGGGAAAAATGAACTATAATGGAATACAAATACTTTTAAGCAACTGTTAAATGCTGGGGTTGGGCCAAATGGACAGTTGGCCTGGGGCACCAGATTTTTCATAGACACACGTATCGTTTACTGAGCACTTAGTCCATCTATCTGTTACCTTCAATCACTCATGGGTGCCTTCATTTTGCCTCCAGGACGGCTGAGCCGAGATGTCTCGCCACAGCCTGGCAGCAGGAAGCCTTGATGTAGCCTTGAAGATGAGGGAAGGCAGCTGCAGATGAATGAATGCATGAAACTAGAGAGTGATGCAGACAGAAATGCGTCTGCATGTTACCGTCTTGTGGGTTTCTGTTGTTTTGACTTAGTGAAATCACAGTCTGCCGCTCTACATGTGAGAGGATGCGGCCCCAAACAGCAGCTTTGGATATAAAAGGCCAAGATGGCAAAAGGGTTTATTCACAACACATATTGGCAACTCTGATCTTGCTATTTTCTTCTTTCTTTCCTTCTGTTCATCTGCTTCTAGGCTTTTGATCCATGCTTTCTGCCTTCCCTCAAAATGACTTTCTTATATTTTCCTTCTACTTTTTAGAAATGTTATTTAATTTTATTAATATTTTTAATTGAAGCAACATGTAACAGATTTGATAAGTTCTGAAGAAATTAACTGTATTTGCTGATGTTCTCAGTGTTCTGATGACTAGTAATGTTGGTCAGGGAAACTTGGACTGAAAATATAGCTCTAAACCTTGCCTAGGTAGGACAGTTTCTTACCTATATTAATACTGTGTCCTTTACAGCAATATTCCGCATGAAGAAGGCTGGCAAACATTAAATCAAGCTCTTAATAAGCCTCCAAGAAAACAACTAATTTAGGAACCTGCGCTATTGCACAAGTGACTTATTTTGTCCTTCTGCAGCTTTGTTTTCAATTGCAAACAGCGCCCAGTTCAAGTGTGCAGTATGGTTGCCTCCCCATCCAGTTAGGCATTTCCTTAGGGAAAAAAAAACAACAATCAAAACAACAAACCAAACAACAAACAAATACGCAAAACTCAAAACACAACAAAAAAACCCCATAAAAAAACAGCATGTGTTTCTATTTTTTAACTAGCCAACATTGCCTAATAACTACTCTTATTATCCTTCTATTCTATAACTACTACTTATTATTCAGTCAAAGCTTAAGCACACAATCACGTGCAAAGAACTGCAACAAGCAAGTTTAGAAGCCAGATGTTTCCTGGGATCCCCCAGAAATCACTGTATAGATTAAAACCCAAGAGGACAACTGGGATGCAAAGAAAATCTGCGTGCATGTATGTCATATGACAAACAGTTATTTGTCTAGTCTTACTGAAGATGAAAAAAGGATTATTTTTGTAATGCACGATACTGAGCAAACAATTGCCAGCAGTTATTATCCTGGTTTTGAACTTTAATATGAAGAGTTTACTCAACCTTTTTTTTTATTATTTGACACAAACAAAAGAATCAATAAATAAACTCTAATGATCAATTAAGAACATTTGTCACTTTGATTAGTTGCAGACTTCCACTTGTGGTCTAATAAGAAATATCTGTGTTTTTTCAATTATTTGATTAGAGCAGTGTAAAAGTACATTTTGGATAAAAGCACACAATGGATGAAGGGATGCTCAAATTTCAGAGACAGAAGCAACTCAGAAGGATTCAGAAGCCTTATCATAGGCTAAATACATTATGAACCAAAGTTTGAAATCCGGGCTGCACATTTGGCCTCTATGATTCACTTACAATGTATATGAGTTATATATATATATGATATGATATAATGATTCTATACTAGAATACTGGAAATGGCTTGTGGATGTGAACCTCAATGACTATTCTTCAAGATTTAGTCATGTCACATATCTCAGGTTTTAGTGCCTTGTATCTCTGCCTAGTGGATTAAATGGTCATGCAAAGGAAAATAATTTAGAAGAGTAACAGTTGTGATGCAACCGATATGATAGGTGATTCTCCTCCCTTCCTCCCTAAATCTCTCCAGTTTCCTCATTTTCTCTCTTTGTATTGTTTTTCTAACAATAAACCACTTGATGTGCCCTTCCTTTTCTATTAAAAAAAATTCTTTGTGTAGTAAAAGAAGTAAAATTAGATCATAAATTAAATTGATTATGATCTCTTTACCAAGGGAAATGACCCTGTGGAAGGCTGTTGGCATGTTATTATGACAGACATTTTTGGTTATGCTCTATTGAATATTTGCCCTGTTTTTTCTCTCATAAAGGCTGAGACGTCTGTCACAAGTCCTTGCACACAGAAAGTCTTAAATGTCATTCTTGTATTGTCCTGCCACAATTCACTGCTTACATTTTATTTTGTTTGTCCATGGTATATGCATTTGTTATCCACATCAGTCATATTTATTGGATA
The DNA here is from genome assembly GCA_013400555.1 of Jacana jacana. NCBI lineage: Eukaryota > Metazoa > Chordata > Aves > Charadriiformes > Jacanidae > Jacana > Jacana jacana. The sequence goes on from VZTM01035310.1 coordinate 9,566, forward strand.
ATTTTTTCACAAAGCACCCTTTTATATCTTTCCCTCTTTCCTGCCCTTATTTATTAAATTAAACCATGCAGCACGGTAAAGGTGTGAACATCAAGTGTTTTCATTTACTGGCTCCCAATTAAGCATGCAGCTGCTGCACTTGAGAATAATAGCCATCCAGGAAGCCACTGACAAAGCCAAAGCAAGGATGGGGTAGACAAAGGGATCCTAACTGCAGCAGTCCTCAGTCCTCATGGCTGACCTGTTTTAAGGAATCGTTGGGAGCTAGCATAATAGAATCATAGAATAGTTAGAGTTGGAAGGGACGTTAAAGATCATCGAGTTCCAACCCCCCTGCCTTGGGCAGGGACACCTCCCACCAGACCAGGTTGTTCAAAAGCCTATCCAGCCTGGTTTTAAACACCTCCAGGGATGGGGCATCCACAGCTTCTCTGAGCAACCTGTTCCAGTGTCTCCCCACCCTCACAGGAAAGAATTTCTTTCTGGTATATCTCCAGTCTTCCAATTTAAAGCCGTTACCCTTTGCCTGTCACTACATTTCCTGACAAAGAGTCCCTTTCCAGCTCTCCTGCAGGCTCCCTTCAAGTACTGGGAGGCTGCTATAAGGTCTATCTGGAGCCTTCTCTTCTCCTGGCTGAAAAATCCCAACCCAGCTTGTCTTCACAGGAAAGGTGATCCAGCCTTCTGCTGGAGGATGGCCTCTATTCTGTATTGATCTATTGAGGAATAGAAAGCCGACTAGCTAATGAAGGCACCAGTATGAGTACATGCAAGAAAAAGGTTTGGTCATCAGTGTTTTGCCACAAGGTGCAGCAGCAATAAACCTTGTGTTAAATCTACACCTCTTAATGGCTGTATTTTATTTTCTTATAAGTATTGAAAAAGATGAGGAAACAGATAAAGGGCAAAACAAAAATAATCCAAATTTGAAGCAATATTGGTGTGAATACAATGCAATAGAAATTGAATTAGCTGTGAGTCCCTGCTGAGTTGTACGAAATAGCTGTTAAAGCTAATTCCCATTGTAACACATAATGGCATTATTGATTTACTTGATACATGGTTAATGAGTGTAATTTTTCAAGCTCTTTGAATATAGTAAATCCTGTTTACTCTTTTAATGTGAACCTGCCTGCTGTCTCTAATTTGACTTTTCTTTTATTGTCTCCTTATTGTTCATTCAAATAGGCCTACTCACATTCCTTCACTGGTAGGACTTGATAACATATTCTGTGGGAGCACCTGCGTGACCTTTTTATTACATCTTTGTTATCCTTTGTGACAGTCCAGTGGGAAATTCAAGAGAAACTAACAGCTGAATGGCAGGGGAGCATTAACCCCTTCATGGACTGCACTTCATGGAATCATTGTGTCACCACATCATGGAAACATGAAGAATCGGTCAGAATCAACCAGAAAGGTCATTATGAGGCTTGAAAACCCCGAAACTGTAAGGAAGCAGCTGTGACAGAATGGATGAAATTTGACATTAAAGCACAAAAGGGAATCAAGAAAGCTTTTAAGTTTTTGGTATTGCATAAAATATGCTACAAAGCAAGGGGCCTTTGGACTTTTAAAGGACATCGCCTGCCTTGCAGTCATTCTCATGGTGAGCAAGGAGTCAAGATCTTTCCTAACACAAAAAGGATTGAGGGTAAATTTAATTTTTTGTTTGTTTTGATGAAATTCTTGATTTATTCTCAGGGATTTCAAGCTCTGTGTGATTTGGAGAGACATTATTAATGAATTCCAAATTCTATTATAGAGTGTATGTATTTGTCATTTAACTGCCATCCTGATTTCCCAGGTCAAATATGCTTCAAAAACAATGAAGTGGACACTTACTGTGTATTTATTCATGTCTTTATGGTTCCAGTATCTGGCTTTCAAACCCCCCCACAAAAAAAAGAATATTACTTAAAAATCTTCTTGGAAGTTGCAATGCATTCTAAAAATGCAGGAATAAGTTTTCGCCCTTCCTTTAGGCCATTCTGTGTCTTCACATGAATTTAGGCTTGGAAAAACTGCAATGAGCTCTGGGCATGGAAGATCATGGGATTTCCATTTCACTTGTTTCTCAGGTTTATCACACATAAAGAGTATTAGAAACTGGAGTCCTTGGAATAATTCAAATTTATATCCAAAGACATGACAACATTTTTTGTTTGAGTAATCTCATCTTCTTCCAAATGTTTATCTTTGCCTGGCACACAGCCAGAATTACTGCCCTTTATCAATGGTTGTGCCCTTCTCAGCAGCAGACACACATCATTTCTTGACAGCCTTTGATTCTGCAAAATCCTCCCAAAATGAAGAAAAAAAGGATGCTTTTGGTCCTTTTATCCAACCCCTCCAAAATATTTGTGAAGTCTAAAGGTGCACTTGCCTTTCTTTGTCTCAGAAACTACACCTTGGACTGAACTGCCTCTTGGCCTTTGCTCAAATGTTCTGTGCTTCTGAAATACTAAATAAAAGTAGTAGGAAAATAGAAACAGTCTTACAATTGTACTCCTTCTACCCATTAACAATCAATCTGGCTTTAAAAAAAAATAAATCCATGAAATTACTTTGTTACCACCAGTACAGAATTTAACAGAATAGATTAAAATTATTAAAAAATATATCTATTTCAGTACTTAAAAAATCCCTACATAAATATTCCATTAATTTTTTACGCATGCGCCCTGTCCTTCCCTATCCAGTCAGGCCATACTATCAATTTTAATTACACTTCATGACCACTGATCAGCTACATGAATATTTTTTTAAGTGATGTCCTTTTTAATTCCATGCATATTTTCTACCAAATATACATTTACAGAGAAAGTATCATAACAAGTTCTCTGTTTCCACTTATCTGAAATCCAAAGGTCATACATCTTTGTGATTGAACTGCTTTTTCTTTCTGAACTTCTGCAATGCCATCCAAACTCCATTTCAATATCAATTTATGATCATCATCAACCATAATGGTAGTAATAATAAGATAAAAAAACCACATGTGATCTTTTAATATTTATCTACTGTAGGGAGCACCTTATTCTTGGAACAGTATTACTGGAGACCTAAGGTTCACTGTTCATGAAAATCATCAGGATTTTCACTCAGATATTGTGAGCATATGGCTTTAACCATTTCCTTTCTCTTAATTTTGCTCTATTTTAAGAAGTTTATGTAACAAGATGACAGTAAAAACAGAGTGTCCAAGTACAAATCTCCCAACTGAAAAGACTAAATGCTACATCAATCAATATGGTGTTTAACTGTCACAGAGGTCCTCTGTGGATGGTTTGTTCTGCTTGGATTTTATTTGTATCCATATCCCTCTCATTTACCACATTCCTACAGGCAAAGACTCTTACAAATTTATCATCAAATAAAATAACCATGAAACTATTTTCCAAGGGTATTAGTCAACTGAAATAAAAAATTAGATTTCTGATCAACTTTGACTCTAGTCACAAGCGCATAAACATAGCTAGACAGCTTATGGCAGTGGGTAGTGTTTTATACATCAAATTTAGAGTCACAACTCCAGAGGAAAAGTGTTGGCTTAAAAAGATCAGAACTCTAAAGTAATTAAAGGATACAAAAAATGTATTTGATATCTACTACTATTTGTCTAGACAGTTGAAAAGATTAATGACAAGATAATCAAAAGACTGGAGATATAATCTTGGAGCTCTTCATTGAGAGTACTTCTAGTTATCTATGCAGATGAGAAGGCAATAATCACTTATGGATTTTTCACTTACTTTGGGAGATGTCTTAATTTCCTGGTGGTGTTAAGCTGTGCATTTTTCACAAGCAATACTTTTCTCATTAAAAAACTAAGCACAAAGGTATTAATTAGTTTCAGTATACTTGCTTTTAAATAAGACTCATTCTTTCAGTCTCTTATTTCTTTTCCTTTTTCATGAAGAGTAGAGCATGAGAAGCCAGAAAAAAAACCCCAAACCTGAACCAGCTGTCCCAGTAGAAACTCTGTCATTAAGGAGAAACAAATTAACAAGTCCTGCTTTTGCAATGTTTTCCATCTCCTGGAATATATATATACACTACAAACATCTTGCATCTTCGAAGAAGATGAAACAAGAAGAGGCCACACAGCCCCAAACCCACAGGCAAATGACACCACATTGACTTGCACCCTCCTCAGGCAGGTTACGAGTTCCAGAAGCAGAGGCTGCTGTGGACCCGGTGGTGGAGAAGGCCAAGGGGTGGGCAGATGATTGACACCACTGTGAGGGGTGATGGAGGACATAAGCAGGGCTGCCCTCTCGTGCGTGCTTGTGCTGCTGAGGGTAGGAGGGCTGAGCTCCTGACGAGGGCAGCGGGGGCCCACCTTGTCTCCCACATTGTGCTCCAGAGCACGTCCAGAACCATGGCTGAGCCTGGGCTTGCACCCAGATGCCTTGGATGTGAGACAAGTCTGGGCTCAGGCATATGACTTAGGTTAAAAGGCAATTTATATATACATATGCATGTATATATATATATATATATATATCACATAACCCCACTTCCTTCAAGACTTTTATCATGATTTTCATAAGGATATGTAAACATTAAAACCCCAAGCATCCAAAATGGTTTCACACAGGTAGAGTCATTCCATAACAAAACACATTCACATAAAATTGATATCTATCTCTCAAACTACCAAATAAGTCATCCAAGACTTTTAGAGGCAAAAAGACTGCTTCAGAACAACAGGTATTTAAATTCTTCCAAGCTTGACAATGTCTGGCTTGCTCTGTAATTATAATTTACCAGACATGAGGCCAGAGGGTAATTTTTCCCTGATGTTTCTCTGATAGAAATGAGGCAGTGAAGTCAGAAAATACACCAATTTTCTCTTTATTAAAAAAATGAAAATCATAGTTACCTTTTAGGAACCATCTCTTTGATGTAATTTACGGGTGTAAATAAAATGCCATATTGACAGTCACTCCATAAGAAACAAGAAAACATAGTACTAACTAAAAATATTTGTAACTTATTCTTAAAATCCCTTTGTACTTTAAATTAATAGAATACTTAAATTTAAAAATACCAACAGTCCAAATCATATTAAAAATAAAAAAAAACACTTTGGTTATAAACTTGCTGGCTCCTAGTGAAACGAAGGCATCTGAGAGGGGAAAAACCCAAAACCAATGGTAGTGTTCATGCAAATATAAAAAAGAGAATAGAATGTATGCAATGTGGATGGAGAAGATGACACTTTAAGAATTGAAACGCTTTTCCTTACGTATTTCAGAAGTAGCAACTTCAAATATGCATATCAAAGGAAGGGAGAAGATTTTTTTAACCCATCAGTAATTAAGGAGAAACATAACCCTGGATTATGAACAGTGGGGATAGATACGGATGTTAAATAGTTTCCACTGAAGACTCATAAGAGAGATAGTTGAGAACTTCCACCTCAAGCTGGTTCACAATTTGTTAAATAATGTACATGAGAAGCAAATTGGTTTCACTGGCTTTTGACAAAGGTTTCTCCCATTTTTAACAACATAAAAAATGTTTTAAATTGATCTTATTGATACCAGAAGCCAGTACAAAGGATTAATAATATCATAAACATTTTTCTCCAAATTAAATAACTCTATACAGTTAGTGGAGATTCTTCTCATCGAATCATGTAAGAAATGCGGAACCTTCAGCATCCATCTCAGCTAACTGTCCAAATCTTTCACAGGTCAGTAAAGAGAAATAGCTACCTAGAGAGAAGTAATTCATCATATCATGAAGCAGGTGTCTAACCTTCCATTGATAGCTGTTTAGGTTTTGACTATCTTTGAAAGTCAGAACCTGTTGATTTATGTAGATTGAAAGATCTACTTAGCCATCTTTGAAAGCAAGGGGTTTCTTTAAATAGGGGTGTTTATTACTTAAAATTCTACCATTCAGGGCTATCATGAAGAACAGACAAATAAAAACTGAATTATTCACAATGAATTATTCAGCTTCTCAATTTAACAGCAATGCCTAAGTGAAGGCACCATATAGCACCAAATACTCCCTAAAAGTGAAAAGTTTAAAAGCCATTTGAATTTTCTTACACTAGCTAATCTGAAAACAAATTAGAGCTATGAAGTGCAGAGCAATTGACCTTCTTAGATACTATATACATCACTTATAAAGCTAATTGCATTTTAATTGGGTTTCACTAAATGGACAGTCTTGCAATAAGATATTAGGTTTTAAACATTTTTGGTTTTAATGAGTGTTAATTTTGCTGGTGATTTGCTTCAGTATAGAAGTATCATGACTGAATTAATTCTGCCTAAAGCTGTTATACATTTTAAGGCCATAAATGCTGACAAGTATTATAGATGATATGAAAAAAATATATGGGGAAGTTCAGCTTAAAAAGAGCAAAATAGCTAAATAAACCCCCTAAGCTATAATGGTTCTGCAAATGTTCTAGGAAAGGCATCTTGAGCTGCATAAGTTTCCATATTTTGAAGTAAACTTGAGGAAGGTTTGACCTTTTTTTGCTATGNCCTTTAAAAACGAGGATAACTTTTTCTAGGCACATACAGATTTAGCACCATTCTTTTATAAGTATCCTCCGAGCTTTTATTTACTTGCTAGCGAGTCCTTCCTACCTGCAATGTCTTCTCTTCATCAGCCGCTAGCTGGGCTCCATGCATGTGCTTTATAAAATCTCAATTCTTTTTCCCTTTTTTCCTGGGAGCCCTGACCCTTTCTTGCAGGGAAGGACACCTGTTGCCCAGTCTCTGCTCACGACAGCTGGAGCCAGAAAAAATGGAATAGAATGGTTGAGTCCCCTGGGATATAACCCCAAGGGGCTGGCTCCTGAGGCCTTTTCCTCCCAGGGTGAGCATCACAGAAATTCTTTCCCAAATGTTTCATGTAAAAGTTCAGGTGCAGTATCTCACAGGGCAACCCCCGAGAGTTCATTTCATTCATGATTTTTGTTGTTTGCCTAATTGTCTATGGTCTGGCTGCACGTGGGAGTCTGTTGTACTGCTAACTGCTACTGTGTCATTTAGTTGAGGCATGTTGAGCTTTGGTAATATATTATCTTGTCTCACCTGCAGATGCCGCACTTAATGGCTCCTAATGCCAATAATGGTAACTTAGAATTTACCATTCATCTTACTCAGCAATTTGACATGCTCCTTTAACAGGGGAAAGGTTAACCTTATAGAATAATGACTATGAAATGGCATAATTCTATAATCAGATAAGTCATGCTTTTGAATACAGATTAATGAATATGCCTTTTTGTGTATATGTGAGTTAAACTAAAGGGATCTTAAAAACTCATAGATTACTGTGACTGTAATCTGAAGGTAGATTTTCCCAAATTGATATAATCTATGCATTTCACTAACACACTGTTTATTCTTTATTAATGGAAAATAATTCAATAGACTAATAAGGTAATATGATTTCCTAATAGGATTGTTGGTAAGAATAAATATATTAAAGATTGTGAGGGGCCATAATAGTACAGAATGGAACTTGATGATCTTTAAGGTCTTTTCCAAGTATAAACATTCTATAGTGTCCCGGTTTGGGGTGGAGTAGAACCAACTTTCTCTTCAGTGAAAGTTTCTTCTTGTTGTGGCAACCAGGGTCTGCTGATCTGGTTGTTCACCTTGTGGAGGGGTGGCACCTGTGGGGAGGTGTGTACAGGTGACCCAAACTGACCAATAAACTGTTCCATCCTCTGCCATGTTCAGTATAAAAGCTAAGGGATCAAAGGGTCTAGGCTTTTATAATGGCTTGACTTCTTCAGTGGATCTCTCTTGTTAATGACTGATGTCTGAGGAGGAACCTGCCCATTCATCTACCTTTGATCCCAATCTGTAGGTTCACAAATCAGTTCGGAATCCAGTTCCCATTTGTCACAGACTCTGAACTGGAACCTCCCCAAACCTGCTGGTGGAGTCTTCCTGGGAGCTTGATATACTTTGTATATTTGTATATACA
>VZTM01035311.1:5150-23731 GCA_013400555.1 Jacana jacana
TGAATTGACTCCAAGTGGTCAGAGAGATTCATGCAGCACTTTCCTACCAGAATGCTTTTCCTACCTGCCAATAGAGGCAGAGACCGTAAGAATTATTACATTAAAAATGTCACTCTTCTGTTACAGCAAAGAAGCCTGCAAAAGAACTGCTACACAGAAGGAACCAGAGGGGAAAGGTCTGATTGCTGTGGTGACTTCTCAAAGATGCATGTGAGATGCATGTGAGTGCATACAAACTAAATTATTTTTTAACACTTTCCTGCCAAGAGCAGGAAATTCTAGTGGCATAAATTGAAGGGCAGAGTTCTGTCTGGTAGGCAACAGTAAGGACATCATGTCAAATTCCACAGGCGACAGACACTAACTGTGAGCAATGAATGAGGTAAAATGTGCACTGGGATTGTATTTGTTAGAGAAGATGCTTACAGAAGTCCTGAGTTGCACATAAGATGAACAAACTGCCAGCAGGTACAAATGCCCTAAAGCTGTGGATTAAATCTACACTGTGGCATAACAAATCTTCTTATTGCACAGCAGTTTCACATCAATACCAAGACATCGTGTTGCTATTAATTGACTCTTCTATAATACAAAGTATCAAATTCAGTTGAAATGCTGAGAAACAGTTTAAGAAATGAGGAAAAATAAATTATAGGTCTATTAAAAAAAGAACTGAATGTAAACCAAGAAGTGTGTATCGATACATACAGATTTGCATCAGCCCAGTACAGCTGCTGTTCTTCATAATCCAGGGTAAGTCCATTTGGCCATACCAAGTTGGTGCTCACAATAGGCGTTCTAAAGTTGCCTCCTAGTGTAGCTCGTTCTATCTTTGCATTTGAACTCCAGTCAGTCCAGTACATGTACCTGTCATTAATACAATTATAACGATTTCTTTTCAGCAAATAAAATTCACAAAGTTCTTATCTGCTCCTTGGTATTTCATCTGTGCTGTTCCTCACAGAAGTGTGTAATGCAAAAACAGTGGAAAAGAACTTCTTCCTCTATATGGCCCACATTGACAAGAGAATTTTCTCGCAGAAATCACTGAGATCCACTGGAGAGAACTTCAGAAAAGTTTTTCCAGCTCCTATGAGACTCCAGTAAAGTCAATTTATCTCTTTCTTATCTTTCTTCATTTGAAATACTGTATAATTAGTAATGAAATTAGAAATACACTAGTAAATTGTATAGTACATTAGTAAAACACTGCAATGCCCCCAACCTCTCAGGGAAGGTTTTGATGCTGAAACAAGAATTCTTCTGAGGCACTCTGGGAATACAACATAAAAAGGGAAAGATCATTAAATAGAGAGATCTTTTGGCAGTACCACCTGATTATTATGATATGATACTCTTGAAGAAATCTTGGTTTCAACAAATACCTTTTTTTCTGCCTTGCACAGCAAATGGAGGATGGTCAGTTGCTTGACAAAGACATTTGCTTTCAACATTGCTCTCATTTACTCCCAGTACCTGGCTCCCACCATCACTAAGTGGATGCTCATAAATGTTCTAAAAATCTCAGAAGAAAAATCAAACCTCTGATCCTGAGATTAATTTAGAAAACTTAAAGAGTTAGATCTAGGATGCTTATGCACAGCTGGAACTTAGAAACAGGAAGTATCTGATTCAGGAACAGGAAGTATCTGACAGTGTTTGTTAAGGTCAAAATCATAGTTTCAGCTTCAACCAATACAAAGTATACAAATTGCAGCACGTACCCTCTGCAGGGGTCTAATACAACAGCTCTCGGTCGTGGAACCCGGGCAATCACTGTGCGGTTGGATCCATCCACCGCCATTGAGCTGATAGTCTGATTGAGGTAGTCACTGTAGTAAACTCTGTTGTTGATCCAGTCAAAGGCTATGCCATCTGGAGTCCCCAGGTCTTAGACACATGCAAACACATACATACAAGTTCAGTACAGTTTCCTGAGATATTGTAATACTCTTTGCCTATTATAATGTGGAAACACCAAAGATATCTTTGAAATGCCATCGGTATCAATGCAAATTTGTCCATTTAAAAACCTGTAGAACTAATACTTGGGACTCACGTAGTCTTGTGTAGGCAATAGGGTTACAAAGATCTTTTCCTCACATAGACCTAAGTACTGGTTGCTATTCTCCAAGTAGCAGGAATCACTCTTCACTCCATAATACTCCATAATTTGCCATCTATAATTTTAATTACTTACATAGAATTATATATGTTTAAGGAGTTTTATATTTCCATTTCATTGTGATCAAAGTGAAATAACAACTTCAGAAGAGGGAATAAAAAGGAGGAAAAGAGTCAAAAGGAGCATTTGATCAGATATCTTAACTAAGTAGCCTACCTTGACCATTAGCATAAAATATCTACTGAGCTAGTTCTACGTGCTGCAGTCCATGTTTTTTAATATCCAATTACTTTGTATCACATATCAGTGCACTTACCAGATGCAACTACTGTTGGGGAGCCAAGTCCTGAGTAAATGCTAACATAACTGATTCTTCCTGTCCCCGAAGGATAACTTTGTGTAAAATATATTCGGTTATTTATGCTGTCAAAATCCAGGGCCACTGCAGTTCTTAACACATTGACTGTGCGGAAGGGAGGACTGTGATTTTCAGGATCAAGGTGGATACTTCTGAGGGCATTCTCAAGAGCAAAAATCAGGTAATCATCAGTTGAAATGGAACATCTCTTGCCATCACTACCTAATGTTCCAAAGGCACAACCACATTTGGGTGTCTGTGTGTCAGGCAAAGCAAAACACAGATGAGAACAGCCTCCGTTGTTGTCCAGGCAAGGATTGTTGTTGACATCAAGGGGTGAAAGTGACTGGAAATGGCTGTTGTAAATGGTAACATCCCTTAGCCAATTAATGTTGTCCCGTATTACTGTTGGCTGATCAGTATTGCCTGGCTCCTTGCTGGCTTGGAAGACTTTTTTCAGGTTCCGATCTACCCAGATCATAGAATTTCCAAAGACAGTGATACCATAGGGAGTTGGGTAGCGACTGCCATAACGCACAATTTCAACATCACCACCATCAGGCTGAATTCTCGCAATCATATCTAAGGAATCATCCACCCAGTAAATGTAGCCATTGCTGTGATCTACGGCCAGTCCCCGAGGTGTGACAATGCCCTCAGACACAAGAACTGTTCTGTTCATGCAGTCAAGGAATGCACGTTCAATTTTTGGATTTTGCCCATAATCTGCCCAGAACAGGTATCTGTTTTTTGGGTCGACTACTATGTGCCTTGGCATATCTATGGTAGTTTTAAGCAGAACACGGCGATAAGTTGTGTTTAAACGCAAAACTTCTATGAAAGTCTCTGTCAGGAACGCATTTGTAAAATACAGATTTCCTGCATTTAAAGAAAAGCAGAAAAACAAAACAGAAAGTTAGTATGTAGCACCAACAGCTGAGAAACGAGAGCTGATAAAATATTAAACCATAAAATTAAAATCCAAAAATATCTTAGTCGTGGAAAGCATAAGTTGAGAAATTAGAAAGATGCCATCCAAACTAACAATGGTCAATTAATTTCTAATTCCTCATTGATTGCCATCTTGCCACGGGGAAAATCAGTGGTATAAGATCAAAACTGCATTAACTGCTGTTGTTCATTAAGTGTACTTTTTGTTTGTTTGTTTAATCTAAGCCTTCCATACTCTCATTCCTTTTCCAACACACAACTATGAATAACATGTTGTGGCACAGCACCATATACAGTACTTAAATTGAGTGTATACAGTGGATCATTATTCTAAAACTCATCCCAACGAGCCTATCAATCAGAAGAACTTTGCTAAACATATACACAGTACATTTACATATAAAATAAAGGTATTAAAGGTCAGCTACTTAGAGCTGATGAACACTTTCTGAAGTGTTAATATTTGAATTAATCTCTAATATCTTTAAACAGGAACTGGATGTGCAAGTGGAGAAATTAAAGTTCAATGACAAAGTATTTCTCCTTTCTTTACTTTTTATTATATTTATAGGATTTGCCCAGAGCAATCAGATGGTAAAGGAAATGTCTTTATTAATCATGTCATCAGATAATCTTTGTGCGCTCTTCTCTGGTACGTGTTTTTTCACTATGGTAGTAAAGTACAGTAGTACCCTGGGTAACAGCTACTTATGAACACACAGACAGAGACCTAAAACAAATATCAAAGCACCATGAGAGAAAAGGTTCTATACATCTGCTTTGATAAGCTTTCATTTTTACACATATGTGTAAACATAAGGGCCATTCATTACTTTTTCTTATTTTAAAATGTCCCTAGACAAAAGAACTAGAATCATAGGACTTCCATTCAAAATAGTCCCATCAGGATCCGTTTAGGTAAGCCTAAAATTTTTTAAATCTGTAAAGAATAACATTCTCCTACATTCATCTAGGCGTACCTGCTACCCAGTCAATTGCAATGCCACGGATCCCATTTCGTCCGATTCCATTTGTAACGACATTTCTAAAATAAGAACCATCAGGTTTAATTTTACGTATTGCATTCTGAGAAGAAACTGTGCTACTGAAGTCACACCAGTAAATGAAACCAGAAGGCATGTGAACATCCACGTGAAGCGCGTTTCGTCCTGAAATATTTTGAAAAATAGCAGTTAATTATCTTTGATACAAACTAACTTAAAACATGGGCTATATTCGTATAGAATGTATATATTTGTATATAATCTATTTCATACTATAATATCCACACACCTCTTCCTGCCAGCGGTACCATGGCTTCAGAGTGATCAGATGTCTCTAAACTAAATCCTTTAATTGCAGAAAGCATAGAAACAATTACAAATGAATTGTATGGGGAACAGGTTCTGTTATCAGGATTTAGCTGAAAGCCAGTAGCACAGGCACAGGAGAACAATCCACCAGGCACAGGCAGGCAAAGCTGCTGGCAAACTCCAATATTATTACTGCAGCCATTCGAAGAACCAGCAGAATCTGTGAAAGACACATATAGCAAGTCATAAAAATCTAAATTGTATCATCACAAACTCCCTCAGATATATAACCAAATTCATAAACTTGCATAGTATTAACACCCAGTTGACAAAAATAAAGACCTCCAACACTGTACATTTTAGCACATGAGCGTTAGCAACAGATTTGCCAGTTTCTTGTCATGCAAGATCAATGGGGCCAAGAATTAGACAAAACAGATATATAAATTTGAAGCCAAAGTAACAACATTTTTTTTTAGTAATAATACAATGATTACATTTTGTTAAGATTACATGTGCCAATAGATGCCTTAACTGGATGGTAAAGCATCTCTTTTCCCAAACAAGGTATAATGCTTCTGACACTTTTCCTGAAAGTCTAATCAAACCATTTCCTTTGAAAGAGGGAAGTTTTCACAAGTTGGATACCTCGAAATACCTCTTTTGCAAATACTCACTGTCTCTGTAATACACACGTAGGCACTTCAGTCTTGGGACATTATCTCTCAGTACTACTTTGTTTGCTCCAGTGGACTTATCAACTCGTTCAATAACTTCATAATCTCGATCAGTATAGTAAAGAAAGGTATCATACACAGCGATTCCCCATGGATGAGAAAGATGAACCACCAGGGTCACACGGTTTGTACCATCCACATTGCCTTTCTCAATCTAAGAAAACAGTTTAAAGCTTAATATTACGCTTCTTATAATAAAAGTCCAATGTCACAGTACAAAATTAAAATGCAACATATGCTACTAAAATCTCTTCATGCATGAGATCTTTATGTAGAAAGTAGGAAGGAAGGGATCAGCACAATTCCAATCATGATTTCTGGGTTTTCATTCAAATTCCTCATATATTTCTAATGGTAATGAGTAACAACAGTCATTCAGATTTTACTGGGTCTTGCAACTCCCAGTTATATGAGTAAACTAAAGTAACTGAATCACTCATGGGAACCACAGACAGAGGCAGACGAACAGGTGAAAAGATCAGTTATTTTAAAAGACTCCCCTACCACTCCTGTGCTTGTGACAGCCCAGTACAACTTTTGTTCCTTGATGTCAATGGTAATGAACTCTACATGGTCAAGGTTGCCAGTGAAGAGGGTTTGTATGCCTGATCCATCCATGTTGGCACTGGCAATCTTTGCTGGGACTCCACTGTCTGTTCCCTGGTCTGTCCAGTACAGCTTCCTGTAAAACACATGATCACATCTGTTAGCAAAGCTGGTAACAGAGCTCAATGGACCAGAGTCACTTAAGCATATCCTTAAATCCACATCTCCTTTGTCAGCCAAATACTTCAGCACACACTGAACAGGGATCATTTTGAACCAGGCCAAAATGAATAAGAGATTATTTTTTTTTAATGAGGAAAATGCTTGTTCTTTTGAAAAAGAGAAATGTCTCGGAAAGGAAGAAATGTCTGTTATTCTTGAAAAAGAGAACAATGCCTGATAAATCATTTTTAGAAATCTATAACCTCCCCTGTATCATCCCACAATATCGACAGCGGGTAAACTCAGCAGAGTGTTAACACTATAATAAGAAAGCAGGAGAATAATAATTCTGCTTCAGAGATAGCTGCAAAATTTCAGCAGCAAGTTTGGTTCTAATTCAGAATTCAAGCTACAAGTTCAAAAAAATCTGTATGAAACAGAATTCCATTATCTGGCGCTGGGGAATATGTGCACTGCTCTGGCCTCAGTTTTTGAAGAAGTAGGGTGCATGGGAGCCAGACTCCCAGCTAGGGACAAAAAGCCAGGCATCAATTCATCTGGGAGCCGGACAAGTCACTGTTATTTCTCTTTTTTTTTTTTTTTCCTTTTTTTTAAAAAGCACCATATTGCAAACATTGGGGGAAAAAAACAAATTACAGCTCTCTTTGGGAGAAAGCAATATTTAGTGCTATGCTGCTTGACATATGACATTCTTCCCGTATAGTATGTCTTTCTACTACAGATAGGCCTCAAGACAGATACCACAAGATATTATAAAGAAAGACTTAAAGTTCTCTGTACTCTCTTTTCTCATTTTTCAGAGATTTTCTTCACATTCATAATATTCTGATACCCTTTTTAATTAAAAAAAAAAAAATTGCCATAAAAGTATATGGTAAGTTAGGGAGAATGAACTTCTGCACAACAATTTATGAAGCTATGTAATTATTTTCTAGGACTTAAAAAGAGCAAATAAATTCTGCCCAAATATGAAAAAAACAAAGTCATGTCAAATCCTGGAGGGAAGCTGAAGCCCCTAAAAAGAACAATGTTGCGAGTGTACTCATGTGCAAGGACCACAGCAATTCTGGAAATTTACCCTCTTGCTGGATCAACCGTCAAACCAATCGGCGTGCCAGCTCCCAGAGAGGTGCCATCGTTGGTGATGAGTGTCTTCCTGTACATCACATCACCATGCAGCTTCAGGACCTACGCAAACATTGAACTCATCAGAGAATGTAATATAGAATTTAGGACAGAGTTTTCAAACTAAAGGGAGGAAGCTTCAATCCACAGGGAGCGGAAATTGCAGAAGACTCTCTCAAATACTATGAAGAAAAAGTACATTGTATCTACTCTAACCACCCCCCTTTTCTAACATGCACCCATTGAATGAGATGTTTGCATCTTAGAAACCCCATACATTAACAAGTAAGCGTCCTAGGTATAAAAATATTTAATCCTTCAGCTTCTACACTATCTTGAAGGTATTACAGCCTGAACAGATTGATTAAATGTTGATTGAGAAAGCATTCAATGTCATTTAAATTAGCTGCCTTTTAATTTAATAGTATGTGTTTCTATTTTGGGACAAGGACATTAATGACTGGGGATATTCACAGTTATTACTGTATTATATATTGTTTATCCTCTGTTTCACTACACTAAATGACAATTTTATCCTTCAACTACCACCAGACTGCTAGTCTCCAGAAAGCCACATAATGTGATATCAAAGCATTTGGGGATGGATCTTACTGCATTTGATGGCAACATTCCTTTATTATCAGAGGCACTACATTGGGATCATTAATCTGAAGTGAGAATAGTAACAATAACAGTAACTCTAGCAAGCAGAGAGGGTGTGTTAAACACCAGAAGCTTAATGATTTGAAGACTGAAAAAGAAAAAAGAGGAAATAAAATTAAAAAAAAAAAAAAGAAAGAAGAGATCTATGCACAAATAAAGTTTGCAGAATATACTGCTTTCAGTGGTTTTGACTATGCTCAAATTTAAGTTTATCTCTTAAAGTTTCTAAAGTATTTTTCTACAGACTGCTTTGATTTAAAATAAGTCTGATTTCAGTTTTCACTAAAAAAAATATTACTAATTTCAACTTGTATACATAGCAGTGAAAAATCCAGGCTCTTACTTTCCAATTGTCTCTCTTAGATAATTACCTCAATTGACTGTGTCCCTGGGTTACTGTAATAGAGGTTTGCAGATATCCAGTCCAATGCCAGACCAGTAGGAGCACCAATAACAGCTGCTGGAGCAAAAACAGTCCTGTTGGCTCCATCTGACCTCACTCTGTGAATTTCACCCTTGGAAAAAAAGATAACAAAAGTGGAAAAAATATCAAGAGTAGAAAACACTGTTCTATTCCATCTACATAAGCTCTTACTTTATGTTACAATCTCTTCTTAGCAAAATGAAATTCCAGTAGAGAAATGTATTTGTATATGCTCAATGCATTAACACAGTAAATATTATTGTAAATCATAACTATACAGTGTGAAGAGGCATTACCACTCACCAGCCACCACCCGATTGACAGAAATTAAATTATTATATATACATTTAAGCTATATATAGTCACACTTCTCTAATTTTTATTTCATTATCGAAAGATTTTTACCAGGATACTCCAGTTAACCTTCTTGAATATACCAGATATCCAGTCCAGGAAAACAGTGTTTTCTCCATGCATAAATATTTAAAAACTAAATTTTTAATAAGCTGTAACAGCAAGAATTAAGACTAAGATTATCCTTGCAGGTTTCTTCATAAGAGTAACCCTTAAAATGGTAATTTATGACTTGCAGATTCTATGGTATTAGCTACAGCGTGTGATGGTACAGCATGATATAAACAAGCACTAAACAGAGAGACAAGCCGTATAAAGGTCTGAAGCGGTGACTAAGCTGCCTTCCTGAGCTTTCTTCAGGTTATGACAGTTTTACAGGACTTCTGCCGAAGTTTGGAATATTATCATGTGAATCTTTCACAACTAATATTAACACAGAATTGAAATACCAGCAGCTATCACACATTATTAAGCCTTTTGGAGAAGAGGTCAGCAGGGTTAGGGGAGCTGTGAGCAAGTGTTGAAATCCATTTCTCTCTCCTCACTAATTACTTCCTCCTTCACTGATGCATACATGCTGTGCCTGTCCTGGGATGATTACACTCCATGGTGCAGGCTCCCACACAAGGGAGCACTGGGACTCACCACCCCAGTTCTTCACTTGAGGCAACTAATCCAGTAGGTCTGTTCTGCTCTGGCACTTGGCTGAGAAGCCAGAGGGGCACTGCCAGCTCAAACAGACAGAACATACACTGCACCATTAAAGCATAAAATTTGAAGACAGAAGCTGAGAAGCTGTGCAGCTATCACTAGCCCAGTTCAAGAATGGAGCAGGTAGAAGGTGAGAGCAGGCCCAAGCAGTGAGAAAAGGAGAACAGGCTAGTTGCCCTCTGAGAGCAGAAACAAGGCAGAATCAGTTTTAGGAAAAGCACCCAATGATTATTTGGTCCATGCAAATCCTTTATTGCTTTGTTACAAAGATACCAGTGTACAGTCTGTCTAAATATCCCAGTGCAGAACTGAAAATGGTTCTTCAGCAAGGAATCAACATATCAGGTGGCAAAAATCTGAACAAGAGCTCCAGGCCAAATCACTGCTGGCTTAAATAGGTAGAGTTTCTCAGATGCTGGTAAGATAGTACTTGCTGAATCCTAACAATGTAGTGGTATTTGCAAATTAGCCTGTTCTGGAATTCCTAGGCCTACAGAACAAAGTACAAAGTAGGAAAGCAGGATAACTTTTGGTAGAGCATGATGGATGTTGAATATTTACAACAGCGTCTGGTATGTTAGGCACTTTAAAGACAGTGAGGAATTCTCCTGCCTACTATTTTATTTATATTTACAATTAATAACCAATAGAACATGACAGCTGAAGATAAAAATACTTTGGAAGTGTTTTTCAAGTAGAAGATTCTGATATTTGCCTCTGTTTCTTGAGTTTGCTTCTGACAGGGTGAACAAGTTGATGGATATTCACTTGAGCTCTAACTACAGCTGCAACTTTTGCCAACACTGGCAGTGAAATTATAGCTACAAACTATGTAAAAAAACCCTCAAACCAAACTTGCAATGGATGGAGGGAAAGCAGGGTGTTAAGGAAGAGGGCCCTGTGGTACAGACAAGCACTAAAATTAAGAAAGCAGGCAAATATGCTCCCATCACTAGAGAGTATCATTTTTCAGAGAGTGAGCTATGACTGACAGTGGTGTCTCAGCTCTGTTTGGGAGCAATAGCAGCCTGAGACCTGCAGGCCCTGGGTACAGACAGGGGACACAGCCCATTTGTCAGGCTGGAGCTCAAGAGCGAACTGAAATCCAGCACTTGCGTACACTCAGCCTGCAGAGGCACCTGGCATTTCAGGTGCCAGCTCTGTTAATGGATACATCAGCCCGTGACATCCTACAGAACTGGTCAACCTCATGTAAATGTCAGCTGTATCTGCTAGCTGAGCTCTGTCAAGGACATTTTGTCAGGCTGCACGAAGGATCAAATAGATTCTTGTTTCTCTAGTTCGTTGAGCAAAGGTTGGCTTAAATAGGTCTACTTAAATACTTAATGGGAACTAAGCACTCTAATTTTAAAAGAATAAATAACTAATAAAACCATAATTTCTTTATGAGGGATAAAGAAAAGGCTTCAATATGCGTGATTTTTACACTTACTTTTACTTCAAACCTGCAAAATGCAAGGGAAATGCATTGGAAACAAAAAAGGAAATCTTGTGTGGATGAAAGGTAACAAGTTCGTGTGAATTGTTTCTGTAAAACATAACTACATAAATCTCTTTATCTAGCCTTATACTTCTCCAGGACCTAAGCAGTGCTTTCCTTGAAAAAATAACTGCTTTTAATTTTCCAGTGTAAACACATATTGCTGAATCAGCAGTTTCCTACCACATTCATCTCCCTGACTGCCACAATTTTTATTGTTTTTAAGTATCCATCCTGAGAAAACTGGGAATATTTTGTGGCAAGTTAGCCTTAGGGAAACACATGTTGTTTCTTAGTTCAGGGCAAGTATTAAAAATGCTTCGTAAAACAATTATAATCAACCATTAAAAATTAGTTCAAACTATTTTTAGATCTATAAGATCTAATCCTGGAAATTGCTGTGACTTTACAACCATTTTCTTCTACTTAAAGAAAAGATCCCTGTCTACTTCATTAGTGCTCAGACTACATGTATTTTCATTCTAATGATTAGTGCTCACTGGGTCCACTGTACTGCTCCCATGCAGAAGTGTTCTGACTGTGTTTGCAGAATTAAGTCCTAAGTCAAGAGAGAGGAGAAAGTGTGGAGTACGACAGAGCAGGGCTGAGAGCACGGTTCTGTCAATGTTTGCCAGCATTTCCTGTTCACGTCTTGTGCTGAACCAGAAATAGCATTAACCTAACATTTCAGGTGGCAAAGATGAAAACTAATTAACAAAGAAGATGAAGCTTCTTTATCTTTTCCCAGGGGGGAAAAACAAACAAAAAGCCAACCCCAAACAACCCAAAACCTTTCCTTCCTTTCAATTATATTTATCAAATTTCTTACCCACAATGCTAGTATACTTCAGTCAAAAACATTATTTTAAAACAAAAAGTCTTATTTTAGTACACATTTTGAACTCAAATACTAACTTACCGGATTTTCAACCCAATAAATCATCTGTTCGGAGTCATCAAAGTCAACATCAACACCATTTTGAACTCCTGCTATTGGAACCATAGCATCATTTGTCTTCTCTTCGGGGTTCAGGGAAATTCCATAAATTATATTATCTCTTACAGCAATAAGGAAAGGATGCTCAACTGTGAAAACATACAATGCAATTCAGGTTGTTTCTGATCAAGAAAATGGCATTAGGATATGCTTCCAATTCCCACCCAAAAGTTGCCTGATGCTGAGAATGGTTGAATGTTGACAGTGACATTTTGCAGCCAGTTACCTCTAAGTTTGTTCCATCTCTAGGAGTGAGGTTATTGTAATTGTTACTGTTTTAACATCTGAAGTTTCAGCACTGTGCAATCACAGGAGGAGGAGGTAAATAAGATAGAATCACTCATTACTGGCCAAGGGAAGACGTACATTCACACAGCTGCTCTGAGCAGCTTTCAGATCTCTGAGAATGGGAACCAGCAGGACAAAGCTCTGAGGGCTCCCCAGGATATGCCTGAGATAGGTTCTAACGCACATTGAGCAGGACTCGCAAGGAAAGTACAATGTCAGAGCAGCAGTGCTTTATCTAAGGTAGTAGACATGCTCCCTTATAGTATATTTACTTTTAGGTAAACGTACACTTATGCTTAACTCTTCTTAAGAAAGAAGAGTACCTGGCTAGGTGATCTGAAAAAAAGTGTTGGAGAGCTGTGGAGTGTGAGTCAGCAAATTAATTTCTCATCTGCTGAGAATCAGGGGAACAGAATCTCCTGAACAGCAATTCCCCTCTTCATTCTGCTTTTGCCTTTGGAGAACAAATTCTAGCCTCTTCTCCTCTTCTCTCCACAGGCACAAGCTACCGTTTGATAGGGAATTGAGCTGCTCTTCCATAATAGATCTAAGATCTTTTTTTTTTGTCCTATTTTGATTTGATTTCTTTCACTGGCTGCTTAACACATTTATATAAATTTTGTAGTGAAATTTTTTATATGAAGAGCCACAAACCACAGCATCATTCCACATCTCAAAAATTATTCTCCACACTTCTCTCAGGCTGCTCAAACTATTTATCAAATTTGACATAAGCTTAGATTTTGTTCGTCTCAGCACAAAAATCACATTTTGGCAAATAATTGCCTGAAGCTAGCTCTGCCTGTGAAATTCTTGGACTTCTTCCATGTCTTTTTTTCCCCCCCAAGAATGTGGCATGCCAGTGCTCTTTTATGAAACATTTGCAAAAAACAGCTAAATTCATGTGAAATTGTTCCAATGCATACAAAACCCTGGAGTCATTATTCCCTTTCTAACTGTACACAGTACAATGCTAATGAATCCTTCTGAAATAGAGATACGTAAATTCTCTAGGTTAGACTGTTTGTACTTCAGAAGTTTGACAGTCTCATTTAAACTATTATATTCTACAGAATTTTTTTTGCTGATTGCTTCCTTTAATTTTAACACCTACGTAAATCCATATAGTTTGATTATTCCTCATTTTTATAACAGACAATAGAGCAAATTTGCTGAGCTATACAGATCTAAAAATCTGCTTAGCTTCATTAGGTAGGCATTACTATAACTCCCGCAAATCTAAAACTTAATACATGTTTACATGAAAAATGATAATCCATATAAAATTAATGTAGTTATATCAATACACATATTTACCATATTAATTAATATACACTAATTTCTTGCTTTGTTTCCAAGCCAGATTGCTACATTACCATCTTTAATATCAACGTGAAATGCAGTTTAAGGTAAAAAAAGCACAAAGGCAATCTTCTAATAATCTGCAAAATGATGTAATCCTAGACTCAATGCCTTTCCAGCAGCATGAAGTTAGCAGTATTTAAATATAAGAACTAAGTAGGTGGAGAGCAGCAATATCATTGTTTTGTAGAGGCACTGGGGAACCAAATGTATGCAGCTCAGCTTAGTATTTCTTCTGAAAGTTTGTGCTGGCCTATTACAGTAAACAATGATGGCAACGATATGGATAATGGTAAATATTAGAAAAGACATGCCTATACCTTTGTAATTATTAATGATAATTAAGGGCTTTTACCATGAACAGAATGAGCATATTTTTAAAAGCTTCTTCTGATGTGCTAACATTCAGCAAATACATTATTTAAAATTAAAAAAAAAAATCTGTAGATGTTTTTTACATACTGTTTTAAATGTATAAATTCCATCTAAAAAGAAAATAAGACCACATATTTTAAAAGAACCTTGCTTCATAGAAGGATGCTTCTATTTCTCTCTTACACAATTTATATTGAGCAATTATGTAACTTAGAGAAAGGCCACAAAAAGGGAACTTTGCAATGGGGGAAATAAAGATAAGAATTGTAAATAACTCAATTTGGCAGCAAAATTGAGTCAACCTGTACACATGCATGTGCTTCATCACTGCTATGTTCCGTTTCTTGCACTGTGATCCCTCTATAAGCCTGCACACACTAAAAGCAGTACAGATTTCTAAAAGAACACCTATTTTTTTAATAGATTATACAAACTTGCACTTCTTTCCAGATTATGCATTAGCATACACGACGCATAACAAAGCATTAGTTCAGAGAGGCTGAATAGAGCGATGAGGAACAGAGAGAGCACCTTTTCTGATCAGACAAAACCAAAAGATTATGACTGAATTCTTAGCAAAATACAGGCTGACAAAGAATCTAACAGCCACTTCAAATATATACAATGGAACATATACCAGGGATGAAGGAGAATTCCTGATGTTATTTATCCTGAAGGGCAAAACTGGCATAAGAAATGGGCATAACTGTGGAGACTATATTTGAACAGAAAATCAGTAGGTTTCCAAATATCAAAAAGGTTTCTCAGTTGAATATTTGTAATGAGAAGGATAACATTATTCTGGAGTATGTTTTCATTTTAAACTGATAATAAGCTCCTTTCAGATACATTCCAACAGCAAAAAATTCCATGTGTTGACAAAATTTAAAAGGCAGCTTCTTTATAAAATGCTTAAAAGAAAATCGAGTTCATCCATTTCCCCAAAAGAAGCACCTGAATATCTGACTGAGTTCTTGCCAAAACCTGGTTCCAAACCTTTAGGCCAAGTGTGTTCCATGCATTGTAAATTAAGTCTGCCTGGAACAGCCCCAAACTCATTTCATGAGCAGCAGCCCACCGATCTGATGTATGCTTTTTTCCTGACAGAGGGACGGATTTGACAGTGTTGGGTCTTTTTTTTTAATCATCTTTTTTATCTTTTTTTATTATTCCTGCCCTACCTCTCATGCAGTTCCTGTTATCAGGAGAAAGCATCCATCCTGAAGGACAAGCACAGGAAAAAAAAAGTGGTCCAGATGAAGAAAGCAAGCAGAGGTGGCTACAAGGGGATGATGCACAAGAATTGATACCTGATAAGGAAAAAGAAAGTATTAGCAACTGTAGCAATATGAGTGACTAGAAAGAATATTCAATCTCATTGCTACTGATAGTACTAACTCAGCACTAAATCAGTTTTACTGTTTCCTTAAAAATAAAAATTAAGTTATTTCCAAGAACCACAAGCAATACACTTGTAACAGTATATAATTATTCACCTAAAACCAGTGCCATTGTCATCACAGTAGTCTTATCAAAGTTTCTGCATCACAGAAAATCTTTCAAACTCCTTTCCAAACTTTTCGTAACTGCAACAGGAGGCCTGCAGGTTTTTCAGTCTTTGAGCATTATAACCCTTCCAGATAGGAGATGAAAATTATTTACTGAAGCTTCTTGGAAAAAAATAAAAATAATAAAAAAAAGTTGGTTGGGTTTTTTTCCAGTCTTTCAGCTCTAAAAGATCACTGGCATATGATCACAGACAGCATCTTGCATGCAATAATAATAATTATTATTATTACCACCTTAGGTAAAATAATGTTAAACTGCTGTCAGAGAAGGTTGATGACTAATCTTGTCTAGAAGAATGATATTATTAACATACTCGGAAATGAGTCCGGTATGCTGCAGAGAAAAATTTTAGAAATTAAAATGCTTTCCAAAAAAGCTCCAATTTTCTTACAAAAAATATTCAAAACAAAGTGCAAGAATGTGCAAGTGCACATACTACTTCCCCATTATTCTTTTTGGCTAATCTTTATGCTTACATGCTGCTTTGGTTACTTTCCCTAAACACCAGGCTGAACAGGCTGAAATATCCTTCAGTTCCAAGTCAACAGTATGAATTATTTGCTTGTTTTAAAAAAACCATTTGTTGACAAGACAGACTCCAGGAGTACCTATGCATGACATCCCTGCATGGCTTAGTTTTTGTAATTACCAAAGTTACTTTGCTGAACTTACCATTAGGTTGTTTTACAGGATGGACTGCCACAAGCCCCAAAGGCTGGTGAATGTTATAGATCATAACTGTCTGGTTTCCTCCATGCCATTTATTGGCCCGAATTACTCGATTAGTATAGCGATCACTCCAGTACACAAAGTCTTCAAAGACAGTTAGAGCATGTGGATGTTGCAATATCTAAAAGGCAAGGAGTTTTACCAATTTAGTTCTGGAGATTTTCACATCTAAAGCCTGCAAAGAATAGCAGACCTGAGCATAATTTAAAAAAATAAGAAAAAAAGTAGCTGTGTCTCAAAATATATTTTTCAGCAAAAGAATATGAAACACCTCCTATTGCCTGAAAACAAGACATTAATTATGGGGGAAATATAAATCTTATTTTTAAAATTGATTGAAAACATGCATATGGTTATTTATACCAGCTTATGTGTACCAACTGAACATGTGAACTACCGGGCTGGTACTGGGACAGTGCTACAAGCTGCCAGGAGCACTTTGTTGGGAGATAGCCTGTAAGAGAGATGGTCTTCATGAAGTGCCCTGCACACAGAAAGAAAGCCCTGGCAGCACAAAACCCTTCCATGCTGTCAAGAATAATAGCAATCATCACTCACAGAAGGTGATTGGGGAAATTTGTTCCAGGCTTTTTGTGCTGCATTTGCCTACAGCAAGTGCAGCAGGTAGCAGCAGCAGTGTCAGTTGTCACCTTTAGACTTCATGCATGCAGACAGCAAAAAATAAGAATGATCTAAAACACTAAGTCTACACTCAGTCATAGGTTCTGTTGAAGATTTCCTGAGAGACTGTGAAGAGGAGACACAATTCTTCTTTTTCCAGATGTAGCAAGCAGCTAAAATACTTCATACTTTTCGGGGAAAAAAAAGAAAAATCCAAGTCTACAAATCCAAGTACTATCAGGAATGACATGGGAAAATGATGATTTCTTATTAATGTCTTACCAGATCACTTGCAACCACCTGTCGTCTGTTGTTTCCATTGTAATCGCAAAAATCGATATAATCGAGATAAGCATCAGCAAAGTAGAGAAGTTTATTTGGGTAATCAATGGAGAGTCCATTGGGCCAGTAGATTTTATCACTAATAATCACTGTTCGCATTTTGCCATCCATGCTGGCTTTTTCAATTCGAGGGTTTTGGCCCCAGTCAGTCCAGAACATTACATGAGCACTGAAAAAAGTAACTAGTCATTACCAATCTGAAAAAAATTAGCTGCCTATTGAAAAACATTACACAGACTCATTAGTCAAAAAAAAGAAACAACCTTTTTAAGAAAAGTGCTACACAATGCTGCTGAATTTATTCCTGCCAGCATTATGCTTACATAAGCTATTACCGTAATTTCTGTTGTAAAAATTCTTTTAATACTTCTGCTGTTTTCATTTGTCAATAAGAGCAGCATATAGAAGCTACTGTTATCTCTGGTTTTCAACATAACCCGATTCTCCAGTTGCTAAATAATAATTTCATATAAGTTTGTACTTTTACAGGCATGCACTGATAATAACTCTATAACTGATGAGTGGCTGGCAGTGAACAGCATTCAAGGCACCAAAGAGCTAAAAAACAGTAAAAGTTTGTACATGATCTGTTCAAATCATAACATTCCATTTCTCTATACACTTGCTGTCTGAAATGGGAAGGTGCTTTTGTGATGACATTAGTACAGTATACATAATTATTTTAAACTTGGGGCTATGAAGAAACCTGTTCCTTGCCAGGCAGGCATACCACATTATGTTACATGTAAATTCGTGCCAACGGATAATGATCTGTCAGAATTTTGAATTAATAGTTAACTAGGAAGCAAATGTAGAAAAATCCATTTTACAGGGATAAAAACCATTTGGTAACAGTGAAACAGAGCAACAGATTATAAATAATCACCATGTGACTTTAAATATTTAATCAACTCTGCAAGCACACTATGTTAAAAAGGGTCTGAATTTTTCTCTGCCACTTGTCACTTCTATTTACAATAAAATTTTGGCATCTCAAATTTGAATATTGTTACATCATAAAAATGTGCATCTTTTCAAACAGAATATATAAAAAAACATCTTACTCAATTCTGGGATCTAACACTAGTCCCCTTGGGTTTGTTATATTTTCACTAATCAGCACAGTCCTGTGGCTCCCATCCATTTTAGAGACTTCAATTGTTTCCAGAACAAAGTCTGTCCAGTAAAGATTGCGACCTACCCAATCTACCGCTATACTTTCAGTCACGGTGACACCACTGTCAAACACCTGTTTAATAACAAAGATGGAAAAAAAAAAAAAAAAAAAAAAAAAAGAAAAAAAGAAA
>VZTM01035323.1:291-44895 GCA_013400555.1 Jacana jacana
GATTGGTATGGAGAACTGTTAAAGTGAGAAATGCAAAACTAAGATACATGACAAATAAGTAGAGGAGACTGACTGCTACTAACTCTGCCTGAGGGAGATTTCCACAGGGCTTGCCAGTGAGAGGTCTACCTCCAGCTGCTCAGATTTTCAAATGTAAGTCTTGCCTGCGACAAGGTACAAAGTATGTAGTGCAAATGAAGCAGCGGGACAGCATTCCCAGGGATGAATATATCAAAGTGGGTGCATCTGTGCTGTCATTTTGTTATGGTTCCTGCTTCAACGTGAGGTCTTGACTGTTCCACTTTGCTTCATAGCATGCAGCTCTAGCAGCAAACTGCCTGCTCTCTAGGCGAGACTATCCTACAAAGACAGTCATGAGAGGCCATGAGAATGGTTGGGGTAGTTCATGTTCCTTTGCCCTTCAACTGCTTCCAGGACTTAAGCCATCAAACCTCAGGAGAAACAGGTAGCATAGTAAAAATCACAAATCTTGCAAATTATTCATTTCAATATTAACCATTCAGCCATGTTGAGCATTTTGGTGTTATGCCTTACTAATGCTCCTCTTCCATCTTGCAATTCCTTCTTTTCCAAAGCGATACAAAAAGGAGGCTATTCTGTGCTTGATCTCAGTGGTTCTGAGAGACATTTTGGAGAAAGCCGCTATGTGGTGCACTGAAACCATTGGTATTTAGATTTTTTAATTATTGTTTTTAAGCTGAATTCTTTATATCTCCAACCAGTTTGGCTCTTTGAGAAATATCTGGGTCTCTTGCTCTGCAATTAATTTATCGCCAGCTGCCTTGAAAGGAAGATCTGGGATGTCCATATTCTACTCTGGATTTGCTGTGGTCATCCTAGATGAGTTAGTGTTACTCTCTACATCTGATCACAAACCTCCTTGACTTGGGACATTGAGATATCCTCAGCATCCATCTGATAATTTAACTTCTTTTTTTTTCTTTCTGATCTACAGGCAGTAGTTACTGTTAGCTGTTGTCTAGCCATTGTACAGCAGTCCATATAGATATCTATACTGCAGTGGTGTGGAGGGGAGAAAAAGAAGCAATTGGCACAGATGTAGCGGTAGATCGTTTCAGAAGGTGAGTAAAGCAGTGAGTTAGGAGAGCTTCTAGAGTAAAACTCTTACACAGTAGGCCCAGAGCGGGTATGTTGGTATGAGGCAGATAACAGAGTGTGGTTTGTGGTAGGTACCCACCATAGTGTGGATATGAAGACAGTCAGGTCAGTCAGTCTTCCTGCTGCAGGGTTTTGGGCAATACACAGTAGATGGTATTGCAGAGTGTGGTGAATAAGAATTATGAACATTTCAGCAAATTATGAACATTTTAGCAATAGCAGGCTCAGACCATGGCTTTGATTTACAGCACGAAACAGTGTATAGGATAGATGCAGGTTAACGACTTCTGACTCCTGCTTGTCAGCCATATCATGGGATACCAAATGGAAACACAGAAGCTATAGAAAACCAGGTAGAAATAACAGTTCATTAGAAAGGCATAGGGGGCGTACTTTAGGCTTAGTTTTCTTTTCTTTTTTATGCCCAGACTATTAAATCAGTGAATGACAAAGGGAAGGAAGCAAGGGTATAATCCTTTTAGATGACTGACTGAAAGTGAGGAAATGCTGGAAATATGTCTGTAAGAGTCTGCCAGATTTTGGCAGTGGAAACACCAGTTTGCATGGAACTAGGTTGATATCCTGCAGTATGAAATTCACAGAATGCACATTTCATATATGTGCAATTCTGTTCTATCTTCTGACTTAGAAAAGCCTCCATTTAGCAAGAGTGATAATGAATGCAAAGATTGCTTCTCCCAAACTGTGGGTGGAATAATTATACACTCACTGTAGGAGAAGTTTTCATAGAGTTTTATCTACAATTCATATTGATGTTGCATTCAACCCTGGAGTCAGCAAACTAGAGCCCAATGCCTTATTTTTATGTACAACCAGGACCAGAGAAGTAGAGAATGCTCTTCTTACAACTAAGAAAATAAAGAGATTGCCACAGTGAGAAAATGCTGCAGGAGCTGGAATGGCTGTGTCATTGAAGCTAGCATTGATCTAACCCTTTTTATTTTTTTTCTAAAGCACTAACTGAAAGTGAGTTGCAAAAGAAAATCAATTCTGAGAATCATTAGGGTTGGAAGGAACCTCTCCTGGGTCGCACAGTCCATCACTTCTATGATTGTTCCTAAACCAGCTCTAACAACTGGGTATCTACTCATATTTTTTATGATGGCTCTACATTTTTCTTTGGCTGGTTGCAACAATAATGTTAAAACAAACATTCTTTAAAAAAGAAACATTGCAAAGCAAGCCCTTGGGTACATTTTAGCTGACAAATAATCTTCAAGGCTCATTTACTTTTAAAAAGTTACAGTACGCAGATGTCAATGTGTATTCGTCTTTGCCAGTGCCAGGGAAATTAGAAATATTACTGCCCTTTCTCTTTGTGAGTGGGTCTCTCTTAGGTTCTTCTAACAATGTTCTGATTTTAAAATGTATGTCTAAAACTCCAATGTTCTTGAAAGAGTAAGATTGCAAGGTGGTTGTTTGTGGTTGATGTCAAGGATGGGGAAACCTTGCTTTAAGTCAGAACTGCAAGGCAATACAACAAATAAGTACTAACACAGAGGGGAGAGTTCCAAGAACTGTCACTGGTCTTGTTTGGTGGGAGATCCAGTTTAAACCTTGCAGAAGATGCAGGTTCATTGTTGTAGCATAATGTCACTGATCTCCTGGTTTTCTTGGTGTCTTCTGTTGCGTGTCTCCAGCCTCTTCTCAGCTTAGCTATATTTTTTTTTTCTTGAGGAAGGTAGTTGGCAAATAATATTCAAATGCCTCTGTAGTGCAGAATAAGAAGATGCTTTGTTTGAAAGCTTCAATAAGAGAAATCCACCTGTCTATTTTGGCTTGCTTTTCTTGTATGCCTTTCTTTGAATACCACATAGATATAATATAATAGTATGATGTTTCAATAGCATAACTTCTGCTGCTGCTTTCCAAAGCAAGACCTCTTCTGAACATACATGACATACATGATCATATCTATACATCCATATAATTGATGGATATCAGACCACTCAAAGTGCTTTGCCAAGCAGTCAGCCTAGTTTTCCCCCTTTTAAAGTGGGAATATCTAAATTTTTCACATTTTAACTTTTTAAGTTTTTAATTTTTAATTTTTTACACAGGAGACTTTATATTATTCAAAATGATGTTTTAATGGCTGTGGCATAAAATCAATTCAGTTAAGAAAAAAATATTTTGGAGAAATACTGCTTTCTAGTCAGAAAACTTCAGTATTTTGTAATCCAGTGAGGCTGGATTACAATACAGTGTACAAATACAGATACAGTGAGGCTGAACTCCAAGACCCTCTTTAGGGTTGCCATGTCTGGTTCAGTATTGTGGCTTACAAGAGATGTCCACAAGTTTGTGGGTTTCCTGCATGGCAGATAAAAAGCACCTATTAAATTTTCTAATAATCAGACTATTCCTGTCTACTGGTGCAGGAATTGCATCTTGATGAGTGGTCTTATTTGTGGGGACAGCAAGCCAGGGAGAATGGCTGATTTAGACTCCTTTTCCTGTCTTGAACTTCACCATTTTAGAGCGGTGGAAGTGTGAAGCCTTTGCAGGGTATGGCGTAAACACCGCTCGCTGTGTGTATTCATCCCTTTGCTTCTCAGAAGCTACTTCCAGAGATAAAACATTAAATATTTCAGTAATAACCTAATGCTTTGCCCTAATCTGGCATCTCACACTTTTATGATTTAGAAAAGAGGCAGTTAAATTATAATATCAAGAAAGATGCAGCATAAAGCTTTACTTTAGTTGCATAATTTTGCAACAGCAATTACCTCAGCTACAAATTTAATTTAAAATCTCTTTGAAAGCACAGACGGTGTTATCACAGAATATACTTGAAATCAATGAAAGATTATTTTATTCCAAGTCTGAAGGTACTATTTACTAGCCAGGAAAGAAACCTGCACACAGACACACACTCTTACTTATTAATAAATTCTGCTGTAGCAATTACAAATCTTGACTTCCACAAATTCATTTACTCTTGGCAAAATATGAATTATAAACAATGCTTACCAACTTAATGCAGTTGCATTCTTGCACCTAGCTGAAAAATAGAAGGAAACTCTTGAAAATGATCCTAATCATGATGCTATTAAGAAAGATGCAGAGAACATACTCTGATAAACATCGCAGTGTCTGCCTACCATTATCTTATATTTTCCTTCATGATTCATGGTATCTTAGCAACCATATAGGCCTGATAACCTTTAATGGCTCTAAAAATGATGCACTTGGAATTTATCACTTAAGGCCTGATGCTCAAGTAATGACACTCTTTTCTTTGATGGCAGATCTCAAGCCGAATAAATACACAGGAACTGGAGGAGCTTTCTTTGCCTGGATATTCATATTTTGCATGGTTATTCACACTGAGCAAGGAAAGAGCTCTGTAATCCAGGATTAATCAGTATAGATTTTTGGATATACATACATACCTTAATTAACTATATGGATTCAAAAGAATGTCAAAAGAGCACTGGATTATTGACTGATAGAGAATGGTGTTTGTACATTACCTGGGGGATGAAAAAGGCAGTCCCCTCTCGGATTGAGGGAAAATTTACAGATTTATCTACGTTACATGAGAATCTGGACAACAGCAGGTTGGGTGTGGAGCTGCTAACTCCTTGATTCCTACTGACAAGTCCTGGGATGGTCTGATTGAAGCTTTGAACATTTAGAGATAACATATTACTGTACTAGTTACCCCTGTGTTACCAAGAGCACAGGCTAGAAATGAACAGTGCACCAGGTAGAGTGAGGCAAGGTATCGCTGTTAGTGTGCTTCAAATTTCTGCCAGTACCCGACTTGTTCTTAAAAAGGGAGAAATTAGTGTTAGGTAGGAGTAGTTCCTGTTTACCTCTGGGGTTGTGTTATTTGCAGAGTTAGGTACAGTTTTATTAATTAAGTTAGTGCTAAACCATAATTGTAAAATCTTGCTCCTTCTGGTTTAAAACAGGGGATATCGGTTCCTGGGGACTACAGTAAGGGCTTAGGAAGTGAGGACAAGGCTTGCAGCTGGCCAGCTGTGTGTCAACCACAGCGACCAGGCACTGTTTGCTTGTCACAGGACAGAGTTAGCAAGAGAGGACTTCAGAATCCAGATAGCATGAAACCATGCATTTCCCAGCTGGAAAGGAAACTGGTGGTAGTAGGAGCACTGGGTACATGTATGTAATGAATGGGATTTCCAGCCTGTATTGTATCTACTACCAGTAGTTCACTTAAGATATTTTCAGTAGACATACTGTGGCCCATTCCTAGAGGAGTGGAGGACTGGTTGGTGGGGTGGGAGTGCTGCTGAGCTGAATCTGAACTGTCATTTTCAGGAGAAGATGAAGCTGGAGACATGCACACGCATGTGCACAGGCTATCTGCGCTTTGCTGCAAATACCAGGGAACCCCATCACCCTCTGTCAAAGATTTAGTGCCAGGGCAAATTATGTCTGGAATCCCCAAGCCTGAGAAACAGAACCTACTGTGCTTTGGAGTAGATTCCTGTTCACATGATTAATATTATCCTAGTAAAAACTGCAGAATCATAGATATTGTAAAGCTTCAGAACAGAGAACTGAATGTCAATGACATTTACTAACTGCTACTGGCATAATTCTATCAGATGCTGAGCAGACTGCATTTACATCTAAAAATACAAGTAATCAATGTATGTTAATGTATGCCCTTCATGCATTTTGCACTGAAGCATTTTACCAGGCACTTTAAAGAGACACACTATTGCAAGGTAAAAACCTTTCAGAAACCTATAAGCAATACAGGCTTCTATGTTTAGGAAGGGGAAAAAATAAAGGAAAATATTTTGGAAAATATTTTCTATGTCAGCTTCTACTTTCTTCATAGCACTAGTGCCATGCCTGTGTGGTTGAAACCCCTTTAACTTTGCACTTATAGATGCTTTAACCTCTTTTTGTAAGGTGTGTATTGACAGAGTGTGTATAGGAAAAGGCACAAGACTGGCATATGCAAAAGCCCAGCATGCTGCTCACCACAGCCATGCAGGTACTCCCTGAGGGGGGTGTTCCTATACCTGTCTTTAAGCCTTGTGAATGCTGACACTTTGCAAATATGATTAGCAAAATGCTGATGAAGAACTCACAGCCATAATTCCACATTGAAGTGACACCTGCCATGATCCTGTTAGTAAAATTTAACATGTGTCTGTATTACTTTCAGGGACATGGGCAAATTATTACATTACTGCAGGAGAAGGTAGGGTGTGAATTTGTGAGAACTCGTGGTAGCTGTTTGTGTGCAGGCTTTTACCTCACTGTGAGTGCAAAATAAATGAAGACCACTGAAATGATTACTGTAAGAAAGGTGTATTGCCTATGTCACGTATACCCCAGGGTGGGTTGGGGTAGCAGCATGCACCTGGAGATGATGTGTAGGACCCTCTCATCTGTTCATGCCAGAATTTACCCCACAGCATCTCTGTGAGCCATAATTCCATGAGAATTATTAAACGTAAAATTCTGTCAATGTACAACATGAAACAAATTGCTAGAGGCTTTGTTTGAGTTCACTGCTGTCTCCAAATGATCCCCTATATCTCAGTTGTTTTTATCCCTTCCAGAGTTTATCAGGCCATTCATAATGGATAGTGCCCTATTCTGCCTTGAGTAGAAATGTACAGGTCCTCTCAGGGAAGAAATTGTTGGGAGTTTGAACCTAAGGACAAAACCTGCTTTGGAACTGTGTTCCCATCCATCTGTGGATGCCGATCCCAGTTAACATGTTGTTTGGTTGTTCCCTGGCCAGTGACAGTACCTCTTGTTTATGTCCCAGTCCATGTGGTGCAGAACCGAGTGGTCTTTGCATTAGTTCGGATTTTAATTTTTTTTAAAAAATTCCAAAAAGACAGATATTTAAAAAAAAAAAAATTGAAAAATTCTGCCCCGTGTTGATCAGCTCCAGTTCAGCCTTTATACTATTTACAGACTTGAAAATGGATGCGGAGGCATCCATTAAAATCTTAGTGTCTAAGATTTTATGCATAGCTTACAAAGTCCCACCAAAAAAGTCTTGGAGTGGGCCCAAGTCAGACTGACTTAACCCTTCATGAATGGACTTCCAGAGGTTATATAATTTGGTGAGGCCTCATACTGGTTTATTCTCAGCAGCTCTGTTAACAAATAAACTTTTGTTGACCAGTTGTGTATTGACAGTGAATGTTTCAGATTGGACATGAAAGAAGGCTAATTTTTCACATGATGCCTGGAATATTTGAGCTATCAAGCAATTATGATATAAAGTTTGCAGACTATGTTACAAGGTGCCTTTAAAAAAAGAAAACCAGAAACCAGACATAGTGTCAAAAATTCATCAGCAGTTCCTCATGTGGAATGTACTTTTCTAGAGACAAGTGAAAAAACATCAAAACCAAATAAAGAATACTTAGTTACAACAGCTACTCAAGATCCAATTTAGCCTTTCTTATAAGTTTCCCTTCCTGTAAACCACTCTTCTCATGTTTTCTTCCAGTAAATGAGATGTGCATAATTCAGTTTATTAGAGAATTGATCCCTTTTGGAAAAAAAAAACAAAAACAAAAACAAAACAACCCACTTTATAAATGCTTGGGGAGGAAAAAACTAATTTTACCAATTTCATAACAGTTTGGCTCACGTTCATAGCTTTCCCAGCTTGCACTCTGCAGGAGGACATGCTGAGTTACATTAATAGGAATGTGGGTCATTTCAGATTTCTAATAATGGTCTAGATTAAATGTATCCATACATTCATTTTCCTGTACACTAGATGCAAATTTCAGACTTAAAAGCTGCGGATCCCCCATTTTTCATTTCTAACTAAATAATTTGGGGTGATTTTCCTCTTACACTGCTATATATTGGGAGTAACATCCTTCAAGCAAATAGTATTATACTGGCAATTATTATGCTGGCAAGAGGAGAAATAAAGCAGAGATTGAGTTATATGATATATTATATTTTAAAATGACACATTTTTCTGGTATGGGGTGACTGCAATGCAGATTAGAGACTCAACAGGAATATTTTTTTGTAAAATCATAAGTATTTCTGCAACAAATCTTCTATTGGTATAAGTAGATGAAGCATTCCTGATTTCAACAGCCCCCTGAGGTGCTGACCTGAGGTTTTTATTTCTAATCCATTTCAGGCTTTGTGACCTTGCTTGGCTTGTTTACCTGTTACATGTATTCCTTGTAGACTGGAGATTTTTATAGTCACTGTGAAGCCCAGTTTAGGCAAACCAGCAAATGTGCTGGGAATGAGTGTGCTTTACCGAAGGGAAAGTATGAAAAACAAAAACCCACACAGTTTTTGTATGATATGGTCCACTGCCATTTCCCTTGGGGTTAAGAGGGCAAGTACAGCCAAAGTCATTTAACTCGGGAAACCTAATGTATTTGTAGGAACCTCTAAGTGTTATGATGGGGTTCAGTGTGAATGGCATAGTGCAAACTGTGAGGGATCAGGAAGAATGAGGAGAGGAATTAAGGATTCGGCTATGTATTCTAAGCTGCTCTAGGGATCTGACAGCATTTTGGTTGGTAGCAAAATATTTATAGTATAGAAGATTAATATTTGCACCACTGAGCTCTTTAATTTCATTTACCTTAAGAACAGGGATTTTGGCATTAAGGAGAACCAAAAATGTAGCAGTGGGTATATATCTTCACACAAACAGGGTTAACACTTTCAAGTCCCAGAGAAATAGGAGGTTTTGCAGGCAGCAATTGACTCTTTTTTTTTTTTATATGCATACTGTTAATACTAATACTGCTAATACTGTAAGTACTATCCTGCCATTCTGTGGGGAACACGTGGTGGCAGCGGAGGCACCTTGTTGGCTGAAGCACACCAAAATTTTGTCATGAAGCACTGGCAAAGTGAGGGCTGGCAGAGATGGTGGGAGTGATGATGGCTCTGCAGGAGCTCTGAAAGCCTAGTGGTCACCTCATCTGGCAGTGCCATCCTGCTATCCCTCCCCTTTAGAAAGAGTTTGCCAATATGATCCTTCAAAACAGAGAAACAAGACTCAGTTGTTTTCTGCCTAGTTCTTTTAAGGAGCTGAATATTTAGCAAGGTTCCTAGTAGTTGGCTATTGCTAATACAAAGCATCATAGAATCATTTAGTTTGGAAAAGTCCAGCTGTAAACCTAATATTGCCAAGTTACCTAAGTCATGTCCCTAAACATCAAATTTACACATCCTTTAAACACCTCCAGGGGTGGTTACTCAACCACTTCCCTGGGAATCTTGTTCCAATGCTTTATGACCCTTTTAGTGAAGAAATTTTTCCTTATATCCATCCTAAACCTCCCCTGGGGCAACTTGAGGCTGTTTCTTCTTTTCCTATTGCTTGTTACGTGGGAGATTGACCCCCACCTGGCTACACCCTCTTTTCAGGTGGTTGTAGAGAGTGAGAAGGGCGACCCTCAACCTACTCCTTGTTGCTGCTGCTTCTCACTGTCTGACTGAGCTATTTTAGAAAGAGCATTTTTCTGATTGCATCAAGTGCTGCAAGCTCAGGACCACATTAATGTAAGCTTTGCCTTAGGGAGATCAGTGGTGGTGGAATCTCTAATGAAAAAAAATAACAGAAAGAGAAACAACAGAAATGAGGAAAATTAAGCTTTTCACAAAACATGTATTTTATTTGTGCCACTTCTGGGCTAGATGCATTTTTTTATTCTGACTCTTCTTTAATTTGAAGTCACAGCTATATGTACAAGGTATTACGGGAAACTATTCTAATTAAAACTAGTTCTGTTTTATGGAATTCAGGACACTGGGATAAAGCTGTTCTTGATGATTAAAAATTCTAGCTGAATGGTGACACAAATGAAAGAGATCTGTTAGTGAGGCTTTTCCAGGTATGATATTGTCTATTTTTTTGTAGCTGTTCATTTCTTTGCTGCATTTCCTTTTCTCTCTAGCTTTGGACATTACATTGCCTGAATATTTCGTCCTTAGCAAAAAAAAAATAAATCAACCATTGAAGGTGATTCAATAACTTATTATCAATAAGTTGCCAATAGTTTTTCTTTTTCTTTCTTTTTTTCCAGAAAGAAGGTAATATCATCCCCGAACTTTCTGCCTGGTTGTGTGTGGTTCTGTAGCAATTTCTTTATGAGTAGAAAAAAGAAATATAATTAGAAACATTAGAATTTATTAGAACCCCTTTTTTGCTGTCAAAAATATTTTCCTGTGTCACATGCGTAGTTTGAATTTTTCTCAGACCTCTTCTAGTTCTACTTGCAAGTTCAGGTGGTGGTCTTGAGGTCCACAGCTTGTCCTGATGGAACTCTCAGTAATCTCCTGCCTGCTCCTGACTCACCCTCACCTCTTCCTTTTTCCTTCATTTTCAAGTATTGTTGATTTTTAAGGTACCATCTCCTCTGGAGTAGAGCTTGGAAACTATGCAGAGTTCATTTCCTGTCTAATGTGTTCCTTCCTCTCACTTTCACCTCTCATCAGTTATTTCTTTGGAGATACTAATTTTTGCCCTTTCTCTGTATATTACGATATTCCTCCACAGCACCTCACATTTAATTACTGGTGTTCAGGAAACTTAATGTCCCATAGATATCCTGAAAGGTAAATGACAGATACAATAAAGCACCTTGCTATATAACTCAGTATAGGCTAAAGCTGGAG
Organism: Jacana jacana; assembly: GCA_013400555.1. Taxonomy (NCBI): domain Eukaryota; kingdom Metazoa; phylum Chordata; class Aves; order Charadriiformes; family Jacanidae; genus Jacana; species Jacana jacana. The sequence goes on from VZTM01035323.1 coordinate 11,074, forward strand.
TTCATCAATAAAATTGATCAAATTCTAAATTGAAAAGATAGATAATTGTTTAGCACAAAGGCAAAGACATTTTATTTGCTGACATTATTCGCTTTTGGAAAATTTCTTTTGTCTCTGATGTAAGAGGTTGTATTCACTTCTATCAACAGCAGGTCAGTAGCTATTTATACAGCAAGAGGCACAAAGTGGCTTTAAAGTCCACAGGCCTTTACTCCACTGTAAGATTTTTCACTCGTACATGGGAAATTTTTTGGTTGCCAAGTTGCCATTAGATCTCTGCTCCATTAAAGCTTTTATTCAGAATTTGAAAACTCCTGTGTTTAAACAAAACCTAGACTTTTCAGGAATTAGAGATACTTTGTGTGTTAAGTGCTGCTCTTTGTTCTAAATGCTCTTTAACTATAGTCACTTTTTTCACAGGTGAGTTGCTTTATGAAGTTTTTGTTCTTTCCCCTTCTTTCCTGCCTCTTGCTGCAGATTGTGATCTTGTAAACTCACCTATTTTGTAGCTGCAAGATTTTGCAGGACCATTGAAATCAGAACCAAAAAAACAAGACCGAAAGCCAACCTGAAAAAACCTCCAAGAGTTTTTATTTTTATGTTAAGTCATTTGCTGAAGTCAATCACTGTGGGGTGATGACTTTTTTCATACCTGACATTAATACATGTTTGGTCAAAATAAAATTAGCCTCTTACTTGGCTCTTAAGTGGCTCCTCCTCCCTTTCTCTATTCCCAGGGAAAGATGACAATAAAAATAAACTCGCCAAACCTCATGTTCAGCTTTGATATTTTATTGTGAATGAAATATCCTGAAATGTCACATGCATTTTTCAGCAGAGCAGCACTGAGACAGCCAGAACCAATGGGTAGAAGTGTGTTTGGAGTCCTGTGAAATAAATGTATTTAGTTATGCCAAGCAAGTGCATTCAAGCAAATACATAATAAATACACCTGCATACAAAGTTGTAAAACTGGAAATTTACTGAACTAGCATTAGAGTCAATACCCCCTGTGGGGGATCCTCAAAAAATACAGCTGCTCTCCACTTTGCTGGAGTAAACCAGTGCCAGATAAGAAGCTGACAAAAAGGCTGAGTTCAAGAAATATTTTTAATCTCTTAATGGATTTCATGGCTAGAATTTTTCCTAAATTAGTACTTTATAGGTAGACTCACTTATACACCCCTTGCTTTACTGTTGGCTTATTCAAGAATTCCCAAGGAATGGCAAATATATTGCAGGACTTTTATTTTGGATGAAATTTATTAAGAAGCCCAGAAACTTCTGGAAATCCTAAGGCTTTTAATGCTTTGGAAGGCTTTCTCTTACTTTTTACTAGTCTAGCATTAAGAGCATTAGATTGCTCTCCCAGTTGATGCTGGGAGAAATCACTTTCCATCTCACTCATGAGGTTTTGTTTCTGATAGTTCCTCCCTCTCTGCATCTTTATTCAGACCCTTCTCTCTGTCTTATCTTAGCAATTGGGACAAATTTAGGAGCATCCTACAGCAGCTTCCTCTGGATATAGACATATATTCCTCCCTGAGATCAGATTCAGTGGGAGTAAAAAGCAGAAATTGATGTAAATTACAGCAAAAAATAAATTGTCTAATTGAATCTATTTCCTCAAGCTGGTGGGCCTCATCCCAAATAACTTCATTTTGCTTGCCTTAGTAGAATGAGATGGTTGGAGACAGCAATTAACAGAAGACGATGAAAGATATTTTGTTTACCATTTGGGAGAGAATGTTTCCTTAAATTACAATCTTTTCCTTCAGAGAGGTTTGCAAAATTATGTCATGTGGGCGGATTTGAAATATGCTTTGCAACAATCGTCGCTTGGCTCATCACTGCAGAAAGTGTCCTGGGCAGATGAAGCTGGCATTGGCGCTCTCTTCTCTCCTGCTTAAAGGAGTGGACTTGCTAATTCACTCTTTAATTTACTAGGATTTTGTGAGAAGAGTGAGAAAACTCAACTGAATTAAATCTGACCTTGGTTTTAATAGTGCTTATTACTTCTGTGAATCTAATGTCTTATGGATCTGTTAAGGTCTACAGGGCCACCAAGGTGCTGGAAAGTTTAGCTAAGTATGTGTGGACATAACTGACTCAAGTGGCTTTGGCAAACATGGGGACACATTTATTTTTCACCTCTATTTGCCGGAATTTCTCCCTTGCTTTTTATTCTCACTGGGTATATATTTTAAAAAATGATGTAATGTAACCCACATGACATTTAATTTTCCATCCACTTAGTCCTCAAACAGTGGTATTTTTTTAGTGCTGTTACTAGGTAAATGGTTACCAAGTGAATAACTATTCTTGCAAGTAGTCACAGGGAGAAATTACTTTAGGTTCATATGCTAATAGATAGTGGGTCTTATTAGTAGGGCTTATTATTTGGTTTGATGTCTTGATTAAATTGGTGTGCCAGTGAGTGGAAAAATAAATCCAGTGGATTCCTTATTGTATGTCCTAGCATTTTCATGTTCAGAAAACTTTAGAAACAGTGACTGAGGCTCCAGTACTGCTGAGAGACTTCTCAGGTATTGTATCAGATGCTTTATGGAGGGAAATAAAGAACCAAAATTGGAGTTTGGTTTCGAATTTGGCTGATAACTGACTCCCAGTCATAACATATATTTCAGTCATTTTGATAACAGGGCCCTACTTGCTGCTTTGAAGTCCTTGTGTTTTCTGGGCTGTTTTACATGCAGGGGAAACAACGAGCACATTTGAACTGCACGTCACTGGAAGAAACTTGTGGTTTGTTAGTGTTAGCTGCAAGTGTCCTGTGGTAGGTTATTTCCAAGCAACGTTACATTCCTGTGAAAATATTAAAATAGTTTCATGCCAATAATAGCTTTTCAAGAGTAAAAGCTGTTAAGTATGTATCTGATAATACATATCCTCCCTGTAGTTAAGATGTCCCTCATGTCTGGAGTTATCTGCATCTCTGATAAGTTGATTTTGACATGTAATTATATTTTTTTCTTTTCTCTTCCCCTCCTTCTAAAAAAAATAAAATGCAGAATGTGCAGTTTTGCTGCAACGTAAGCCAAAAACATAATTGATGCTGCACACATATAATTTGATTTCAAAAGATTATCTCTAGTACTGGCAAAACATCAGCGAGCCAGGCTGCACTGAAGTACAAAAATCATATATTAAAAGTATCTGGGGTGTTTTGGTGAAGTCAGCACCCACCTTGTCATGTCAGTTCTTGTTTGTCTGTTAGGTTTTGTTGTTGGTGGTGCTTCTTTAATGCAAAAATAGTATTATCCTCTTAATTTTAATTGTAGCATTGCCATTTCTATATTCTCCTGCTCCTGATGCTTAGCTTCCACTCACGTGAGTGGAAGATGTGTAAAAGACGGGAGGTGCTCTAAAACCACCCCATGCATGAAAGAAGAACCTTCTCCTTCTTCTCCTCTGCAGTAGCTCAAGGACTGCTCCTGTCACTCTTACATTTGAAGGATCTTGGAGCCCAAGTTTCAGGCCAGGAAGCTTTGACTAGACCATTGAAGAATATATCATGGCTTTAGGTAGGAGGCTGGATGGTGCTTCAGCGGGGAAGATTAGAAGGAATTTTCAGTCCTGTGGGATGATGACAGAACAGCAAGAATCTCTTCGTTTTTAACCACAATATTATTGGAAGAGGCAATGTGTTGGGTGGCAGTAGACAGAAAACGAAGCAAGAAAGGTGTGTGATCTGGTGAAAATAACTCTCAACCTTGGTAATGGAGTATATGGGACCATTTAATACCTTTGCTGCTGAACCCAGAGCCTTTCATAGCAGTGCGAGAGGACACTGAAGACAAAATATAAGAAAATATAAGACTGAAACTAAAGGGAATACTCTTTCTTATCAGGACTGTAAAAAGGTAGGATTATCTCTTTGCTAGAAGGTTTGCAGTCTCACTAAGGACTTTGTTAACCATTTATTCCTATGTGAGGATCCCTTTTGCCGAGGAGGCCAGCTGCAGTGGAAGTAATCGGGACTGCGGGAAGGCATCACGGGAAAAAAAAAAATTAAAAGGATTGGTAAGGAGCTTCTTTTGGGGGCTTTTGAAGCCGGTAGAAGCTGCTGATCTGTGCTGGACCCAGGCAGCTTGTGGGTGGGCTGTGGAGGCAGCGTGGGCGACCCTGGGACCATCAATGTCAAATTTAAATGAGCCACAAACGTCCTAAACTCCTACCACTCCCCCCCTGGTTAAAAGAGGCCTCTCAGGAGTGCAATGACCAGTCACTGGGCACTTTGAAAGCTCAGAAGGCGCAGGGAGGAACCCAAAGGTCTGTCAGCAAGTCCCTTGCCTGAAGAGACTGACCCACGGTTCCAACTCATCAACAGGCTGTTAAAAAAATGGTGGGTACCCAAGCAGAGGCCATACACAAACATGCAGGTAACCAGACAACTGGCTGCGGTGAGTGCTGAAGGATGGTGGAGACAACACCTGTGTTAGGTGTAAGCAAATCAATGATCTGCTTAACATGGTGGCTGAACCGAAGGAGGAGGTGATAAGACTAAGGTCTATAAGAGAACTTGAAAGGGAGTTAGATTTGTGGTACCAGGCTCTGCAGCCCCCCTTAGCAGAGGGAAGTGACCCAAGGAACTGGGAGGGATGAGTACAGGTGCCTGTTAGAAGAGGCAAGGGAAACCTATCACTGTCCCCCTCACCTTTCCATTTGCCCTTGCACAGCAAGTATGGGGCACTGGAGGTTGAGGGTGAGGCAAATGAGAAGGTAGAAGAAGAGCTGCCAAAAGAAAATCAGTCCTCCCCCTTGCATCAGAACTAGTTCTCTAAAAAAAAACAACAGGAGGGCAGTTGTTATTGGTGATTCCCTCCTGAAGGGAACTGAGGGCCCCATATATCAGCCGGATCCTTCCCACAAGGAAGTCTGCTGCCACCCTGGGGCCCGGGTCAGAGATGTTACAAGAAGGCTGCCTAGTCTGATGCAGCCCTCTGATTACTATCCCTTAGTAGTTATGCAGGTGGGAAGCAACGAGGTTGATACGAGAAGCTTAAAAGCAATCAAAAGGGACTTCAAGACACTGAGGAAACTGGTTGAGGGATCAAGGGCACAGGTAATTTTTTCTATACCCTTTGTTGCAGGTAGGAATACTGAAAGGAATAGGAAGTCAGGCATGATTAACAACTGGCTCACAGGCTGGTGCCACCAACAAAACTTTGGCTTTTTTGATCTTGGGGAACCTTATATGGTACCTGGTCTGCTAGCATCAGATGGAGTACATCTGTCTCAGAGGGGGAGAAAGATTCTGGTGCATAAGTTGTCAGGGCTTGTCAAAAGGGCTTTAAACTAGACTTGCAGGGGTAGGGGGTTAAACACAGGTACACTAGAGATGAGCCTAAGGATAGCCCTCAGCCTGCCATTTCACAAGGGACAGATGAAGAAAATGAGAACGGTTTGTGGCAAGTGGCAGGATGACACATCAGGGCTGGGAGGGTGGGGTGATAGCAAGGGCCTCCAACCTGTTGTGCTGACGCATGCTGTGAACACTCCATCAAAGGCAAGGTCTTGTGGAGCTGGACCAAGAGCCCCTGAGGAAATAGGAGTCAGGAGGGCAGCTGCCATGAAGGGCCTTGGGGGATCAGTGGAGTGCCCCTCTAAGAAGGGGACATGGTTCAGGTCCCTTCCCTGGAGGTATTCAAGGTGAGACTCGATGAGGTTCTGGGCAACCTGGTGTAGTTGGGGGTGTCCCTGCTGACTGCAGGGAGGTCAGACTAGATGACCCTTCCATCCTGGACCATCCTATGATTCTATGATCTCCAAACATGTGAAATGGTTGAATTTCTAGCAAAAGACTCAGTGAGATATACAGACTGCACAACTACTTATAGTCTACGCTTGATTCCTGATTAAAATGACGTGGTGGGATCCTAATGGATATGAAATTCTAAGTCTTTCTCACTCTGCCATTCACTTCATGTTGGAGTTTGAAAGAAATCTTGTTTGTCAGTTTTCGAACCTGCGGCTTGCAGCTGTAGCAAAACATTTGGTTAGAAAACCTATTTTCTAAAATCTACTTAGGGTAAAATGGCCTTTTTTATTGTTTGCTTCCTGCATTCAAAAGAACTTTTGTTAAAGCCCAGCTTCAGCACCTGCGTTCCTCCAGAAAACTGTCTCTTCAAATTCTCTAGACTGATTTGTCATTTTCTTACGTGCCAGAACTAGTTGTATCTCTTATCGCACTACATTGCTGACATAACATAATGCCTCATGACAGATGCAGCTGCACATCACTGTGGCAGAGAAACCAGAAGAGAAACAGAGGTTCGGGGCTGGGGAAGGCTCTGTATCTCTCATGCACAAGTTTTACTTACAGGGTTTTAAGTCTAGTTGGCAGTTATGCTAGATATCCTTTTTTTTTTTTTTTTTTTCCCCACAAGTGTGAAGGAAGGTCGAAGTCTGGGGAAAGCTGAGTGATAGGAATCTTTCTACTTTTTTTTCCGTCTGAGCACGTATCTACCTCACATCTCAGCTTCCTACTGTGGAAGGTTGAACAGAAGGTCTCCTTGAAATCTGCTTTGCGTGTGGACCAGAAGCAGTCTTAAGTCTCTCTTGGCCCTTGCTATCCTGATTTAATAAAATCAAAGAGCTTCTACTAGTCCTGTCAGACAAGAGCTTTAGACAGAAAAGTTAGTGTGGATGAAAGGGTTTATGTGTCATCCAGAATTCTCTCACTTTACATTTTTGGGACTTGCGCTTTATAAACTGAAGGGTGAAGTGATAGTTCTGCTTTATGATCTGGTTTGGTTCTGCTGCTCAATAGAAGGAGCACAGTTTCACCTGAGAGGTACAGTTTCATTTAGGGTTGTCATACCAAATGCAGTGTTCTTGAAGCCACACCAAAATAAGCAAAATTCAGTGGAAAAAAATCCTTTACAAAAACATTGGTATTTATTTAAATACTCCATGTGATGGAAAATTTACAATATCACTATCTCTTTACAAGTTATGCAGTGGATTAACTCCCTCTTAGTTAACAGTTCTTTATGGAGTGGATTAACTCTCTCTTAGTTAACAGTTCTTCAGTGCTGCTTTGGCCTTAGCAATTTCAGTTTTCACCCTTCGGAGCTAGTATCCGTAAAAAGCACCTAGCAAAACTCGCCTTTATAGACATCATGAGCCAAATTCTGTATTTACATGGACTGTGTTGCCATTTACATCGCTATTTTTCTGCCTTCTGCATTATGAGTAAAACAAGATGTGAAAGATGTGTGTCTTCCCAAATTTAGAAAGGCATATATCTGCAATGGCTTTTATAGTCCATTAGCTAAATCCTAAAGTCGTTTTAATTGACAGGTAGATTCCTCTCCTGTATGTGGGCTTAGTCGGCATCTGCAGCCTAGATGCTACTGAACCTCTGCCAGGTGAAGTCAAGTAAGACTTTTCTTTTAAATGTTACACACGAATCGATATAAGCTTTTCCAACTCGAATAATTCTTTGCAATCTAATATTTGCCATTGTGTTTTGCTGAAGCCCTTGGCACTTTAGTCTCAGCCGAATAAGGGACCCTGCACAGCTTAGTCACAGGCACAGGAGGTTCAAGAGGGAGTGGTGCCATGTGTGTTACTGCAAAGGGAGTGAAATCTTCCCTTGCTCTCTAGGTTGGTTTAATTTTTCATCCTGGATGAAAATGATTGCATTTTAACACTGTGTGGAATGGGCCTGCCATTTCCACGTAAAAAATGGCAAGAAGAAAGACTATGGGTAGGAACAATAAACGATAGTGTGGGAGGGAAATAGAAAACTTAGTGCTGTGACCATCAGCTAGCAGCCCTAAGATTGAGGGTTTGGCTGTTTGTTTAGTAAGTTCTCTGCTTTAAGGGATAACCTAGCAGTGTCTGTTGTTGAAATGTTGCATTTTAGGACAAAATCTTGCTCAAGGTCTCTTGAAGATCTCTGTGACAGTCACTGCCCACTGCTTACCTCACCAGGCTGCCATGCAGGCAGTGGTAGGGTGCCACAAGGTGCCTTGCAGCCTCTTTTCCTGTGATTGGAGCATGTTCCTGGCTGAGCAGTGAAAAACAGAACAAAGCAAATGATGAACAAGAGGCGCTGAGGATGGTCTGTACTGCACAGTGCTTGTAGCCTCCAGTGTGTGCTGAGCCCATGCCGGTGCTCTGGTCGGCAGGGCACTGCGCCGCAGCTATGCAGCCTGCCTGGGAGCTGGCAGGAGGCTGCACACCGCACTGTGATGATGCAATCGCATGGATTTGAACTAGAGCAAGTTCATGTCCTGCTGTGTTAAAGGAAGAGCAGAGCTCCTCGCATCCTGCTGTGACAAGTCGGCGAGAGCAGAGCCATTTGTACAGTCCTGAAACAGCAATGGCACTAGTTTTCTAGCTCAGCAAATAGTGGAGCTTGTTCTCGGCTTGTCTTTGTCTTGTGAAAAAGCTTATTGCTTAGTTACAGTAAATAGCCCCTCTAAAAATCCACAGACAGGGTTGGAAGAAGATCCTAAGAAAGTTCAGGGGTGGCCTGTCATCCTGTTCTCTAACTACTTTTTATTAACAATATTTTGTTCTTCAGTAACTGTACCAGTGCATGGTATGGCACTATTCAGGTAGCTCAGAGATCAAACCCATCCTTCCTGGCCCTACAATTATCCTTGCGCTTCAAGTTCTTCTCCCTCCATATTTGTGCCGGTCTCTGTTCTTCATTCTATGATACATAAAGTAACTTTAACAGCTTGACACACTAGCTTTTGTCATTTCTCAACCTTGTTTGAATACATAATGGCCCAGAAGGATAATTGTTTTTATGTTTGCATTTCTTACATTGTTGTCTTTTCCTAATTCATTTCCCTACTTATTGCTGCAGTGGTATTCCTCACTGGCTCCCATCTTAGAAAATGATCTATAATTGCTTTGATTTTAGAATACATAAAGGATACTAGTGTGCTCAGACACCTCCCCCAGCCCTTATTCACTCCAGACATACACAGCTATTTACCTTCAAAGGGAGTTTATTATGCTTGCAAAAGCTTGCATGGAGACTTAGAGAGCTCAGTTTGGCATGGCTACTGAAAGCTCAGGCAGACTTAGAGGCATAGTTTAGGTTGTGCAACGTGTCATAGTTGGGTTTTGTTACATTGCATTCCAAAACACATGGTTCTTTTATAGCTGAAATTGTTTTGAGATTTGATGAGAGCTGAAGTAGCTTTTTGTTTTTCTGTAGAGCCTTAAGTTTGTGTTGGAGAGAGAGAGAACTGAGAACAAAACACTTGTTCGCTTCCTTTTGCCTGATGGATGTATCTGTGCGAGATGTACAAAACCACTATAAATAGGTATTTCTTGGACTTTCTTCCTTTCACATCTCAGATGCATTTCCTCTTTTGCATTTGATTTTCCTGAGTTGTTAAGTGGCACTGACACTGTGTGAGAGAGAAAATAATGTTTTTGCAAACTATCTTATAAGGAATTGGTGGAAATGCTGCTCATCAGATAGGTGGTCAATCTTACACCTTCTCTCGTCTCTCCTGGTGGGGTCTAATCACTATAAAAAATAAATGAGTATACTGAGTTCAGGAAGACTAACTCAATAAATGCATTAGTGTCAGAGCAAATGAAAGTCTTGCCTACCCTGCTGATATACGCTTAAAAATACTCTGCTGTTATTGCTTCCAGAGAACCTATTATGGTCTACTCTTCATTTCTTCAAAAACTATAAACATCTTTAACTGTTAGCATCCTGCTTTTCTCTTAGGTTTCCAAAACATGCAGGTGGCAACTTATATACTGTAGTAATCAAGACTGAGAGTTGTCCCAGATCAAATATGGAGCCTTAGGATGGAGCAAAAAAAAACCTCTAGCAAAACTTTGAGTACTTGAGCAGCATGTATGCTTTATCAGGACAAGATGGTACTCTGTAGCTTTCAACCTTCATCTTTTTAGTGATTCATTACAGTATTTCAATACTGCTGGGGTATATATTAATCTATACTCGCCTATGAGCTGCATAGCTGGATTGGAGTAACATGCAGAGGCAAAGTAATAGCTGTCACTTCACACTTGAGAGACAACTGCACCTAAGCCACTGTTTTGGGATGAATTTTTAGGAAAGTGTTAACTAAAACCGGTAGTCTCTTTTATGTGAAATGAGAGTGTTCTGTCTCAAAACACCAGAAAGAACATAGTTTGTCATCATTTTTAAAAAGCCCATCTTCATTTACATACACACTTGTTTGTCTGAAGCAATAAGCTTAAATTGGTGGTCTGCATGCAGTTTCTGTGCCTTATTCTCAGGATAAAATAAAACAACCTTTCTCACCTTTTCACATGAAGCCAACAGATAAAATATCAGCTCCATTATACCTGAGAGGGCAGAAACAGGCATCCTATTTCCTGAAGACAGCAGAGCAAATGAATTTTTTGGAAAATATACTCCTTTAGCAACCTTCTTTGTCTTGCTACAGATGTAGGTGGATGAGCAGAGTGTATTAGTACATTACTTGTGGGTACAGTGCTTGGGAGCCTTGGACAATGATGAAGTCCAAGAAGCTGATGATGTTCCTTACCGAGGTCTATGGGCTGTGTGGTGTCATGAAGCTCTTTGTCCCTCATGAGCAGCGTTTGACTGGATGTTCAGCAAGGCTACTACTGAACATAAGAGCGTAACAGCTTCTCATCTAGCGTTTTAGAGTTCTGCTAAGCAGAAAAATTTCTTGTCTTATTTACCAACATAGCACATGTGTCTGCTTTTAGCAAGCAACCTTAATGGTGATGGGTAGCACCTGCAGGTTAAATAGCCACAGTGACTCAGTGCAATTATCTCCATAGGTACAAGTGCAAACTGGCACCTGGGAGGATCTGGAGTTTTGAAGAAAACAGGATCAGGACTGCTGATGTTTTTTGAGACCTTAGACCATGAAAAGAAAGAGAGTATGTGATGAAAATACGGGCAGCTGGTGAGCAGCAGAAGGGGTTTGTGGAGAGGACAGATCTCTGTGGTATGTAGTGCCTTCGCCATCCTTCTGGCAGGGGTGAATAACTAGAGTTTGGCTTTGAGTAATTCTGTGAAGAATGGATAAGGGAGGAAAGAGAGCAGCAAAAAGCTTCTTGTTGGTATGTATTAGTGGTGTGGAGTGTGTTTATACTTAATGGGAACCTTATTCCTTATGTAATCCTCTTTGGCCCTCTCTGGGAGGTGGCACCTTGACTGCTATAAAATCGGTGAAGAAAAAGCACTCTGTGCTTGTGTCTGAGCTCAGGTGAATGGGTTTGTTGTGAGATCTATTTAATTTCTTTTGACTCACGCATTTCACTGTTTAGACCACTGAACTGTCTAAAAATTTACCTTGCAGGAATACTTTCAAACACTTGCCGTGTACAGCTGTGTCTGAAACAAAGTTTAATTTAAATTTCCAAGTCTAATCACAAAAGTTGATGGTATGCCTTTAGGGCTGAAGGTAGTTATCCAGAAAGATGAGTAGTTCGCAAAGTTATGTGCAAAGCAGGACTAACAAGATGCTGAGAAATAATAGTCTCATATGGGATCAGTTTCAGATTGTAGAGCATAGAGATTTAATGCAGTTTAGATGTACTTGAAATCATCCTGTTTTTTTTATATTTTTTTTTCCAGACAGTCTTTTTCTGACCTTGAAAATACCTTATGGGTGGTTCACAAATAAAAATCTGAACATCAGTGTAATCAGAGAAAATGCATGCAGATGTTCTATTTTTCATTATTTTCCTTTTATCTTTACCCTTATTTGACATTTTACATTATTTCAATGATAGGCATATAGGCTAGCATTAGCACAGCAGATTTTTAGAAAAGATTAGATGGGGATTGAGTTGCCTTCTATAGAGCTTTCTGCTTTAGCCCCTCTGTCCTTTTTTTTTTTTTTTTAAGGTATCTTTTTATCAAGTGTGAATACTAACAATGTTGATATGGGATGACAGTTTGACCACACAACCATAGCAACAGTAACTGTTTTCCTAGTGATAACAGCTGAGCTAAAGGTTATACATATTGCTGCATCTCTCAATCTATTTGCTCCCCTGAACAGTGCCAGACAGAAGTATGAGTAGAGAAAGCTACAGACAAAATGTGCATTTGTTTAGACGAAACATGAGCTACAGAACTCTGTTTAAAAGATAAGTGTGGTTAATGTTTCTCTTTTAATGCACTATCTCAAAAGAAATATTATGAAATCTATGTTAAATAATATTTTGATGCACAAATATTTAATTTAAAAATGTACTTAACAACATCTGCTTAGTGGTGCTCCCTTAGGAAAGGGAATAGAAATAAAAGCCCAGAGGCTGCTTTAAGGAAAGCATTTGTTTATTTTCTGTTTTCAGGAACAATGGACTTGTATGGTTGACCTAGACAATATTTAGTATTGACCTCAAGTCTTCAACATGTGTCCCCAAAGCTCAGTCAGCTTGAAGGACACAAACAAATAAATGCCTTTGCAGTCTGGGAGCTCCTCGTTTTTCTCAATGCTAAATCAAATGAAGTAAGTGTGTTATTTCTGAAAGGAGTATTCATACTGGGTTGGAGCTGTAACAACTTTCACAATAGTGCCTTCGAGCTGAAAATCTATGATATTTTTTCATATTTTTCTAGTCTTTATTTATTAGGATAATTATATTCGGAATTATTCAAATTTTCATAAATAAGAAGATAAGATTATCTCCTAGACAGTAAGGTCTGTGTCTATAGTGGTCCCTGCTCTAACAGTTGCCACAGTAGCAGCTGTGGGCCACTTATTTTCAATGCAACAAATAATACATGGCGATGATACCTCACTAAAGCACATTTAATTTTAGGCTGGAGAGACAGGCTGCCCTGGGTTTCTCCCATGCTCAGTCAAACTTAATGTCTTGTATTTGGTGTTGGACTAAGCTTCCTGTTGGTGAAATTAATATTCTAAAGTGACTTAATCCTTGTTCTGGAAAAGCTTAATTTCATTTTTTAGGCTTGTTTAGCTCACGAGATGAAATCTTTGCGGTTTTGATGAAAGGAGGACTTGAAAGGAGGTTGTAGAAAGGTGGGGAATGGTCTCTTCTCCCAAGTCACAGGTGATAGGAAAAGAGGAAATGGCCTCAAGTTGCACCAGGGGAGGCTCAGGTTGGATACCAGGAAAAATTTTTACATGGAAAGGGTTATTAAGCATTGGAACAGGCTGTCCAGGGAAGTGGTTGAAGCACCATCCCTGGAGGAATTTAAGAGACGGGTTGACATAGTGCTCAGTGACATGGTTTAGTGATGGGTTGTTTTTTTGTCAGAGTTAGGTTGATGGTTGGACTAGATGATCTCAAAGCTCCCTTCTAACCTAGACAATTCTATGATTCTATGAGAGAGGAAAAACAGCCTCTGGTGGTTCTTAAGCTATGTGGATAAAGATAAAAATGAATACGGCATAACTCTGTTTTGTAACATATTGATTTTGAGAGTAAATGACTGGTATATAGTATCATGGCAACAAGTCAAAATTTTTCCTAGAGAGCTCTTTGCTAGAAACAAATAAAAATTAATAGAACAGTGATCCTGGACATGTTGATTCCCTTGTGACTATGAGGCTAATTTTTAGTTTCTAATTTCTAATAGGCCAAAATTATTTTAATATTTTTTTTTCAGAAGAAATGTGGATATATGTGGACCCTTCAAAGGGGGTTTGTTATTCTGTTTATTAGCACAATGGTCATGTCAAAATCAAAAGAACTGTGTCACTCTCATTGTCCCAGAATGACTATCTATTTTTTTTTCCTGATAATGTAAACTTCCTTTTGCAGTTTAAAGGGCCTGTTGAACTCTGGCAAAGTGTTCTCCAAGTCTGTGTGATGGTAGGACGGCAGGCTACATTCATTAATGCCTATTACTTAAAGCATTTAACAAGAATGTTCATGCTATACTTCTACATCAAGTTGCCCTGGTTTTCTTCCAGAGGATGAATTTAGGTCAAAGAAGGATGTCTGCATTGTTGTTACAGATCTGTAGTATGTGTTGCAGTGCACTGCAACTTGAGGCTATAATTTTTCATCTACTCTTGTGTGCAAGATGGGATGAGTAGGCATATCTCTTTTGGGAAGGTGGTTTTTTTTTTTTTTTTTTTTTTTTTTTAATCTAATTTAAATGAGTTATTTTAGCAGAAAGGACAAAATCCCACTCACACTTTCACCTTTTCACTTCTTCTGAATTAGCAAATATGGTTGTGGTCAGTGTTATCTTGCGCTGCCTTCTCTAAATTTAGAGTAATACACTTCATGTAACTATCAATATTTCAGTGACGGAAAGTGTGTACCTGCAGTTAAATTGTGGGATTTATATTTTGGGGGAAGAGTGCATTGTGTAGGATTAATTCTTGCAATAGAAAAATGCCAACCCACATTCTGATTTGTACAGATTAAACCTGACCATAACTGAGTTTGGGTCAGGAATTCCCATGGTCTAAAATAGCAAATGGTTTCTTTCCGCACAGAAACTTGAGGTTTCTAAAAAATCTGTCTTTGTGTCTTTTTTTTTCTTTCTTTACTTTGAATAATGAAGATCCAGTTCCAGCATTTCATAACTTTCTGTAATTACAGTAGTGATTATGAGAATGATAGATATCTAATTAAAATCTGTGAAAACTGCAGTCAGCAAGAAATGAGAATTAGTTTCCCAAATTGCAATTTTCTCCTGAGTTTAAGTATGTTTCAGAGCTACTTTTTGACAATGTGGCATTTTTTTGTCTGTCACAGTGACTCACCTCAATAGGTCATGGCTAATTTTAACAAGTATCTGAAACGAGAGAATTTTGGTTTGGGATGAAGGAGAGGAAAGGATTATTATTATTATTATTATTAGTCTTTTTTTTTTCTTCACTTAATGACGTTGGTGTTAAGTGTCTCTCAGTGGTTTCAACTGATTTCAAACAGTGAAACAACAAACAACCAGAGGTTACTAAATTTTTAGCTAACTTTAGATTTCTTATCAAAGGTAGTCTTGAAAAGTGTGTGGTGTGAAATTAATGTGTCCTTAACCATCACTGATTAGGCCTTTGGTTTTATTGTCCTGATTTGGTTTCTCTCGCTATTTACCTAACCCACACCAGTGCTGTACATGTGTTCACTCAATAGCTAATTACATCAGGCTGCTCCCCATGACAGTGACTAACAATTTTGATGCCTGTTACAGATGGCTTTGTGCCAACAGAGACACCCAGGAGCCTAATGCTCAAATCTATTAGCTCTTCTGTAGCGAGATGGCCCTGGTAGCTCTTTCAGCCATCGGTCAGAGCAACATATTGTTTCCAGCACCAAGCAACTGTCTATGCCATGCTGATTTCATTCTGCTGGAGACAAAGAGCATTTCAAAATCCAAGTGCCCAAAAAGGCTGAACATCTGCTAGGTTTTCCACCTGCTGCTGCGCCAGACGGCTGTGGCTGTGCCTGTGCTGGGGCAGCATGGCTGAGGCTGCGGAGCCTGTTGGCCGTGTGCTAGGCAGGAGAGATGTACTTGTAGGCATTAAACCCCTAGCAAGGCGAAGGATGAAACCATGGGTCTATCCTGCTCTGAAGTATTTTAATTCCTAGTAGGCAAATATATCATTGCCTGAACTCATAGGCTCTTTAGTTCCTGGCACAAAGCCTTTTCTGTCCTGATTATTTGGGGGTTGGGATTGGTAGAAGATCCTATTTAAAGGAAAAAAACTCAGACATGGAGTAATCTAATCATGAGAAATGACACAAACAATATCGCCATTAATATCCAGCTTTGGCAGACATCTGATCCTGGTGCTTCAGAGGTTATTACACAGTGTTTTCAGGGGGATTTTCTCTTCCAGCTCCTGTGGTGATCAGCTGTCAGCCAGAGCCTCTCGGTGATTATCTGCTTCTCCTGAGAAGTCTGCAAATGGTGCTGAGGGGGGACATTAGCTATCACCTCATGCCTTTCCGCTCGGTGACTGTGCCCTGCTCTGTGAATGCCACGTGCTGATTATACTCTGTGTGAAGAAATACACTTCTTTATTTTTCTGCTCTAACAATAGCCTTCTTTTTTAATGATGCAAAAAAGACAGTTCTCCCTTAATCTAAATTACTGTCACTAACTTTTATTCTTTTAAGGGCAGGTTAACCAGGTTCTAGTAGCCTTTTCTTAAATGCTTCTTCACTGCTGACATAACCCATTTTATTTCCTTTCTTCAATTATTGTGTTACTTGTCTTTGAAACCCTCTAAGTGGCTATTACGTACAGGTAGAATGAAACGGAACAAAAGGATATTTATTATGTGTGAACACTGGAGTCAAATGGTGAGCCTTTGAACAATCCTTTGGACCCCTGTTTACAGTCCAAGTCTATTTGCTTTTTGAAGACCTGTTTATTTTTTGCTTCCTGTAATGAAACTGCTGTCTTCCTGGGAAATATTTTACTTACCATTTGTGGCATCCACTTTCATCTCTTCCCATTATTTGAAAGCCATTTCACACTGTGGTAGAGGCATTACATTTTAGCCTTTTATTTCACTTAAAGTGTGTGGGGAAAAATGCTGCTTTAACTTTTTTTTTTTTCCCCCCCTCCATAATTTTTATTTCTTATGGGGAGAGAAAGAATGAGCACAAGTTTAAGATTTCCAGCCAATGTATGAGGAAAACAGTGCAGTTGTTTGATTGTTCATAAAGAGAGAATAGCACTTGAGGCCTGAATCGCTATACTTATTCACCACCTAATCACAGCAATATCTGGAACTCTGCAAGTGGGAGTGAAACACAGGTTATTTCATAGACATCAGCCTAAGCAGGGAGGACAATTACTGGTGCTATATGTGAAAGCTCAGATACAAAAAAGTGCAGGTGACTTCTGGCATTGTTTGGGGAAATGTTAGTAGTTCTTCTTGGCTAAACAAGCTTAAATTCTTGCTTCTTCTTGCTGTATTTTTTGGGTGATAAAAGTGAGGCTGGCAGCAGTATTGGGAGGAGCTTTCCCTTGCCCAGGATGTCTACTGAAGAGAGCTGAAGCTGCCCAAACTTCAGACAACGTTGTTAGAATTAGGCCAGATGTTGCTGGCTGTTTTAAGATAAACTCATAATATAATTTGCATTAATAAGTTCTACTTTCTAACTTGTAGTTCAGAAAATATCTGGCTGAATACCTTGATAGGTATTTTGTTAACACTGTCTGAATTATTTTTCCTATTTAGTTTACAGCTTTAACTGAGAACACAAAATCCAAGCTTGCTTTTTCTTTGAAGAAGCTGAGTATGTCTATCGTGCCTTGAATTTGTCTCTGCTGATTCAAAGGCATATTAAATTTCAGATTCCAGGCATCAGGTTTTATCATAGTCATGACTCTGTAGTTAAAAGGTGAGTAAGGTGAATGCCATGGCCATGATTCTGGTATTATACTATGTTCATGTTTTCAAGGCTTTGTTATCATTTCTTCAACGAACTTGTTCATAGTTTGCACATACAGAAGTGGGATCTATTTGGGCATAGAGTTAGGGCTCTATCTCTGTGCAAATCTTTAAAGCCTTTCACCCTGCTCCACCACTGTCAACATGCTGCAATTTTATGAAGTAATTCTGAAAAATAAAAGAGTTTCACCACTGGAAAATTGTTATTACTTGTAACAGTTCTCTTATTCTAAAATGCCTTCAAATTATAGGAGAGCTAGGAAGTAGCATTGGAAAGACCCATCCAGATAATACCTATGCTGCAGTGATGAAAAATCCATAATAAATGGAGAACAGATTATTAATTTTGAGTATGTCATATTATCTTTACTAGTCTCACGTTTAAATTAGAATTTCAATAGATACATCACTAATGGCAAGGACATAAAGATAAGCACTGAACAAACCTGAGATTATTCTTGTTATTTGTATAACCTGTGGATTGCATAGTTTGGACTACCCCTGCACTCCTCTAAATTGAGCAATCCTGCAGATTATATGAGTGGGCCGGTAATGAAAGGTTTGCCCAATTGCTCTGTTTAAACTGAACTCAGGCTCTAATGAGCCTCTGGGACTTGAGAAACTTCTTTCAATGGACACCCAGGCCTGAGGAAGTACAAAAGCTCTGATCTTCCTGATGCACATCCCAAGTGGAGTGTAAAGTACTTTTGTTGTGGCTGATATGCAGAAATCAACAGCTAGTAAAATTTTGAAGGGCAGTTGGCTTAGGTATTAATATTCCTTAAGGTTGTACAAGGCTTCCCATAAGCAAGGGGCCCTAGGCCAGCAAATATTCATTAATCGAAGTCTAACACTGCAAGCCAAAGAAGGTGCATTTTACAGTGTAGATATAGCTCATTGGAAGGGCTTGATTCTTCCACCAATGTAGCCCTAATTATAAACAGTACGGGAAAGTTTCTCCTGACTAATCAGGTAAGACCCAGCTATGGAATGGTTAACTTTTTGTACAGCTCAGCATCAATTTCTGGAAGCTTTTAACAGAGACTTGACATTTCTAATTAGGAAATTTTACATACAGGCAAGTGAATTTACCCCCAGCTGGGAAAACATGGCTTAGCAAGAGTTTTACATCCGCCCTCATTGATCTACAGATTATCTCACATTTGAGACTCTGGAGCCACTGGGATTTGCAAAGATGAGAAACAAATGTGGGAAAGTGCATATAATTTCTTTCACTCCAGGGTTAGATAACAGAAACCTGATAAGTTAGAAATGAAGATGTAAGCTTATTTTCTTTCTTTCTCATGCATTACTGTTGCAAGGGTCAAAAAAATCCACAAAAGCCAGTAATTTATTGGCACTGGTGAGCAGCTGTCATCCTGGTCAGGTTCTCAAAGCAACATATTAGAGATTAGTTTTAAGATAGCAAAGAACTATAGATTACTTTTCTTTTTCCAAATTGTCCTAACAGCTAAACAGTTGAGGAACAAAATGTCTGAATGTGAGTTCACTTAGACAGATAACGTATCGTGAGTCTGATACTGCAATATCTGACTCTTAAAGAGAATCCCTCAGGCTTTTTGCATTTTTAGCTATATACCTGATATTTTTGAGCGCATTTTGTCTCTAGATGGAAATAGCTACAAAAGTGCAAAATATGAACTGGACGTTATACTAGTTTAAAATACTGTATTGATGTAAGGTGGCTGTCCCTCTGTACTGTGGAAATTGGGCTCAAAGTCAGATGTAGCAGAGCTCACTAAGTAGAACTTTTACTGATTTCTTTTGATATGGAAGTGCTGTGCAGCTCATTTCCTTTTTGTGTTCAGATGGATTTTATTGTGAAGACATACAACTGAGTATATGCTGCAGACTTCGAAGAATATAGTTAAAATGAAATAGGATTTTCTTCTGTATATGTTTTCCTATATTTGAAATTATTCTAATGAAGGAGAAGTTATTTCTGTGTTGGCAGAAAAACAGATAAGTAAACAAACCATGAAATGTAGCCTGTGAGGTATTAAGAAAATACAGATATGCGTATTGCTTACTGTAGTTCTGTTACTGGTAATAATTCTTGAGAAAATGCATATATACATGTGTATCCCTGTTAGGTGATAAAGAATGGAAAGGAGGTGATCAAAACAAACACAGGAATAAAAACAATATACAGCTAAATGCTGGCACAATAAAGTAGTTTAAAGAAGTTCCAGCTTATCCATTTCAGGACCATGCTTTTTAATGACTTGGATATTAATAACAGGTACTGGAAAAGTTTCAGTATAATTGAGTTCCCTTCTCTTTTAGTGTCAGGCATAGGCTCCTGGGAGAAGGTATCTCAGGTATTGAACTGATATCGCCCTTGATCTTAGCTAAAGGGCTGAGTATTATCAAAGAAAATAGAAGTACATTTGAGGCTTTGAGAACTTTGTGGGTGTCCAAAAATAATGCCAGAAGTTGTAATCTTGGACTTATTCAGTCATAAAAAAAGGTATAAAACAAAATTCCAGATATTAGATTAGATGTGCTACTTAAAAAGTATATAAACTAGATCAGAGGATCTGTATAAGAATGTAGCTTACCATGAGATATACTCTTGCCACCTATGTGGTTTACAAGCAAATTGTAGAAGAAACATATATATTTGGTAGTAGACATTTCAGAGGTATTTGCTATAAAGCTACCACAGATACTTGAGTGTCATTGTGTGCTTGAAGCTTATATAGTTTATTAAAGGAATAACACACAAAGCCAGAAAAAAAAATATCTGTAAGTTTCGATTTGCTTTTATCTCTTCTTCATTCAGGGTGTAAACACTCAAACCCTGTAAATTCCTTGGGTTAAGAGAACACAAAGACCTTAACCTGTTCTTTGAGCTGGAATGAATTCAATTTGAAAGCTATACTTCAAAATAGAGAAAGTTAGTGAAGTCTTTAAGAAAAATATAATAATTTTACTTCTTTTGCCTAAACCAGCTTTCATTTTTTTTATGTGCTGACCCTCCTTCTGTTTGGTTCTACTTTTTAATTTCTGCCTTTATAACTGTGGACTTATGACTAGGCAAGAAAGCCCTATAGTCTCTTTCACTTCTAGTCTTAAATATTCATTGCTTCGCTGAGTGGGCAGGTATATATCTGAACACTTTGGTCACTTACTTTCATAATGGCTTTGACAGTGAGTCACTGATGCATTCCTCCACTTTCAGAGGAATACATTTAATAGACCTTAAGACAGATAGTAGAAAGTATGACAGAATGACCTTTTCTCTTTTGGTCCCTTTTGAGAATAGCTGCTTTCCCATGGACTGAGCAGAGTATGTATTCCTTATACATACTGTATATGTCTTAGTATTGCTGAACTTGGAAGGTTTTTGTTATGAATGATCTTTCAGGTGAGTGGTTCTATAACTTACAATTTGAAAAGATTTAAATGCTGATGGTGCCCTGTTTCCATTCTTAGTGAAGACACAAGAAGGTCACTTTTCCTTTGTCATTTCACTGTGTTGTTGCTGACTAGTGTTAATCATTTAATTAAAAGGTCACTCATCTTCATATACCTAGTGTGATTTTAATTATTTTCTTTGCAAATGAACTGACTTAATATTATTTAATAATACTTGGTTTAAATCATAATCCTCAGAAGAAGTGGAAATTCTCTTTGAAGGCATGCAAGTTTTGAAGGTTAGAATAAATTGAAAATAGCTGGTTATTTAAAAACTATTTTTTCCATTAAATATTGTTAAATTCACAATAAGTTTTTAATGATAGCATCTAGGGGCTTGCCTATTGTATCTTTTGCTGATTGGTTTGCAGGGCTAGTGGGAAGCAGGACTTAAAGTGCTACTAATTGTTAAAGCTAGCAAACCCCACACTTGTTTCATTAACGTACAGGGATTTATAGTACTCCCATTAATTGGAAAACAGGGTGGTAGCTGGGGCTAGAGACAGTTATTAGCCCTGACCAGCACAGACTAACTATGCCTCTCGACATCTACTGAACTCAGTGGGGACTGCCTTTACACAGCTCTCCAAGCTGCAAAACACACCTTGTCGCCTCAAGAGACTCCTGCTGAGGGGCTGCAGAGATTCTCAGTTTTCTTTCCTTCAAAAGTAGCTGTGTGTTCTGTAAATAAAGCAGTGGCGTGGCAGGCTATTGCTTACACCTCCCTGCAGGACACAGGCTTTCCTGTAAAGAGATTTTTCTTATCTATTCTAGTTACTTTCTGAGCAACCTTACTTTCATCTCACAACTATGACATTTCCACCTGGTTTAAATTTTTGATGGAAAATACCTTATACCTCTGAAAAGTATGGAGTCAGAGTAACATTTTACAGCATAGCTATAATATGATGTTTGGGTCAGGGTGACTGAATGATTCAGTGCTATGGAAGCTTGGATTGAGTGATGTTTGTAGAAGAAAGTGTGATGGTAGTCTGAGGTTTGAGTAGCGTCATGTTCAGTCTGTCTTTTGTTCTGAAAACAACTTCAATGATAGTAATACCTCTTAGGTAAGTATTTTTTGTAAAAAAATTGATTAGGTCTGTAATTTTAGCTAATGAATCTAATCATGATGCTTCATAAATTGGGAACTTTCTCAACGGTGGAGAGGATCATATGCATGGGTGGCTAAATGCTGAGGTACTATTTTTAGTGATGTGCCCAAAACCTAGCATTAGAAGACCAGATATGTTCCCTGATCTATTTTTATAACATTGTGGTGTTTCTTGAGCTATTCCCAGTTTGCAAATAGAATTTTTAACTCAAGACATTGATCTCTATCCAGGTACCTTGCAGAATATGTGCAAGTTCTCAGAAACTTTATATATCAAATTATGATGGTATTTTTAATGACATATTTGTAGAAAGCAGCATCAAGTTGAGGAACAAGCTGTGATCAAGGTAATTTGAATACTAAGTTATATTGAACTTTCCAAGAATCCCCAAATGTAATACTGCCTGGGGTTAGCTGAAAGAGCTGATGTGATTAAGCACAGGGCTGTGATTAGCTGGACTTTGACAAGATATATTTGATTTTGTCAGACTGGGCTTTCTGGAGGAATTTCTTCCCTCTCTGAACAAAACAACAACCTGACATGTCAGGGAACATGGGATTTCCAGGCTGTGAAACTTAAGGACTGAATTTTAATTGCTAAAAAATTAAGGACTGGGAAATGCAGAGCATGATTGTGAAAAACCAGAGCTGGTACATTAGTTTTTCAATAGAAGCCTCTAATTTTGATCATATAAACAGGGTCCGTGTTATTTCTCAGGCATTTGAAAGTGCACATTAACGCAGAGAATCTGAGAAATGCCAGGCAATCTGAATTATCAAAGGTTGAACACAGAGATAACTGGTTATTAGCCAAGCTAATTAAGCATCTAGTGGCAAGGAAAGTCATAGAATGATTAGAGTTGGAAGGGACCTTAAAGATCATCCAGTTCCAAGACCATTCCCATGGGCAGGGATGCCTCCCACTAGGGCAGGTTGCTCAAAGCCCCATTCAGCCTGGTCTTGAACACTTCCAGGGATGGGACATCCAAAGCTTCTCTGGGCAGCCTGTGCTAGTGTTTCACCACAAAGAATTTTTAGTGTCTAATGTAAATCTCCCCTCTTTCAGTTTAAAACCATTACCCCTCATCCTATTGCTACACTCTCTGATAAAGACTCCCTCCACATTACTCCTCTAGGCCCCCTGCAGGTACTGGAATGCTGTTATAAGATTCCCTTGGAATCTTCTCTGTCAAGTTCAAGAGTAAACTTACTATTTACTGAGCATTCACCTCATTTCACTGAACACAAAAATACTGTATGCTTTATGCAATGCAAAAAAAATCTGATTCTGAAGTTAGAGTTCTGTAATAACTGCAAAATTATACCATATTAGGTGGTCCTGTATTTTAATTTAGCATAATTTCACATGGCCTGTGTAGTAAACTATTATTTCTTTTTTTGTTGCAACAGGAAGAATATAAAATGTAGTTCTTGTCTTTTAAAAACTGTACTGAAAGGAGAACTACTCTCAGGGCCCGTGCTTTTGCATCTTTTATTTTTTTTATTAACTCCATTTTCCTCCAATGCTGGAGGAGCTATGAATGGAGCCTGTAGGAGCTATTACGCTTGTAGCCCATGATGGCTGTCCTGAATTCTGTCTGCTAGTGATCAAATGGGGATGTTGTTTGGGGAAGATGGATAGTCCTGATCTGCCTCCATGTATTCAGAGATTTACTTTTTTTGACCGATTCTCATCCTGCTAGCATTATGTAAGCAGTCAGTAGACAGACTTGATTCTTTCTCTTCTATAATCAAGAGTGGTTAAGAAACTTTAGTTTGTGACCCACAAACTTTGAACACACTCGTTGCAGAAACAAGATGACTCCAGAATCTGCCAGAGCAAGATGAAATAAGTTAAATTATCAATTATGCCACAGTACAGCTGAATCGTAGTAATAGAGGTGTAAGCCTATGCATTCCAGCCTGATGTAGAGAAATACTCCTTTCTTGAGTATTAAACTTATGAAAAGCAACCCCTAAAGAACAGTCACCATGCACCTTTTTACTGGTATTGCATTTGAATAATAGCAAGGGACTGCATATTCAGTAACTTCAACATTTCATCCATTCAGAAAAAAACACATTTCTGCTTCCCTAATTTTTCAAGTTTACATTCTCATTCATTCTATTCTGAAGGGTATGTTTGCCAGTATAAAGTGAAAAAAGAGTGATATTTGCTATTTTTCCATGCTTATGGTAAGTCCACAGCAAGTCCTCTGATTCACCTCTGAGAATTGCTTGGTGTTTTATCTGCTTTTCACTTATCTCAAAGAAAATCCTGCTGGAAATGTGCCATTTCTATAGAGCAACTTGCTTCTCCTGTCATGTAATGTTAAGTCTCTGTCATTACTCTGACCTCTCCAGCAGCACCTGAGGCAGTGCAGGCGATGCAGGGTTTATCCAGGTGTTGGATGGCACTTTTCCATGGCCCTTCTGTAATGCTCCTTCTTGCTGTTCCCCTTGTGAGTGCTAGCACCCTTTATGCATGTCTGCAGGTCACTTTGCTTGTGATTGCTCATCATTAACTACCTCTTCTGAGGGATTGCCTTCTCATTTTTCTCCCTTTAGAGGAGCAGTCACACCTTGCCAGCCGCTGGGCCCTGTTTTCCTAGTTATCACTGCTTTTTACTTATTGCAATTCAGGTTCCAGAGAAAAGTTCTGCATTAAAATGAAGGGAAATTTAAAAAATGAGCTGGTAATGAGAGCAATTAATCAGAGCAGTCTGCAGCCTCGGCAGTACAACTGAATTTGCTGGTGTGAAGGGGACAGAGTGAGAGGGCTGATGAAGAATGAGAAACATGAATTATCCAAGGCCTTGATGTGGCAACTTTTGCATGAGGCATGGAACAAGGCTGTAAGGAGACACTCCCACTCCTTTCAGTTGCATAAAAGGGGCTGACCTGCAGCAATCTTGACTTTCCCATGAATACAGCAATTACTCCCTGTGAGCAGCACAGGGCAGTTTTAGTGACCCTGGAAGTGTCTCAGTTTCTGTGGGAAGGAAGCTTATTGTACATCTTAAGTGGCTGCGTTATTAGTTGCACCATCACTGGATTAGTCCCTGCAGCGTGACAGGTCTTGCTGCTCTGAGCAGTTGTCTCAGACCTGCACTGTCACTAGCCCTGAATCTCAAATTAAGAAGGGTGAGAACCACGATCTGGTCTGATCCCTTTGTTTTTCCAAGCCATATCCAGGTTTTGCAAGTAACCAAAGCCAGACTCTGAGCAGACTGAATTTTATACTCTTGTTGGTATCTTTTGAAAACTGAGTAGTTTTAATGTGTGGTTGGTGGTGGGTTTTGTGTTTTGGTTTGTTGTTTTTTTTTTCCTGTTTTCCTCCTGAATGTACTCAGTAACTTTTTAATATGCCTTCATATTAGATGAAATTATTTTCTAAGTTTCCAGATATTTCAGACCTGCTCTGTTAGTGTACCCAAAGGAGAGAAAAATTACTTGAACCCCATAACACACTATAGTATTTTAATCAAGCATTAGCACTGTGCTGGTTTCATGCTCTGAATGAAATCCTATGTCAGACATTCCCAAAGCGAATTTTTTAAATGCTGTCTCTCTTAGCTCTCCTCCAAACTGTAAGGAGAGCCAAATCTGTCAGGCCACGCTCTCCTCTCTGTGAATTAGTAGCAGCCAAGATTAATTAGCACCCAAAGCGTTTCCAGCTGTACCACTTGTGCGATGCTGCTGCTGTGATGCATGTAGTCACCACTCCCCAGGTCTGTGATTCATTGCTCTGTCAGTGGTTTGAGATACAGTGTATGAAAATGCCATATAAATGCAAATAGAAATACAAACACTGAATTCCCCCTGTTGGCTAGTGATAAGGTGCTCATCCAGATGACACACTGTGATCTAAAAGTGGAAAGTAATGTTTGGAAGGAGGGGAAAACTCAATGATTATTCTTAAACTCTGTTTCCTTAAATAAGCTTTAACTAGAAAAAAAAAATAGGCAGCTTTGGTCTCCTCCTTGGCTACCTTTGTGGCACACCAAGCTGATATCTTTCTGATTAATTAAATTAGAATGAGGATAAACTTTGAAATGGGTTTGGGAAATGTGATTTGCTGTGCGTGGGACCGTGTGTTCCTAGGGACTGAACCAAATGAGTTCTGATCATGGTTTGAATTCATACAGGCTTAAGGTCTGTAAGAGAATGGCAGGACTTTTGCTTTATTCCCTGATCACCTGCACTGTCTAGCAATGTAGGACATATGTTCTACCTAAGGGACCTGGCACAGCGTGTGTTACACTTGCCCATCCAGCCAGAAGGGAAGGTGGGCTGCCTCTTGTGGAGTATGCAGGAAAAGGAAGCGTGTGCGCTTCTGTCATATAGATATATATCTGGTATAACAGATAATACTTTAATTTGAATTGCTTAACATTATCTTTAAGTACGTGTATTTAAAGGAAAAAGAATTATTCTTGTGTGGAAAGAGTTTTGTCCTCTGGATACTGGTGTAAGCAGCTCAATCCTATTTATGTCCCTAATGTTGTATGGATCAGCGGCATAGACTTTATAACTTTCTGTATTACTGTACTAGTGCTGCTGTATGTATAAAGTTCTCATCCAAATAGTGAGATTAGCCTTCCAAAAGGAAAGTTAGGAATGTGAGGATGATGCTTTTCTTTTTTTTTCCTGTTGTTTTGCCATTGCAGGCATACAGGTGGAAATGTGGAAGGTTTTGCCTTGTTGCGGGAAGATTTTATTCACTAAGTTTTGTGTGGACTGGAAGTCTGAATGGGTCAGTATGTGTTGCTGTAGCTCCATAAGCAGCAGGACTCTGATGGATCACCTCTACTTTAAGCTTTAGGTTTTCTGACTAATAATCACTAGGAGTCTCGCAGTTTCATACAGTAGCTTTTTCTTGAGTGCTCTTCGTGGCATGAAGTATAAGGCCACCATATTTCATTCATGACTGCAAGATCCAATTCTCTAAATGTGTATAACTACTACTATAATTTTAAATGTTAACTCACTTTTATGTGTTTAGCACCAACCACACGCTACTTGCATTAATAATACTGTGTCATTTTCCTGAAATGCATCCAGGCTGTGGGATGCATCCAAAGATGTTGAAAAGGCAACAAACTTAGTGAAGGAAACTAGATTTCTTGCTAATTTCCCTATCCTCTGGTAAGGTTTCTTCTTCTTGGCTTTAAAAAAGAATCTGCAGATTTTGGGACGCTTATCTACTTGAACTAGATTCAGAAACCATTAAAGGGCTTCGTTCATCATTATAAACTGTTCTCTAAAAACAAAATTGGCATTGCTACATGTATTAGATGAAAGTGTTAAAGAGAGGAGATTGGAAAAAGAGGGGCTGGGTGATGAATGGTTTTGTGGAGGCAGGTTTCCTGGGAAAAGGTGAAGAGAGGGGCAGCAGGGAGACAAGAGAGTAATAGAAGAGAGTCAAGACACTGGGAGTGAATAGAAAAAGGCAGAGACACTTTGTAGGTGGGAACTGGGTTGGATAAAGATCAGGAGATAGCAATAATGAGGAGTTAGGGTCTGCTGAGCACTGTTAAAGCGGCAGGAAGTGCTTTTATTGGTAACATTTTGAATATACTATTGTAAAAAAATACATAAGTCCCTTCTTGATGTAAATGATAATGAGGCCTTTTTCATGGATCTTGGCATCAGCAATCTGCATAGTACACATTATTTTGTGCAGAAGAAACACAGACCATGTGGAAAATTAGGTATGTTTTCTTGTCTGGTTCATGACATGTATATTGACAGTGTATGTCTTGCCATTTCTGAAGAGATTCCCTCCCTTCCTGGTTTAATTGAGCTGTTGCCTTGTTCTGAATGCTGTGCACTGTCAAAACACTTGGGACAAAAACAATGCTCCATCATCACTTCCTGCCCTGTTTCTTATGTTAGATATACTCAATTTCTCTATCTGGATAGCCCTTTTATTATGTTCCCCCAGTAGTCTGATGGCAGGTCTGCCATGACTGAATCTTTGACTTCACACTTAGTATATGTGCCAAATATTCCCTTGTTATTTGCTGCTTCTCCTGCTCTTCAACTCTCTCTCTTCCTCCCTGCCTTTCTCCTTCTCTTAAATTAAATTAGAGCTTGGGCTGATGTTTGTGACTAGACTATATGAACCCTGAAGCCCAAGGGTGTTTGTCTCCTCAGCAACCCAATGTGGGGGGGAAATTGTAAATGCAATTATCTTCAGGTGTATTATAGTATAATATTTTCATGCTCTCTTTATAAAGGAAGTTTTAGGGCATTTCTGTAATGGCTTTCACTCTCCCTCCATTTGCCCTACAGCTTATTTATGTTGATGTTTTCTTCTGCGAGTTTCTGGTTTCATTGCATAGCTTGATGTTGATTGTAAAATGTGGTACTATAAGATAACATGCAGAGACAACAGAGATGGTGAATACATGGTGATTGCAGCAGTTGACTCCATAATAAACCAGGACGTTAATTACCTGTGTAATCTG
Organism: Jacana jacana; assembly: GCA_013400555.1. Taxonomy (NCBI): domain Eukaryota; kingdom Metazoa; phylum Chordata; class Aves; order Charadriiformes; family Jacanidae; genus Jacana; species Jacana jacana. The sequence continues at coordinate 39,468 of VZTM01035323.1, forward strand.
ATTATAAAGAGCAACTTGAAGGACTGAAACGGGACAGCATATTTCCAGTGCTGAAGCGGTTCATAACTAAGACTAACAGGAAAAGAAAAGTAAGGTTCAGGTCTGAGTTTGCCAGTTTTAGATTGTTACAAATTCACCACTTCTAAATGATTCTTAATTTACCTCAGCATGTACTGAAAAAGGATTGTGTCTGCAGTGCGTATGTGAACAGAAGAAGGATGTTCAAGACAGGAAATAGGACTCCCTTAGCTGAATAAATATGGGTTGTGTTACACTTTTAGACTAAGATAAATAACATAGTAGTTGGTGTAACTTGTGCCCTGAAAAATGCCACCTGGATTAAAAACTCTGACTCGTTTGCTGGTGCTGAGAGTACTAAGAAGTGAAAAGTCTAAAAATGAGGAGAATTGCTAAAACTGACTGGAATCAGGACTACGGTGGTGCTGGATGTGTTCTCTGATCCATTGTTCGTTCTCATCAACTGAGTATTGTCATTGAGATTTCCTTTCTGAAAGGAGTAAACCACAATAGGTTGTGACTAGTTGACCTGACACTAAGTTAATATTCAGCAGTGTACATAAGATGGGTTTTTTGACGGTGTTAAATTCTGTTTCAGTTCTGCTCCCACTGAAACAGCCTCCGTTAGAAGGGGTGTGGGTGTTTTGACTGCTGCTTATAACCCTTACAACTCATTAGCAGCACTGGGATGCCAGACTGAGGGGAGGATTCTTTTCCCTTCATCTTTGTTAGACTCCCAACATGAGAGCAATTTATTGTGCCCTTGGACAGGATAGCAGGGGTTTGAAGCCATATTTCACCATGAAATCTTGCTAACCCCAAATTCCCATTCAAACCTGAGAGGTTTTCTTGAGTAAAAAAGCTGTAGGATCACGTTGGTTATCTTTAGTGGCAGAAATACAGGAAGCTGCAGGCTTGAACTTTGTTTTTGACAGGTTAAATGCCTGTGTTTCATCTTTAAAATAAACTTTATAATTGTATTACAAAAAAAAAATTTCTCCAAGTAGTGAGGCTACAAATCAAGAGTATATTATGCAGTGTTAATGAGGAAAGAAATCTAGCAACTCTGAGGGAGAAGTTTATTTTATTTACTTTGTCTTTAAGGCTACAGAAGAATTAGGTAGGAAAGCTATAAACTGCATAAAAAGATGTTGCTGTGAGTATTTGCCTATCAATTAGGTATGTAAGGAAATCACAAAGACTTTGAGAAAGAAATGAGAAAATACAGGAGAGAAACCTGAAAATGTCCTCCAGGGACAGATGGTAGTCTGTTCAGTACTACTGAATGGCAAAGAAATTCCTCAAGACTCTGGACATCTTCATCTGAGAGACTTCCACTAACCTGCTTGTACCCAATCACGGAGAGATCCTGCAGTGCAGGATGTGACAGATACTTTTTTTAAATTCCCAGGACTTGGAGGTAGGAAGAGGCCACCTGAGCAAGGTGCAATGTGTTTTACATTGTGGTTAGCTACCATTGAGCTAGCTGTTTGAGGTGAAGTTTGCCTCCCACCTCATTGCAAACCTGGCCCAAAGGCACAAACTTGCTTATATTGGGCCTTACATGATAGGAATAACAATACATCAATGCATCAGTGGGGAAAAGAATCAAACCAGCCAGACTTCAGTAGGACTAAAATTACTCCGTGCAAAATTGCTTCAGGAGTGCGTACCTGTAGAGTGTGAACCTTTCTCCTCTGAAGAAAGGGAAAGATTCTCATGAAACACAGATTGTGACAAAATTTGTTCAGTGCTCACCTTGCAAGTGAACTCAGCTACTTTCTCTCTTCAATCCCTTTTTCCCATCTGATGCAGGATTCTCAATGGACCACTTCTTCGAACCTTTCTCTAGATTTCCTCCTGGCCTTTAGGAACGTTTTGAGGCCCTTCCTTGTAGCTTGATAGATACCATATTAGGGCTCTCTACAGTGCAGCACCTGTGTGGATCTCAATATAGCAACTTATATGCTCAGGTGTAGACAAGAGTCTAGCTTGGTGCGGAGCTGTTTCCCATGCTGCTCTAACTGGCCTTGTGACACCATTGAAGATGATTCAAGAATCACTGTGTGGCAATCTCAGATATAAAACCAGATCTTTCAAGGCTGGGAGACTTCAATTATTTGGATAAGAAAATGCAGACTGCTAAAGACCAAAGCAAGTATTTATCAATCCATATACTGGAACCCATTCTGCTTATTCTTTAATAATTTGAATCAGATGGGAATAAAATGGATTTTTGCAAAATACGTACAAATGAAGAGAAAAATGCTGATTAGTTCAGGCAAGCTGCATATGAAGAAAAACTGTATCTTCTCTTCATTTAATATGATCTACTTATCTTCTCCTCTCTTCTGTCTCAGTATTTTTTTTTTCCCCTGCTTGTCAAAGCATGTAATCCAATATTGTTGTCAGAGTCCCACTACTTCACATGTGCAGCTTCCAGCTCCTATTTTCTCTCTGCTATATGTAAGGGTGGCCTCAGGCTTTCTGCATGCTGAGAAGTTATAACATCCCATTCAGCAGGTGATGAGGATGCAGAGATCTTGATTGTAGGTTATGGAGCAGTTCTTTTGCCAGGTTGATGAACATGGGTGTCCACCAGGAGTCCATGGATTGAGCTGAACGGGAAACTGGAAGCTGTGCCTGTGCTCCAGGCCCACCAGTCTGTGAGCAATTAGATCTAGCTCCTGAGGATTTGGGCTCAAAATAAGTCATATGCATCAATGGAGAAAAAGATTGGCTGGCTGTGGTACGGCACACAGATGGCTGTAGTAAAGAAGCAACCTGCTGAGACAGGCTGGACTGACTAAAGGCTGCCTGCCTCCTCACCAGCAAGATCAGAGTCAAGTGTGGGAGAGAAAAAAAAGCAGCTATCAAGAAGTGGGTGTAATGAACAATGAAAGTTCAGGGAGAGACAAGACTGCCCTGGGGAAAATGTGTGTTTTGAGGGAAACACATTTTGGAAAAACCTGTCGTGATATTTTAATGATTTTCAGTATATCTTAAAAAGCATTCTTGGCTGCTTTCGACTACAGATTTCAGGAAACTAAGGATTCAGCTCTGGACCAGCAAAATACTATCTACTTTTTCATATTAGTAGAAGGAAATCATTGTAGAAAGTAAAAAATATCAAAAAATCTATGTGGCAATAATGATTTGTGTCTACTGAGCATTAGAGTAAAAAAATACAAGGCAAGAATGTGTTTTGAAGTCTCTGGACTGAACCAGGATGTGATTCACAAATAAGAAAGAACAGTCATAAAATAGAAATGTATGATTCCAAGATATGGAGAGGAAAAAAGCTCTAGGGGTAAACTACTGCTGTCACCAAGGGTGTCACCTCTGTAGCATGGATGCTACTGCAAAGCACAAGTTGACTCCTCAATAGCATAAGTTGTTCAAAAGAGATTGAATATTAAGGAAATATTGTTTGTCAAGGAAACAATTTACTTTCAGAGACCACAGCTTTCATCTTCATTGAAGTCTGTTTAGAGCATTTTGAGGTGACAGAAGAATACAAGAACAGTCAAAAGGAATGGCCTCAAAGGGCAAAGATGACACTGAACTATGTAAAAGAATAAGGCAGATGTGTCAAGATGTGCAAAATATGGTTTTTGGAATTTCCTTGTCCTTTCCTGTGAATAACTAGGGAATAGATGGAGGATGCCTAAGACAATGACTGCAGCCCAAAGCAGTGAATCAGGAAAAGGTGAGATGGTGCACAGTGGGTTTTCTGCCAGAACTGCAAGGGCAGAGAGAAAAGGATTTCTTCAGAGTGGCAAAACCCACTGTCTACTCTGTGCTGCTGTTTTTAGGCTCCTTCCTTATGTAAGTCCTTACTTTGTGGCGGGAAAAAGGGAGTATCTGAAAATTTGTGTGAAGTAGCTAAATGGAGAAACGATGTGACAGGTGACCTGTAGTGGGTTTGATGTACTTTCTCTCGTGATGGCTTTTTTTCACTAAATGGGGTGAGGTGGGTGATTTCTTCTTCTCTTTCCATAGATATTGCTATATAACCTCCCGACACAGTGGTAATTTTTCCTCCAAGTTTGTGTAATACTGCTGAAGAACGCTGGTGGATTTTTCCAGGAAATACTCCGAATCTGTAAAAGTTTTAAACCCTGGTCTTGTCCTGAGCACTCTGATCTGCAGCATGTCAGCTCATCTCAGTGGGAAAACCCCAGGGGTTGTGCTTTGCACATGGCTCTGCTCTCTACCTCCAGGCAAAGCCCAGTTGTCCCTGTCAAGTGTTTTAGTATTTCTGTGACAGAGATTACAATTGGCTGTGGTGGACATTGTAGTAGAAGTGGATGGGCAGCTGCTTGTCCCTTGTGCCTTAACCAGAGAGGCAATAGATCCCCTGAAACCAGTCAAGTGGGACTTCTTTTGCTAGGGCTATTGAAAGATATGGTGAAAATGCTTTGTGACCTGATAGGGCCAGGATTGAAGAGAGCACTGTATTTTGTGCTCTAAATGCAAAAGCCATTTCAAAGAAAAATCTAGAGATGATCTCTGGACAGGAAAATATACTGCAAGAGGATCATGATACTCGGCCAAGCTGAACTTGTGCAAACAGACTACATAGAGAGAGAGAGTGTCTTAAATATGTACAAGGTTGCTTGTCATGATAAATTAACATCCTCCAGTGTCAGACAGTTACAAGAGGCAAAGCAGCACACCCCAGCATACTATTCCTGAAACAGAAAGGGAGTGTTTTCCAGACAAAGTCATTGTAGTGTATGCCCACAGCTCGTTGAAAGCTGTACTGAAATAAGTCATTGTTGTCAATAACCGAGTCAGGACAGGGACTCACATTAAGTGAACTCTGTTTGTTGGTCTGGTTCACTCCTATGTTTTCATCAAGGTTCACCAAGGCTGCTGGAACTGAATTTATTTTATAGATTTTGTACTTGGTAACATCTAGAAGGGACCACAGAGGCTTTGCTGAAAACCATCAGAATTCTTGACAAATTTGGGAACTGTTTGAGAATTAATAAGGTCAAGTCTTTAAATACTCATGTAAATAGGACACTTTCAGATGGAAAAATCCCAAAGTGCAGTGTTTAAATAGGGAATAATTATTAACTGACCAAGCCTACAGTTCTTCCATCACAAACTGAATATGAATTGACATTATGTTACCACAGCAAAGATAATGCTGGGGAGAATCCAAAAGTTGTGTTTAACATTCCATCTCCTGTGGTGCTGTGGGGGGACTTAATGCAATTTCCTAAGGCAAGTAATAGATCTCAACCAGGAGGCCAGATGAGACTGACAAGAGGGGTTTTTTGTTGTTTTCTTGCTTATAAAATGTTAAATACTTGAAGAACTAGTGTAGTTTAGTTTAGAGAAGAGAAAACTGAGGGTCTACAACATCTTGTACAATATGTAGAATCATAGAATGGTTAGA
>VZTM01035329.1:2041-37577 GCA_013400555.1 Jacana jacana
TATCAAAAAAACTCAAAGGCAAAAAAAAAAAAAAAGGTTATTACCTCCAAATTGATTAGGCTCTCTCCTTACCTGGTGTAAATCTGGAATGCTGTTCACACCAGCTGAAAATACTGTTTTTCCTGTATTTTTAGAGGGAAGAAAAAACTCCCAGCTCTCTTTAGATTGCATTAGACCTGCAGTACAAGTGTAAGTGAAGGATACGTTAGCTGGGTCCTTTCCCTTAGCACAGATCAGCAAAAAGTGTCATGTAAACCACGTTTGCTGATACCTGGATGGCTATAAGCAATTACACATGCTGCAGGAGACTCCAGGACCAGGCCAGAAAGAAATGGTTACAAAAAGGAAAGACCTCATTTTAGTGTTCAGCTTCAATACCAAAATCCACTATTCTGTTCCACTTACACAAACGAGGGTACATCTGTGGGAGCGTCCGCTTCTCCCTTCTCTTCCTTTTTAGTCATTTTTAAACCAAATGTGTGCACAACACAAGAACCTTGGCAGTGAGGTATCAGAGAGGTACACTGGCAGCACGAAAAAAACTGCAGCAGCACCTTGAAATAATGCACTAACCTGAGTACTCATACTTACCCCTGAATTTCTTTACTTGTGTATTATAAATAATTGGGCTTGGATAATGGTTCATTTCTATGCAGGGTCATGGATTAACGGAGCAGATACTGACATTTCAAAATTTACACAGATTTTACAGGTGGCCGGGACATGAAAGGCAAAAGTAGTCCACAAAGTCATCATCAATGTGAGTAAAAGTATTATTATTTAAATAAAGGATCTGGTATGTTGAAGTACAAGGCGTCTCTTTTTGGACATTGTCCCAAACATCAACCGGATCTCTAAATAAATTTATGAGAAGAAACATGCTCTGGTGGCAGATTTCTAATCCCACTGGAGAGAGCCCAGATCATCTCCATTTAAGGTCAAGCAAGCAACAGCTGCACATTTTTGTTCCCCAGAACAAAATAAAGCAGACCAGAACCTCCAACACAGATTCCTTTTTTAAAGCTTTTCCTTTCTGATACCCATGGGTGTCTGGACCCGTTCACCCAGGGGTGAATCAAACAGTACAACGATGCACCCATATATACTGTCTGTACTTGTCAGACTGACGTGTCCCATGAGAAGCACTTGGGTATCTGCCTCAGAATCCCACCAAAATCCTTATGATTACACAAGGGAGTGATACTAAACTGAACTAGAAAAACGTTCCAAGAGAAGGTACCCAAACAAGCTTGTTGTCAGAGAAACAGCATCAATACAAGATCTACAACATCCATGTGGCCTGATTTTAATAAATATATTTTCCATCTTAAAATTTCTTCAGTTAGGCACACGCAGAGAGCATGCATTATACTTCTGATGAGATACTACTATTTTTATTAATGCCTTGCTTATTTAGGTGTCATTCTTTAAAAAGACGACTAAGCTATGACACAAACAAAATCAGCATTCTTTTAAGGCATCTCATTGCTAAAAAGCTCCTAAATGATGATTTTTAGATCCAATTCACTAACAATAAAAGCTGAGAATTTGGGGTAGAGTAACTAAACATGATCGTTTTACAGTGACTTGGTAAAAGGGAGGAACTCACATCACGGCAGTGCTGGGTGTTGGACTTTAATAACAAAGTACAGAGGTGAATTTCAGTAGCAAAAGTTTCATACTACATCTAACAAAAAAGTAAGCAATGTAATGATAGCAGTACTTTTGCTGGATGACAACGTGTAATAAAAACATGAAACTTCCCTCATAAAAAGGCCAAACACAGTTGGCTTGACTGCAATAGATTTATAAGGTTAATAATGCCATTATAAATAAATTATGAAACCCTTTGCACTGGTAAAAAACTATCACTCCTCACTGTGGAGATATTCAATTAACTTTCAACTGAAGTATGTGACCCTAAATTTTCCAGGTTTGATATTAAAGGATAACACAAAGCAGGTAGATTTATTATATTAAAACCGAGTTTCCAACTTCACCTATGTTATATAGCCAATTTTGCAGAAGATCTAAACCTTATTGACAAAAATAACAGCAGCACTCAGTTTGAAACAAGGTGGTAACATCACCTCCAAGATCTTTTCTCTCTGGTTTGCAGCATGTATCACAGCAGGGCTTACAGGGGATGAAAAAACCCAAATTAACAAAGTTCCCCTACATCTGGTTTCCTGCTCAAAAGCCAGCACCAGTCTATGGTTCTGACAGTTACTGTCAGCACTGGATCTCTAAGAACTCAGAGTTAGGCTGAGCTCCTGCATTTTTGTCTGCTATTTCCAAATCGGGCCAAGGCACGTGTGTGAGTAGCATCCACATACGAAGCCTGATGCTGGATGCTCACACACTCTACAGTTCAGTCCTTTCATATCCAGTAAATCCTTCACTTCCCGGATGCACAAAAACCTACTCCATATATGCACTGGGGTCTCATTTCTCACTTCCCAACACTGGATGATACATGGAAGAGAACCTGGAAAGTAGCGTCCAGCTGCTACTCCTATCCAAACACACAGAATGGGTCCTCAAAAATCACTTGGATATTTTCCTGCCACAATAAAGAGGGAGGAGGAAAAAAAAGGGCGGGTGTGTTTTTTTAGAGGAAAAGTAAACACTTCAAATTGTACAGGAATGATAAACAACAAAGATTAACTTATATATGATGGATTTTATTTGGGGAGAAAAAAAATTCCTTTAACCCACAAATTTACTTGAAAGGTTGGTAGGGGTTTGAAATACAGAAAAATTACTTCAGTTGAAGCACTGTCAGAGAAAGGATGATACTGGACAGCACACACCATGCACAGCTGGTATTCACTTTACAGGGTAACAGAATTTTCAAAACTTAATACGCCGAAAGCGTAGCTTAACAAACGGCTTGTACAAAAGAAAATCACTGCAAGTCAAAAGCCCATGTGAAATGTGATCACCCACACAAGAGATTTAGGGGTTTTGTGATGAATAGACATTGCTGTAGTGAGAATAACACATCCAAAAGCAGGTCCCTGAACAAATACCCATTTAAGTTCTTGTTTAAGAGAAGCCAGGGTGTAAGCAAGCAGCTCCCTTCGCTACGCCACTGAAGAGTGCTGCTTCCCAGATTCCCTCACGCCGTGGCTGTGCAGGTGGTCTCCCTGGCACACGGTTCCCTTCGCGAGAGGAACGATGTTGCCCGTGTTTAATATATTACTGCTGGGAACAAGTTTAGAGGAGCAACTGCCTGTGTCAGAAGGCAGAAATGGGACCAATCACCATTTGAGAGCTGCTGAATGACACCGGGAGTCCTGCCTCTGAAACTTTTGTTATTTTTTTCCCCTCAACCTACCTCAATTGTTCCCACAACTTGGTCACAGACTGGGACAAGTTGCCAGAGATCTACAGACACTTCCCACAGCCCCGAGCAGGCTCCTCTCTGCTTCACTAACAGTCACACCAGAGGTAAGGGACCTCTCTTCTTCTATGCTTTTAATTCTTACAGCAAAGTACTCTAAGGTGTAGTTTTCTACAAAAACTCCTCTACTCAAATTAACAGCTGGTTACAACTGTTTATCAAAAAATATGGAAATGTAGGCATTATAGCTCTGTGTTAAAAATATAATGCTGGGGGAGGAGGGGGTGTACTTTAGGGACAATAAAGGCAACTGAGATTTTTCTACACACTGGTGGGACAGCAGTTGTTCTCAAGTAGGCTGATTTATACAGGTAGCATTACACCAGTAGGTGAGAAGCTCTCAATTTTCCTCAAACCTTTGTCTCTCCTTTCAAATTTAATACGTTTGAGTTCTGGGTTTTTTTAATACAAAATCCAAAGAGAGTAATTCACTTTAAGTTTTGTAAATGCACTTTTGTTTCCCCAAAGCTGCCTATCCAGAGCACAGAAAAAGTGCTCTCACCATTTAACTCAGAAAAGCATTTTTCTAATCTAACACATTGAGAGAGCAAACTTTTTTTGCTCTGTGATGAAAAAGCATCTTTATTTAAAAAGTTAAGCAGTTTATAGAAGTATTAAAACTGAAATTATGTTACACGAACTGCAGCTCAAACTACAGAATTCACGTAGGTTTTTTTTCTACGAATTCCTTTAAAGGTTTATTTTCTCCTTCCAGTCATTGCAACTTGTCCTAGAATGCTTCTAATAACAGATAAATAATTTTGCTAGAATTTGTAACATTATGAACTGTATTTTGAATGCAGAAAGTAATCAATTTATTTTCAACTAAGGGAAGTGCATTCTCACTGTAAAACAAAACACAACCTCAGCTTTAAAATCACTGCAAACAAAGAGTGCATCTTAAACAGAAATGTCACAGAGTGGACATTTTAATATTTAGATATAGAAATATTTTTAAATTAATGAAACTCATTAATATGTAGGTATCTAAGGAATTTCTCCTCCTAACATTCACACTCTCTTCTTCCATCAATTCAGACCTTACTAGTTATATCTATTTAAGGTTCTGGTTTTAGAAAAAACAGACTTAATGTAGACCTTAATTTTGTGAGGTGTGTCTGCCCTGTTACTGAACAGGCACACCGAATTCCTTTTCCTATTACTGACTGGTATGCATCAGGTGAAAATATAAGCTTAGTTTTGTGCTAGGCAGCCTTGTGCCACTCTTGAATTGGCAAGTACTGGAAGTGTCCAGGTACCTCATTACTCCTAAGGCAAACCTGTTAAGAAATTTTGGCAGAAGCCGCACTTCAGACCTCTCAGTGCCTTCAATGAGCAAAAAGATTCTAGAAGACAGACCTTTTTCTTTTTCTTTTTATTAAGGCTAAGCAAACATAAAATGTAGCTTCAAGCAAAGACAGGAGTTTGGGTCTATTTTACCACAAAAAATCTTTTTCCCCTAACATATACATTGCATACACGCACCTTTAAACATACAGAGTTTATGCATATACACACACAGATTGAACATACACATAAGAAATTAACTGCTATAGGCAGCTCTTTACTGGAATGCATCCATAGCTACAGCCTGTTCATTTTAATTCTATCCTATCACAGAGTTAGGTGATTTCAAATAGGTGACAGTGTGGTTCAGCTGTTAAGTTAAATCTAAAAATTTCACACTGATAACATCCCATGTCACAGACCTCCAAACCCTGAGTAACAACAGCTGGCAGTCACGTACTAAGTATATACGAGGTAGCAGGTGATAGATATTACAAATTAGATGTGAAATAGTACATTTAATTTACAGCAAATAACAAATTTTCTGCTTTTTTTGTAACCACTTATTTGTCAAGACTACTATGTTATTTGTATTTAGAGAGATTCACATTTATGTATGTATCATACTTCTATTTGAAAAATTTGCATTAATTTCACATCCTCCGAAGAGGTTAGGAATATAATGCCTTCCTTATAGTACATGAAAATCACTTTGTAATCAGTTTGCATAAAGGTGATTTTCACTGATTTTATCAGACTATCAGCAAACAAAAACACATGGGATACACCTACCTAGTTACAAGAACAGCTTTTTATTTGCTTTAAGAATAATTTGATTTAGGAACGGAAAAGTACCCCAACACAGGAAAGTAATGTTATGTTCCCTAGACTACAAAACACTTTAGAACTGGAAGATTGCTTTTGCTTTCTAGAGATTGATACACAGCTGAAGAGGACTTTCCTGGCATCGAGTTACTTCTCAGAAGCTGAATTTATCTACCATATTCTTAAAGAATGCCACATCATTGTATCCCGAGCTGCTAAAAAGCTTAAAAACAAAACTTGCAACAATACCCTTCTACTCCTACTTTTCAAACATATCAGATGTATTTCAATTTTTACTTCAGTTCAAATTGAATTTACCCCATTTCCTATTAATAAGTAGTGTCATTAATAAGAACCACCAGAGTCTAAAACCCCACTCGAAACTACAAGGTGTCAGGTACTCAGTGGATGCAGCGTAAGAAGGAGTTAAGTTCCTAAAATAAAGTTATGACATAAAAGGCAAATCATACCAACACATGGGAGAAGGTATGCCGTTATTATATGCCTTGTTTTGACGCTGGGAACAGAGGAGTATGACAGCTGAAGCACCTGCCCCAGGTCGCAGTGCATGCTCCAGAGTTACCAACTTGCCCAAAGCACTAGCTCCCAGGTTACTCTGACGGGCCAGCACACAAACAGAAGTCCCAGTTAACCAGAAGGTATGTGAATAACTTCCAAGGAACCAAATGCCAAATCAGGCATGCTCAACTAATCATCAGTGTTAATTTCTTTGCATGTATACCTGTCACATTCCCATAGGCTTGAAATCCAGGTACAGGCTCTCACTGGCCCCCTCGCTTCTAAAACACTGAGAACATCAAAGCTAATCAAAAGGAAGATTGTAAGAAGAATAAATTAGTGAGAGAGGGAAGAAAAAACTAAAGTGTCAGCCTTCCCCTATCCTCTCCCAAACACATGAAAAACAGGATATCCAGTAAAAAAAAAAAAAAAAAAAGAAAAAATGAGTTTGCTTTTCCTATTACCAGCACTTCTCAAACTCTGCAAGCTGCCGTGTTGCTTCATCCCCCCTCCCAAGGAAATGTGATTCAAAAAAAAAAAAGACATTATATGCCACAAGTCAGTCTCTGGCTCTCCTCACTGACAATGTATTCCAGCTGCAGTTTTCTCTTTCCCCTTGCACAGTTCCTTGCTCTTTTTCCACGCTCTCCCTCTCTTCCTCTGTTCATTTTCTTCTTCAACTTTCCTCGCTCAATCCGTCCTCTCTTGCACCTGGCTAATACCCTTCCTCACTGACACAACTACCTAGTGCAACTCGCAGCCCAAAATCAGAATAAGCAACAGAATTCTGCACCCCCAGCAGAGGTGAATAAAAAAATCCAGCTGCTGGAGTAAATCCTAGCAGGTCACCTCCATACTATGTAATTTTTTATAAAAAGAACAAAAACAAAAAAATATGACATACCTTCATAAAACACCTCTGTGCTTGAAAACCTCTAAACAACTTTTACTTAAAGTTTCCAACAATAAACATTCTGAATTAAATTGGCAGCAGTGAGACCCTCTAGAGGTCTCTAGTTATTTTAGACTGCTTCCTTCTTCGTTCCCTGCTCACCCCTCATCTTCCTCATATGAAAAAGGAGGATTTTCACACTTGGTGGTCTCAAACGCAGTGACTCCACATCGCCAATGAGGAGGTATTTTACAGCAGGGTTCAAAACAAAGCAATGCAACTTGGAATACGATATATACATTAACACAAGGCAGCCAAGCATGCCTATGTTTCAGCTTCAGCTGCCTGTACACAGGCACAGTTTTATAACTGCAATGGCTGCTCCTGTGGGGGCCACAGAATCCACAGATAATGGTGACAGTGAATTCCAGGTTCAATTTAAGTCACAGCATTTAGTCCTTCATGCAAGGTTCTTCTTTGCTTTGGCACTACACACACAAGCCTTTAAACTTACCTCCTCTGAACATGCAGAGAATGCCTCTTCCTGCCTTGGAGTGTCATAGTGCACACACTAACAGCTACAGGGATTTCTTAGGCCAGGTAATTTTTGGTAACAGTTCTAAACATATTCTAGACCAAGAATCACATAACTCAATGGTACTTTTCGCATCACTATGCTTGCAGTTAAGACATTTCTTTTCGATGGATGAAAATTACTAGGTTCTCATAAAAATCTGTGCAATAGACTGTTAGGCAGTATTACTTTTTAACAATGCCTTTTCAGGGCTTCACTTGGTCGTATGGGAGAGCAACAAATCAAATATGTCAAACCTCTTCTATTCCACTGATATCACTGCTGCATTTAGTAAACATATGACAGGAAACAGGCTGTGTCTAAAATTGCTGTGGCATTTCCAAAGGAGCCAAATTTATCCCGTGTGACTTCAATGGAGTCAATGCAGTTGAACCAGGAGCGAGTGTGGCCCACAGTCTTCCCTTTGGTCACACACCTCCTCTCATTGTGAAGGACACCCAGGAGCAAAGATAAAAATAACCTCATACAAATCAGGGGAACAGTCACATGTCAGTGAAGAAAGAAACAATAATTGTGATTGGAGACTCATTCTGGGGCACCAGGTATAGGGGATTCCCCTATAGAGTAACTAATGTATGGTGTTGGCCACGTGAACGCTTCCTGCAGACCCACGCTGTGCTTAAGAGAAGTCTTTCAGGTCTATTGACAGCACTGGATTGAACACACAACTGTAGAGCAATGCAGGCAGCAGCTTCTCTTTTGCAATGCTTGGTCTTGTCACTCATGACTGTTTTCTTTTAAAAACCAGTGTTGCACTCAACTGTACCTTACCCTTTTGTTGCATTTTCCTTTCAAGAAGTGGCATGTGCTGGTATTCTTAATACTGACCTAAAACAGAGTCAGGGGTCTAAGCAGCAGAGAACAGCTACTATTTGTGGCTCAGCCCTCATTTCAGTGTAATTATTTTTCAGGCTGTCCATTTTGACCTTGCTAGCCACACATACGCAGCCCTGTGACTGAAACCTGTTTCTCTTTATGCTCCAGGTGGGTGACAGCACCATGGAGGATTGACAAGCAAGGTATGTGTTTATTAGTTGAAGACATGCACTTGTAAAGACAAGCCTGTTGAAATACAGACACAGAATTTGCTTCCTTTGCTTATAAGGTTCTTGCACAGACAGGCTTTGTAGGTAAAACAACGTGTAAGTGTTTTTAAAATTTCCAATTCCATATGAGCTTTTAAATCAAGAAAACCAGGTTATTCTATTATGACCTTTCCTGACCCCTTCTCTACATCATTTTCTAGCCATAAAAGGTATCCATTTTAACTTACACTATCTTCCTTTTCAAAAGATCCTTTCTTATCACCTGTCTGGAAGTCTATGTTCAAACAGCTAATGTTAGCAAGACAGCTCAACCGAGCCTTCTGACCCACTGCCTTCTCCTTCTGAAACATCCCTCATCCATTCCATAGGGAAGAAGTTATTTTTTTTTCTCTCTTCTCAAGAGGTCTCACCATCTCTCCTCACCTGTGGTGACCTTGCATTTAAGATGCCCAACCAGCTAATACTGCCTTTTACAGAAGCACTTCAGAGCCCCAGGGTCCTGTCCCTGGAGTCTTTCAATGGAAACGTACGCAGGAACACAGCGGTGCAGCCGCTCGCCTATGTGCAGCAGATCTAACGCTGTACACAAAAATGGACTTACTGTGCAGACACACACACGTATCTGTTGCTGCAGCAGGTCATGCACAACGCAAAGCCCATGTGTTGCACACACCCTGCACCACATACAGACATAGCGAGTCGCAATGAAGTCACTCCCAGTAAATACTGTCTCTGTGCAGTGTCCATCACACACACTGGTAACACAAACTTCTCTGTACTGGCATAAATCTGTTAGTGGTTCACCTACTGTGACTTGTCTAGAAAAGGATAAACAGCCTAACGCACCCCAGCCTGTACTGGGCTGGGAGAACAAATGTGCTGTCAGCCAAGGTACTTGAGAGTTCCTGCACATGCCTTGCTTTTACTGCACTTGGAACAGGCAGTGACCAGCAAAGACCTAAGCACTATATACTTGGCAAGCACTTTAACTGCTTAAGTAGATAAAACCAGGTACAGCACAAAGTCAAACAAAGCTGAAATATTACAGTCACTGTGAAAGTAAGTTCCTGGTGTGTGTTTTGTTCGCAATAAAGTTAAGATCAACTATAGCTCAAAATATCATAACAAAATCTGAAGTTTGGTTTTTCAGAGAAGTTATCATCACATGGAATCATCTAAAGGCATTAAAATACCCATGTGTAATCTGGTTTCTTTTAAAAGGCTTTTTAAAAATACCAACACTGCCACTGAAAGCCCACACAGCACTATTTGAATCTACAGCCCCACATGGAAAGACTAAAAAAGAAGAGTCTGAAAGACACTTCTGTTTTGTTTAAGGATTTCCATTTTAACCCATCTAAAGGCAAATTCATGGACAACAAAGCATCTCTGATTCAGTCAGGATCATCATATAACTTAGCTAGCAGATATCTAAGCAATGGCTTTCCATTATGTGGCATATATGAGTAGACATGAATTTCATTTCTTGGGAAAAAAAAGATGACAAGGAGAGGCCTTCTGTCAAAGACACCATGATACACATTCACAAAACATTTACTGACAAGTGCAGCTTTAGGAGAAAAGTTTGGGAGATGTATATATCATCATCATCTTAAAAAAACAATTTTTCATATTGCAATAGCACCTACAGAACCCACCTCGCTATGCACTAAGCCTGCATTCCTCAAAGCCAGCCTCCTCCCATGGAAGGCTCATACAGAAGGGTTTTACACCACAAGTACTTACTGGGAGTTTTTAAGACAATTGTGCTTCCACCTGACATCAAAAACAGAGAAAATCTACTTGAAATAACATACTTGCTTTTGGGAAAAAGTCACATACGTGCTTTATTTTGTTCCTTATAGCAGTCCTCTGTCTTTGTGCTCACATTTTGTAACACAGTCCCACATGTATACATACAAAATTTTTGTCTTTTTTCAGTTTTGCCTGTTGACTATTAAATTCCTTAAGGCAGTGCTGCACGGCTTTTAATTACACACCTTAAAGTATTTTTACTTGGAATAGAAATGCTCCAACAAGATTTCTTTTCCTCCCTTCCTAAATAAGGTACTGGTAAATCAGATTATCTGCGCAGGTCACTAACAGCCAGCAGTAATCTCCAGATCTCCTGGCTGAAGGCTCTGTGACTCAAGCCATATCATCAGGCTTTCACATGTGCTTGAGCAATTAAAGCAGGGGTGAGAGGGAAATCACTGTGAAGGATGGAGAGATTAGCATCTAAAGCAATGACCTAAATAAATCCCACATATCCATTCCTCACCACTGCTAAGAAACAGGTGCTCAGTAGCCTTCAGGAGGAGAAGCACAGTACAGCACAAATCCTGTTTTAAAGTAAAAGCAACCTATTTGCTTCAGGCTTTTTAGAACTTTAAAACAATCTTCGTTTGCACTCATCAAAACTCTTTACTTCAGCATTTCTAACTCTTCACTTTCCTGCTTTCCCAGCTCCACAAAGGCTGTCTAAAACAAAAAGAGAAGATAATAGGCACTTTGCACTGTTCCTGACAACTCTTCTTTCCTGCACTCCTAAAACTTCTGATTTGTGCCCCCTGCTTTCTCGTTGCCATGGAGAAGGTCCAATACATAACCCGCTCTGCTCTGAGGAGAGCCTCAACTATTGAGGTCAACCCACAAGCACGCCAAAGGCTCCAAGAGCTCTTTGTGAATTTCTGCCTGATTTTAATTTGCCTCTTGCTGATCTGTATCATTGTGATGCTCCTCTGAAGTTCCAGCACTTCTCTGCACTGTCCTCTAGGAAAGTCACCCAAAAGGGAAGAGACACCTACACCCGCAACTCCCCAGTGCAAGGATCCTCTTGTGAGAGGGGCTAGCGCTTGGACTAGAGCTGTACACCAACCATCGCACTACTCTCTTTCTACCTGCTACATGTATTAAAACCACACTTCTGCGCAGAACAGTGTTTAGAGCCTGTTGTTACAAAGCTGTGCATGACCTAATTTGTCTGTCTTGGTCAAGAGATGTCTTTTCTGACTGGGGTAAAGTACTGCCTCTTAATGGAGTTGGTAAGTCCCTCAATGTTTCAGCTAGGTCACACGAACAGCAACTTCACTTTTGGGGGGCCTGAGTGTTTTTAAATTTCTCTGAAAATGCTTAAGCCCTTGGAGGGGTTCTAAATTCAGCCCACATCCACCCAAAGATGAGCTACAGGCACAGCCCACAACACATCCCAGGAAAATTTCTGCTCTGCTTACTTCAAGGTGCTGCATCTCTGCATTATCAACCGAAGGCACTCAAATTGTTTCAGGGTTTTTAAGGGAATATGAGAATTAACCAAAATGTCTTCTAACCTAAAATTAAATGCTATTTCATATGCTTTTCTCCCCATTTAAGGGATCTTATATATACACACATGCACACATGTATATATATGTATATATATACACACGCAACTTCAATCTGAAAGAAAAAAAGGCAACTTCCATTTACAGCATTTGTCACTAGATGCACCCTTACTAGAACTAAACGACACCTGGAAAGTTTTTCACTATGTTTTGCAGACAGATTGACACTGTCACATTGATATTTAATGAGAGCATCTGTTGTTCATTTAGTGGTCAGCCCAGTCCAAACCATGACATAAAGACTTAATTTTCTATAGTTATTTAACTGGCAGGAGAATTCACACAACTCAATCAAAAATAAGTTTCCAATTTCATATTATTTTGCTTCAGGCAACTTCATTGTGGCCTGATGTAATTTATGCAACGATCTCCTTAGTTTAAAACTCCCATCCCTCAAGGTGGTTTACCTCTAATGTGGTAAAGAGAAAAGTTTAGACAAGTGTAAGTACCACCACCTTCAACTGCAAACACCTGTTAGAGAACAAGCCTTTTCCTAAAATAAATATTATAAATAAATAAACAAATAATGAACACTTATGCACAGGAGGGAAAGCATTGCATCTTTCCAACAGGTAAACCAGAGTCCATACGTATCAAAGATTAAATGTCTACTCTAGCAGTTGTCTGTAACAAGACTGAGCAGTAGATTTCCAACCCTCCCACGTGCTGCTGGTATTAAGCTGAACTGCTAAAAATTTTATATGGCTTTCAAATTTAAAGAAAGCTCAAGAATCAGTAGTCAGAGGTCAAACAGGCTTTTATTTTTTAAACCAGCATCTTTCTATACCACCCTACCACCCAACAATCCTATTGATGAATACAGAAGATCAAAACAAGTTTATCTTGATCTTGTACTCTGCCCTTAAGACTTAGTATTCTATGAGTAGAGGCTGACAATGAACAGCTGAGCAGGAATAGAAGAAATCTTTGGAAAATCTCTATATTTGATGGAATGAAAGCAAGTGCAGCGGTGATCCACTTCTTATCTGGTAAACACATACACCAAGACCTGACCTCTGAAATAAGGTTAATCACTAGAAGAAATTAGCTACTGTGTCAAGATTAGGGTAAACACTGATGAAATTGGCAACACATGACCCCACTCACAGTTTAGTACACGGATACTACTGGTTCAAAATGTCTGTGTAAATCTCATTTCCATTTCATGCATTCTGACCACTGTAACAAACGCATGAGACTTTAGTAAATGCACTTTTGCTATCACTCCTTATTCTTAAGAAACAGTGCACTTTGGGGGTGGGGGCAGAGCTGAAATAGAAAAATCTAAAGTTACTGTCTTCTCTTTTTAAATCTATATTTTTGTGATGAATAGGGTTTCCACATTTAGTTTGCTTTGGAGGGCTACATGATACTTCAATTGGAAACAGATGAGTTTTACAGTATAGAAAAATTCCTGAAATGAAAAAAGGTGTTAAGAGTAAAATAGCAGCACAAACATTCAGAGGACTCATTGGGATTACATGTTTCAGAAGCCAGTAATATGTTGAAGTCAAAGTAAAGCATTGCTGAAAAAATTAACCCCCCACCCTCCTCCATAAAAACAAACCCACCACTTTCTTCTTATGTACCTGCAAGATCATTATTTATTTAAAAACAATGGGTAAACAAGAGCAAAACTGAAGTATTGATAAACTGGGAGTCCTACTGTTATTTTACAGCCATGCAGATAAATTGCATGTACTGTATAGGTCTTTGTGTCTTAGGGTTCTGCTGATCTGAAGAACTGCTACCGTCCTCTCTATCACTAAATGTCAACTGAACCCAGAGATTAAAAAAAATAAAATCTTTTGTATATAATACAAACTTCTTTGCATGCTTATATGAGCTTTAATATAACATCTATTGTATTTTTATTTATTAAAATGACTGCTTGAAAATATATTAACGTATAAGATAAGATACTTAAATACAATTTGATTCAGAAAGAAGCACCCATTCTATCACCTACTTTGTAAGTTTATGTGAAAAAGAGCTAGGTATCACATAGACTTCTAATTCTTTATACCTCTGTTTAATTTGGTTTGGTTTCCAACAGTAATCTTCCTGTTTTGCAATGTCCAGATCACCTACACATACTTAATTTACACTCACCAAAACAGTGTACATAAACAACCCTATTGAATTTTGTGGAAATGTAATCAAAAAGTTCACTATTTTTATGAGCCATAATAAAAATTCCAAACACAGCATGTAGCTTGGATTTAGTTTTCGTTTCTCTGTTCCACTCCACCCATGACTACGTCTTTTTGCTAAGTTCATGTTACAGACACAGATAGTGAATCAGGCAACAATCCGGTATTAGTCTTAATTACATAAAAAACAAAACAAAACAAAACAAAAACAAAAACCAAACACACACACACACACCCTTCCCCCCCCCAAAGACCCCAAAACCAAACAGGAACTCACCACCAAAAAAACCCTTCCATGACAATTTTATACTGGGTAAGAGCTGAATCAGAAACAAGAATACGCTGGTTTTAAAGATGTTTCTCCTCAGTAAAAAAACCACATAGAGTATATTTACTCATTTTCAGAATTGAAATTTTGTTCTGATCAGGACTATTCTGTAAGGCACTTCAGAGGGCTGCAGGCACTCACATTTCTTAACTTTTCTCCCTGAATTAAGCAACAACTGCCCTTACCAAGTGTAAAATGGGTTTAAACATTTTTTTTTTCCACAGAAATCGCACAAGATTTTTGTCCCCAGCATAAAGAACTTTTATGTTAGTTTGGCTACAATTACACACAGCACAATAATCAGTTCAGACATACACACTCATGCTGAGATGTACTTTGCCTCTATCTTCTCTGCCAAAATTATAGCACAGTAATGAAAACATTCATTTAGAGAGTATTCTTGTTCATATCTGGAAGCATACTAATATATTGCAGATTGCAGACCAGACACCTGTATTTGTATGGTTATTAATAAATACTGTCTATCAGAATATAATTAGAACATATTTGTGAAGTACTACAGGATCCACAGATACCTTTTATTTAACAACAAATACAGTTTTGACATAGATGTTAGAAACTGAAAAACAAACCAACCAACCCCTTTTGGTTACAGAAGGAGATGAGTGAATTCCTCTTGCTCATTGCAAGGATTAAAACCAGAAGATATTTCTAAAGATTCCTCTATAAACTAATGATCACCTCAGTACGAACCCTGGTGATTTAAATTATTTGGAAGAAGCCACAAATTTATTGTAGTGTCTGACAATTAGTTTAGTGAATCTGATTGCTTAGATAAAAAAAATGCCACAAGTGCCATTTCTGTATAAAATGCAAAGCTATAAAACACTGCCCTCTTGTGATCTGCAAAAACCTAGCCCGTTATTTAAAAGAAGTTTTGGCAACATTTCACTGTTAGGGCTTTGTGGTCCTATTTATTTTTTTTCTATTTCTATACATAAAACACAATTGCCAAGTTATTAATTCTCTTAAAATAAGCTCTTGTGTTCGTGCTATTAAAAGCACTAAGGACGCATCCCCTGCCAGCCCAATCTAGATCCTCAAGAAGGCGTTTGCGGGGCTGCCGCCCGCCCCGCGGAGCTCAGCGCTGGCAGAGCCTGACACACCGCGCTGCCCCGCGCCGAACCCTGGCAGGGCCGCAAACGCCCCTGGGTAACAGAGGGGCATTTTGCACCTACAGAGATCGCCTTGAAACGCAGAATTCCGACAACCTGTTGCTGAAACAGAGCAAGTCTTGCTTTTGAAAATCAAATGGGCCTGAAGAGCACCACACACATTTTAAAGAGTAAATAAATAAAGAGCCAAATTATATAAAAGGCCTTTCTCCATTAACCAGTTCTTCAGAAGTAAAATGAAAGCTATCATTAACTTTAATGCTTTAGTTTCTTTTTAAGGTATTTTAGGATAAAAGCTTGTAGGAGCATCCCAATCCTTTTGGGGGGAAAACTAAAAACTCTAGTTATTGTAAACATTTTTTTCTCGATTGGCAGAAACTAAAACCAGGTAAACAGCTGAGGACGCAGTGGAACTCGTGTAAGACTATCCTGCTTACTACTGAAGGAGCAACCCAAAGCTACAATCAATAGCCTGCTGCAAGCACACTATGGATCTTGCCAACAACAGAGGTCTCAACCTGCTACTCAATTTTCTGCTTATTGTCTTGGTTCTAGTGCTCGCGTTCATCCTTGTGAAGCTGATGTGAACCTCTGTGAGGCTCCGCTTCCATCTCAGATTTTGTCTTGAGGGTTTTGCAATGATAACATAGACACTTTGACTACCTGAATAAAAATATGCAAAGCCTGTGTACCGAAACACCTGACAGCTATAGGAAGTGTTCAAATGGCTGTTTTATCAGAAAGAGATCCTAAAAGCTGCACACAATTATCTACCTGACATTGAGTAAAAAAAGCATCTAGAGCCTTGCTGAGTACGTGAGGAAACCCATGTATACGTCAGCAGTTATGGTAGTTTGCTCAGTGATTCAGCTGAGCACTTGTATTTAAAGATCTACAAAAATCTGCAGCCTTCAAGGAACATCATTTCTGCAAAGGGGACAGCAGAAATCAAACTTTTTAAAATGGGAATTCCATAGAACATTTATTTCACGGGAAATGCTATGGCTACAGTGGGAAGACAGAACAAAACACCTGTGTTGGGTTGACAGCACACACCGAACGCCCCGTGGAGAGCACAGGCACAGGTGCTGTACATGCCAACAATGCTATCCATGAAAAACAGCCTGCGGCAGCTGAAACAGGGATGAGTCAAGTTTAAATATAAAACCATAATTATTAGGTACGTATTTTTTGACACCTGCAATTGACAGCAAAACCATACAAGCCAGAAGCCTTTACAGTTACTCAGTGGTATCAAAAGAAGGAGCTGTCAGAACAACTGAAAGAGAGATGACCATTAACAGGGGTTATCGTAACTTGGCCTGCAAAGCCCTGATCCGCTGCCACGTACACCAGCAGTTGGTGCATCTGCACAACCGCGAGAAGCAGCCTTAACAAGCTGGATTTACCCCTTATGCACAGGTCAAGTATGCAGCGTGGGAGCCCTCAAGCCATATTTGACATATCACTTGTTACTTGCCAGTGCAATCACCCAGTCTGGAGCTTGTGCTTACGTTAAAGCATTCAACCTACGCTTCTTACGGAACCCTCTTCTGTGGCCCTCTACAGGATGCTATACATTCCCCACAGGTCCCTGGGAAGGACAGGGGCCAAGAAGAGCTCACTTCTGCTGGAGTTATTTGCCCAGAAAGTAGCTCTACATACCACAGATATGCTGGGAAAGATGGTGGGTCAGATTTGGGCCAAAAGACTTATTCTAACCATCTCTTTTTCCCAAGTACAACTTGGGAACAAAGTGCACCAACACTTATGCATTATACAATAAATTCAATGCCATTCATACACATATTAACAGCCGTAACACACATGCAAAAGAGGCAGATGTTGCTCATGCAGTGGAGGAAGCCCCAGCTTCCAGCTTTCTATTGCCAAAAGCTCATCCCTGATCCAGCAGAAATACTGTTGGTGCAGCACTTCTCACAAGTGCTGAATATGTTATGGAGCTGATCTACTCATGCTCACACCCAGGATTTCCAGATGATTACTGTTGTTGTGAGGTGGTTCAGTTACCTGCAAGAGATCCATCTAAACTGGATCTACAAAAAGATCTTTAGTGGGAAAAAGCTGGTATGTGTAGGGAAACAGAAAGTTTATGCGAGTTCTACCGTTATTAGTCATTCCCATTGTACTCTACGCTCCCTGCTCCAAACATGGCTCCCTGGTAATACACCAGCTGGGGCAGCTCAGATAGCCAAGATGAAAGGTTTTCTCTCATCTACTCTGAAATATCTGCAGTAAACATTAAAAATAGCTTCTGCAAGCTACACATCAATAGCATTTTAACATTGCTACACTAATATCAATTCCTGTCTGTTTGCATTTAAAAGCAGAAAACTTTGAACAGCTACATCAGCTCAAGCACTTCACTACTTACTCTGACAATCTTAAAATACTCTCTTAAAAAAAAAAAATCAATAAAAACAAAAAACCCAACCCCAAACTGTATATTTATATACAAGGGATATATTTTGTAAGAGTTACATTGTTGTGTATTATTTAGGAGAATTTCTGCCAGTGCTTGACACAGATGGCACAAAGCATACCACAACCACAGAAACTGATAAGAAGCCCACTGTAGTCTAAAGAAGAATAAAAATTATTTTCCCAACAAAATGGCAATTCACTGATAACACTGCTTGGGCTTGCACAAAGCTTGTTGTCCATACGTTCTTCTGTATGTGCAAAAGGTTTCCTGTCTTTGGGAAACCACTGGGACAGTTTAATAGCTAAAATTAGAAAAATGAGTTAGCCTTGACAAAAAAAACCTGTTTTTTTTAATAAAAAGAAAAAGATGAGTCTACTGCCACCAACAATCACGCACTTCCAGATCCAAAATTATGTACAAAGGAAGTCTGCAAGAAACTCTGCCATTAGCATGTAGAAACAACCCCAAGAAACCACCTCAGCAGCCTCCTCTCAGCCAACAATGAAAATCAAAAATCCTTCAATGAATGCTGAAATACGCTGCTGAAACCAAAAGTGCATTTTCCTACGAGGACATCTAAAATTGGCAAGTTGTCAGTTAACCAATGCCAAGGTTTGGTTTCTCATCATCTGCTAGCACTTACTCCAGACTGAACCCACACACACTACAACGAACCCAATCCCAGTTGCTGGAATACCAACTTCATAGCAAAAGCAACAGAACATAAGAGCTTAGTTGTGGCTGGGAGCAAAGGAGTTCACTCTGCTAACTAAACGTGATATTTCTTCATGTTAAACAGTTTTATCTTGCTGAAAAGTATAGTTTCACCAAACTGATGCAGAAAACTTGTTGCTATTACTCAGTTTTAGTTTTCTGATCTGCCAGGATCATAAGAAAATCTAGTTTTGAGTTGAGAATAAAGTTTTGTGCAGCAACAATATTATTTGAAGAATGATGGAAGTTTTTATTTCAATTAAAGCTTTACAACTTTTGTTTACCAATGTTTAGGTCTGCATGCAGTTTACTTTCTTCCTTCTCTTTTGAAATGAGGATTGTTGTAGTATCTATAAATTTCTCGATGAGTTAAAATTTCATTTCCAGTAACTTTTACATATGCAGTATGAACAAGACTATGTTTTCCTCATTAAATAAAAAAAACAATGAAGCAGACACATTAAAGGGAAAAGATGCACTTTCCATCTATTTCCATCTTAAGCAATTTCCATCTATTTCTGCTATATCCTGGCAGAAGTCAGGACACCATGAAGAAATCACAGATATCCCATACACTGGAAAAAAACAGAGATTCATCATGTGATACCTACAGCTTTGTACAGAACTAATAAATAGATATGCAACCTTCTGAAACTTCTTATGGTATTATCTCCCACAATTTTAAAGGCATGCTTTCATTTTCAACCTCATTTCTGGACTACCATGAACTATGCACCTACGTACAGTCAGACAATAGGGTAGAAAATAGGATCAGGCTTTAAGAAATGTCTTTATGTAAAAATATACTGTCTTTTTATACAGATTTGTATGGTCTCCTAGTTCAGAAAACGGGAACTGCTGTCATGTATTATAGGCATTTTTTCCCATCCCACAGACCTATTTACACACCTCCTTACCTTGGAGGTTAAAAAAAGGTATTAAAATGGTCACGTTTGCTGAAAGATAAGCTGTACAGCAAAAATAATTACGTGTATGGTGTAGTACTAATTCTGCATGGGAATTATTTTCATTGAAGTATTGTTAGGATCTGTTCCCTGAAAATGCTTAGGAGAATGTTTATCTTCAAAAAAATATACATTAAACAGTACTCATTAGCTAGAGAAAAGAATTTTCATATGCAACTCCATGATGTTACACAATAACCACAGAGAAGATCCTCCTTGGAGATTTATTTCTCTACAAACACCGTACCCACAGCTAAACGATGCACCTTCTCTAATGAGGCATTCTGCTGACCCATGCCATCTTTTCCAAAGCTGCAAACCTGACCATATCCTGAAAGAGAATCCCAATGTAGCTGTAGGTCTTCTACCCGACACTCTGAGCTTCCTTTACAATGCACAGTAAAGATCTTGTTTTAAAAATCACGGTTTACAATTGGAATGGAAAGGCCATGTTACAGACTTTTTAATGTGGGGAGCCAAAGCATGACAAAACCACAACAGGTAGATACTGAATTCAGTTAATTTTAGACTATTAAGGAAGCAGACTATGAGTGTCATCCAGACATTCCTTGAACTCTTGCAGGCTCAGTGTCATGACCACCTCCTCAGGGAGGCTGTTCCAATGACCAACTACCCTCCAAATGAAGAGCCTTTTCCTAATATCCAATCCAATCACCTGCCCTGCTGCAGCTTAATTCCATTTCATCACTGTTCACCAGAGAGAGATGATCAGCACCTACCCCTCCACTGCCCACCTTGAGGAAGCTGTAGACTGTGATAATGTCATCCCTCAGCCTTCTCTTCTTCAAGCTGAACAAACCAAATTACTTCAACTACTCCTTCTAAGTCTTGCCTGCCCTCCTCTGGACACACCCTAATAAATAGCTTGATGTACTACTTATACCAGGGTGCCCAAAACCACAGCATGGAGCTTGATACACACCAAGACATGGTGGGTCCTTTTTGCTGTGAGGGAACTCTGTTGACTTATACTCAACTTGCCATCAATCCAGACCTCCAGATCTTTTCCATGGGGCTGCTCTCCAGCCTCTCATCCCTTAATTGCCCCATCCTTATGTGGAGCTTTGTTTAAAAAATAAATAAAATAAAATAGTGTCAAGAAAGGAAGAACCACACTTCTTTCTTTATCTCTTCTGGCATCCTTCTTCCTTATAGCTGTAACCTCTGGGCAGAAAAACAGGTCAGGCAGGGAGAGCCAGCAGAGGATACCCAAAGGGTCATCACTCCTGCACATGCTTTAGCTTTCCGTTTCCCTGGGTCCTATTTCACAATCACATCTTCTCACTTGAGGGAACGTAGCAGGTCACATTTCAAGGCCCATCCACGCAACATCAAATCGCACCAATGAAAGTGTTTGCTAAGGCCAGGAGGAACTGAAAGTACCTGGGCTAAGGAACTTCCTCCACACCCCTTGTGCCCTTAATTACTGTCAGACTCCCTGTGGCCCCTCCTCACAATCAAGCAGGAAATCAAGGTAAGCAGAGCAAAGGCCTCAACTTTGAGGACTTCCCCTGTATTCCAGGACTGATGACAGGATCACTGCTTCCCAAGCCAGGGGGTAGCTGGACCGAAAACAGTTTTAGGCAAAATTTCATCCTATAATCTTACAATCTCAAAAACCTGAAAAGGTGCAACATCATTTTATGAACTCAGCCAAGAAAATAAATTGTGCCTGTGCTCCCCAAGTTGTCTCTGTCCTCAAAACACACCTCAGCATCAATGCCTGCAGGAACGAAGTTTCTGAGTAACCATAATAATGCATACAGGGTTTCACCTTTTCCAAACATGAAACTTTAAATACAGAGTATTCTTTTTGTATGAAAGCAATCATAATCAGAGTGAGAAAGCAACTGTGAAATAAACAAACAAACAAAAGGCTGGCAGGTTTTTGTGACCTAAACAAAAATCGGAGTTCCTTAAACACTCATCCTAAATGGTGTTGTGAAAGGTACATAAAAGATGACGAAGAGACATATACCTAAATGAAAGAAAGAAGTAAATAAGGCTTACTTATATACACCTAAATACAAAAGGAAAACCACCTGGCATGGGAATCTCACAGACAGCACTGCTTATGGCCTCAGCCAGCTACATGTCTCAGGTGTCAGGAAGACTTGAATGACTGGATGGACTTAGCTCCTCCACAGTACCTTGCTGTCACCCCCAGAGCCCCTCAATGTGCTCTCCAAAACCACTGGTAGCTGCCAGCTGCCAAGAGCCCAGCTAGCAGTGACCCTGACCCAGCCTCAGCATTGAGCCAGTTTCTGTCCCTTCAGCCCTGGGGGACCCCCTCAGCCTCAACTCTCTACCCCAGTAATTTCTCACCAAAGAAACCTTCAAAAAGCTTAGAGAAAAAATGAGGGTTACTGTAGTAATAAGGTAACATAAAAGAGTGGCTACTTGGAACAATGCCAGGTTTTTAGAGAGACTCTGAAGAAATAATGTTAGTTCAGCCATATTAATTGAATTCACTCTTTTTTTAAGGTTAACAACAAAAATTAAAAATCCAGATGGCTGTTGGATCTTGAGAACCTCTGAACTTGTTGGTCTTTATGTCAATACACGGTGAAAGAAACAACAAACTTTGTGCACAACTCTTTGTAAGCTACTTCATAAATCATCAGGCTGGAGAAAACAGCTACTTGCACGTACAGATAGACTGCCTCTTTTAGATATAATCCTAGTCTAACCTTAAACTGCCTTTGAGGAAAAATCTACATATTGTAATCCCCTTAGGATTTTTTTTGGCAGGTCAATTTTACCTACATAGGTAAACTTGAATATTTAGATTTTAAATACTGCCTTCTTTCACAAACTGGCTTTCCCATTAGGGCACGAGCTGGAAACAAAGACTGTGAATTGTCATGTTAGAAAGTGTTATCTGTCTCTTAAAGCCACACTTGATGTTTACTATATGAAAATACTTCAAATATTACACATAAAATCTGCATATTATTTAAATAAATAAGATTTACTATTATTAATTCTAATTAGTTAAAAATTGAGCTGTTGTATCAACCTGGACTCCGTTTTTTTAAGTCCTAGGCATAGTGATACTGAATATTAATCTGTGCAGTATGCAGGAGTCGTTCCTCTGTCAGTGAGCACATAAATGCAGCCTCTTTGTAAATCCATTCAGATCAAAATCCCTACTACACTGTGACCAAAACCTCTCTTTTAAGAGTTACTAAAAATGTTACTCAATGAACTTCTTACTCAGCCCAGTTTCAGAAAAAGAGACTCTAGCCTCCTGTAGACAGGCACACTGAGTCAGATTAAACTGTAAGCAGATGTCAGAAAACACTGTTGGCATTCAGGTAATATTGAGAAGGAAGTTTTAAAACACCATCACCTCATTAAGCGGACTAGTTCCCTTTCCTATTTTATTAAAAACTGCCCGATATTATTCCTCAGGTGTAACACATGATGCCACCTGATGGCAGCAAAGACCAAGCATTAGCCTTACCTGCCCAGGCTGTTCACTGCCGGCTCTAAAATCCTCAAGCTGCTGCACATGCCAGGCAGCGACGCCGTAGGGCTCCTCAGCAGTCCTGCAGTCCAGGGGGTTTGCACGTAACTGTTCTTTAAGCCACATCTGAGTCCTCACTGCTGGCTGTATGGGAGCTCCGCTCACAGCCTGCGGGCCCAGAGTTGCGTATCTCTGTCCGAAAGCTTCACAACCAGCTGCTGTGGGTTTGCTTTCAGGTAAGGCACTGTAGGTCAAGTCTAAGGCATGTCTCCTACTTGAGGAATCTGAAACAAAGTCATCTTTGCTGCACGTTTCAAATTTGTATTTGCAGTCCAGTAGTGAAGAACGTCTTTTCCCCATTTCTTTGTCCTCGATTTTCAGCAACTCCATGCTATCATGCAAACAACCTGGCCCATTTGTCCTTAATTGTGGTGACATAGCTTTGTCTGCACTAGTCCTGGAGTCCACTGAATAACTACTACCATCTTGGTTGAAGGTATTTGGTGAGCTGAGTTTAGACAAGGAGGACCATTTTCTTACAGGTCTTGCATCTTTCATGCCAAGGGAATTGTCCAGGGCACCCTGATTTCTGCCTCCTCCCGACCGTACAAAGCTTGTACTCCATTTTGAACCATCAGACTTGAAAGCTTCCCTGTGTTTGGAAAGTGAAGAGCTGGCATTAGACGGCATCACATGGGCAGTGGGAATAGAAACCAGTGACCGGCTGGGCTTAAACGAGGAGGTACCACTTGAAGTTGAATGATCTGAGAAGAGAGAGTTATTATGTAAATAAGTACAATACAATACAGAACTCATTAACATTAGTGCCCAGAGGGCAAAACAACAAATTCAAGGTGAAATGCAAAAATAGAACAGATTTCTTGGCAAAAAACGGTCTTCTGAACCACTCAAGATTGTGAGAATAGAAACCTATTAAAATGGGAAATTTTCAAATTTGTTTTGCTTGGGTGCTATTGTCACAGAAAGAGAACTGTACTAAGGAGTGGCAAGAGCAGCTCCAGCTACAATTCTCAGGCTGTGAGCACAAGACAGCATTCATTCCCCGGCTTTAAGGTGGCAAACTGGATTTCTCCCCCACCTCACATAACATTAAGTAGCTTATGTATCATCAAGGATAGAGGTATCACAATTCAGGAGCCCCGGGACTGGTTCCTCTTCCAGGATTCGCTAAATGCACTTTGTAAAATGGCAGTGCTGGAGACAAGCCAGATTAATGATGGCCTCTGGGGCAGTACTATTTCAAATGATGCTTCCTGTGCTGGCTTTGGCTGGGACAGAGTTAATTTTGTTCATAGTCACTTGTATGGGGCAGCGTTTTGGATTTGTGCTGGAAACAGTGTTGGTAACACAGGGATGTTTGAGTTATTGCTGAGTGGGGCTTACACAGACTCAAGGCCTTTTTCTGCTCCTCACACAGCCCCCACTGCGTGTTGGCTGGGGACACAGCTGGGACATCTGACTCCAACTGACCAAAGGGATAATTCCCTACCATACGATGTCACACTCAGCAATAAAATTAGGGGGGGAGGTTGAAAAGGGGCTGCTGCCTGGGGACTGGCTGGGCATTGGTCAGGTGCTGGTGAGCAATTGTTTTCATTTGCATCACTTCTGTCTTGAGTTTTACTCTCTCTCCTTGTCACTTTCCTTTTCCTTACAATTTATTGTTTGGGGTTCTTTCCAATTATTAAACTGTTTTTACCTCAATCCACAAGTTTTCTCTTTTACACTTCCAATTCTCCCCTCATCCCACTGGGGGACAGGGGGATGAAGGAGTGAGTGGCTGAGTGGTGCCTAGCAGCCAGCGGGGTTAAACCATGACACTTCCTCAGGTGATTTGCCAAGAACCAAGATTCTCAAAAATTTCATGTTCCTTTTAGGTTTTTTATTATTTACAGACCCAAGTACAATACCCACATAAAAACTGCATGTAACAAATTATTAACATTATCCCAAGCAGAAATATCAAGAGCAAAGAGGTGATATTCAGGAGGTGTCGGAAAAGCAAAGATGAGGGAGGTGAAGCAGAGGCTACTGGAGACTAGTTGGGAGCTCTTGCATGCCCAGCAATACCTGCTTAGCATCACAGGCTGTGGACACCCAGAAATAAACACCTAATCCTCTCATTAGAGGATCATCTCCCACGACTACACCTTAGCAAACTCATATTGCTCATTGGGTTCACGGCAGACAGACAGAATGAGATTGCTCTAATTAAAGGATTTTTTTTGGAGTCCTTTTTGTTTAGACCAAAGCAGATACACTCTTCTTATTTCTCTCATCCTAACCTACAGAGAACTCATTTCTTTGGGATTTGTCAGCAGATACAAGAGATCAGAGTGGAACAATTAAAAAAAAAAACAAAGCCCAAAACATTGCTCTAGAAGTGCAACTGGCACACCCAGATTGATGGCTACACCAGGCTAATGTGACTCAGTGAAAACCAGAGCACATTATTAATTGGGCACACTTTCAAAGCATACATTTGACTCAATATACCATGCCACATAAGAAAAAGAAGAGAGCTTCCAAGGGTGCAACAACTTAAGAATGGCAGCACTTCTGTTTTCTCTGTCTTGATGTTGCTCAAGAGGTGGGGCATGTTAAAGAGGAAGACAGAAGGCCATACAACCCATTTCAACTGGAAAGAATCACAGTAGAACTGACTGTGGGGGTATTTCTAAGGCTATGCAGACTTCTACAAGTAGAAATAACACATCTGTAACAGGTAAGAGAAAAAAAAACTGTGTCTTATATACATGTGTCTTTAAAGTTAAATACAGTACAGTACCAAAAAAATTACAGTAGTATTTAATACAGCATTTCCAGTCTGAAATACTGACTTAACATGACCTACATGCAGTCTTCAAATTAGAATTAAAAGCAATAATAGTTAGAAGTATATGATCTCATTCACCTGTTTTTATTAGAGTACAGAGTTATTTATATGTGGTACATTCCTATTTTGCCTTGTCCTACTCTAAATTTAAGCCCCGACTTAAATGTCTTTTCCTCACTTCTAAATTCTTCAAGCGGATTTAAACTTGGAATGTCACATACATCCAACCACAGCTGATGAATGTCTCTGATAATTTGTCTTAAAGTGAAACACAGTAATTTGGGCTTCAAGTTGTCCTAATTAGTCTTCCCATTAACGCTCGCTGAAACATATGAGAAAATTCACACTTCTTCTTAGAGCATATTGCTTCAGTCTGCCTTGACTGCAGGCTTAGCTGGAAAGAGAGCCAGCCTGCATTCTCAAACATCTCCTCACAGGACAAAAAGCATGAAATTCAGAAATTTCATTGAAAATAGGAGAGAATCCAGAAAACACCATCAAACCTCAAAGATATTACTTCTTTTATAGTCACAGGAATAAGCTCCATCTGGTCAAATCCTGCTAAAGACTACTTTATCCAAGCAGCAGATTTTTCCCTTCCATACAGCCAGGGATAATCAAATCCCTAGTTTAGAATTAGAAGTTCTCTCTTCTCAACCTTACTCAGTTTTCACTTGATTGAGCTAGTATTTATTTGAAGATTACAAACACTCTTAAACATGGCTTGTGTGTCAGTCTTTCAATGCTCAAGATTGCTCTCATTGAAAACTTGAAAAAGAGACAGGAGAAAAGAGCTAGTTGCTACTGCTTTTCTTTTCAGCAGCATCAAGCTTATACATCAAATTTTGATTTTTTTTTTTTAGTTATCATAGTAACTTTTTTGTGGGCCAGTACAAAACTCCCTGAGCACTTTTCTAATAGGTGTGACATTTTAATACCTGATCCGAACCACATAAACCAGAGAATTGAAAAAATTCTATTTTAAAAACATGCTACAAGATTTCTACCAGGCAACAGCAGCAGATTGAATAAAAAAAAACCACAGAAGGGCATTTCCTATGGCTTTCTTACAATCTTGTGTTACACTTCGGAACTATTTCATTCCCGCATATCTAGCATAGAAAATAACCCAACAGAATCAATTTAAAATCCTAATCACAGGGAGAGAGTGTAGCAGATGCTTGGTTCTGAAGAAGGGGGAAAGAAACCCTCCAGTATAAAGTTAATGAACTCCTGCTCATTTACATTTGCCTGCACTATGCTTTTTAAATCACAAGGGCCAACCATGTTTATCATATCTAGAAGAAAATAATTTCTCAGGTCAGATACACACCATCGTTCAGCTACTTAAAATCCCCTCTCTGAATACTTCTAACTTAACAGCCATCTAACTAACTAACAGCTTATCACCAACCATAGCTATCCTGCTTAATGGATCTTAAAGTAATTAAGTATATAAATAAAGTAATTAAAGATATTATAAAATTTAATACAAAATAAGACCACCTAGTAATATTTTTGTAAAGTGACAATTTGCCTAGCAGTATCTAGGCGAATATCCACTCATGACAGGGAATCTACAACTCCAGAAAAGAAACATCTTCAAACAAATCTCAAATTCCTATTCTTGAGCCAGATTGGGGTCTAACTACCTTGCACATATGAAGCCCACGTTTGGAATATGATTTAACAGGCGATTGTAAAGAACAACAGCACTGTATGGAGGTGGGATGCTGCCACTCTAGAATGAAGTGGCATATCAGGCCTGTGCAACCAAGGACAGCTTTAATGCAGTAGCACACAACTCAATAAGCAGCAGGTGAAATAGTTTTACAGCAAAAGATTCTGCTGGAATTATTTTTCTCTGCTGAAGAGTTTACTACTGCAAGATTCTATTCTATTTTCCTTACTGTACCCAGTTATTCCAGATGCCAAATGTCAGAGAAATAGGAAAGTAGATCCATTAAAAGAACGTGAGGCAAATACTATGAGGTATTTAATTGAAGCAGAAAAGATTTCAGACTGTGTCTAATCAGAAAGTCTAAAGTAACCAGCAGATAAACCCAAGAGCAAATTTTTATTTTACATCAGTCACTAGAAACAAGTTATTTTAACTGCTATTGTTCCGAGCTTGCAATTGCCATCTGCTAAATTAATTTTTAAAGACAAAGAGTAACAGAGCTTAAATAAAATCTTTTTAGATGAGAAAACTGAGCATGCTAAGATAGAGGTATGTCTATAAAGAATGAATTTACTGTACCAGAACACAATGAACCTTTTGATTTATGCATCCTTGTCCCAAGGATATCACACGCTCGCAGTCAAATATAATTGTGATTTCTGGAAACACAACATAGTAAACAATGCTCTCAACGATCATTTTCAAAGTTCAACTTCCATAGCAGTTGACTGCCACACACACACTCTCCGAGTACCTTTCTGCTCTACCAGCTCTTCAACATACAGCTTTGGTGTCACCATTACTGCTGTACATAGGTAGTGCCTGATGGAGAGCTGTGCTCCAGGGTGCTCCTAAACTGCTGTATGAACACATGTGAGTAACATGCAACCGGCCACCATTAAATGGTAAAAAACTATCACGTGTAAAGGATGGATGCTCTAAGTAAATGATCAGAAACCAAACAAAACTGAAATTTTGTACCCCATAGCATCTTTCTTTTCCAGCAATCTGGAGCTATTTTTAAGAAGCAGTTATATAACTAAGCAGAATGATTTTTAGATTATCGGGTTCTATTCTCCCCCCCTTCCCCCAGATAAAGAGATAAAGCGTTATTCCAGAACAGCAGTCACGTAACCAGGCAGCTTCATTTTGCTGAAATAAGAGTGAAAACTTACACTGCCACAGGGATAATTTTTTTTCTTTGTGGTTGGTTCTTTTTTTTAAAGTCTAAATCTTAACTTGCATTTGCCTTTTTATGAAGGTCATCTACAGCTTCCAATTCCATTTTCCAACAACAAGCACTTAACAGTGAAGACATGCAGAAATCAAATACTCCCCTAGGACCTTCATTAAAAGTAATGGCTAAAGGAAAAAAAAACAGCCTACGGATACAGTATATCTCTTTCCTTTCTGAATCTGCAAGATACCAGCACCACAAATACCAGCCACCCTAACAGCCACCAGATGCTCCCCCTTGCTGACATTACCTCTTCATCCCCAGCTAGGGAGGACTCCAAAAAATGGGAGTAACTTGGCCCATCAGAACAGAAATCCACCCCTGCCCTCCAAGGGGGAGAAAATTCTAGGTATTTTCATTCTCTGTAAGAAAACATCAAGTACCAGGAACATACCTACCCCTCCACTTTCCTATACCAAGTCAGACAGAAGTTGTACTTTCTCAGGCTCCAAAGGAAAGTTATTTGTATTATTCCAACTCTCTGACTTACTCCAGGTGCCATCTCCAACAGCAGCATTCCCAGATTATGGAGACTGATGCCTTTCAGCAGTGAAACCACCTCACATAAGTCATGAAGGGAAAAGGAGGTGCATGTGAGGAGACTCACAGATGAGAGTTAAGGAGAGGCTTCCTCTAACCCAAGGGACTAGAGCAAAAGGTGAGGGTTCACACAGAGCACTATCACTCCATGCAGTTAAACTCTGTTGTTGACCAAGGTGTGTATCAATCCCTCACATTTTATTTGTAAGCACAGGAAGAAATCGAGCCTATAATTTAATGTCAAGTAACTTTAGAAGGTTAAATCCCACTCTCAACTTCCAAGGAGACTGGAGTTTGTGGCTGGTTTTGAGATCGTTATCTATTACTGAAAGTAAATCTTTGCTTCTACTAGGTCTTTAGCGTATCTTATTTAGATTCATCTGGTACTGCTTCTGCACACCACAAAGCTATGGATCTCATACTGGTTCACAGCCCAGCAAGAATAGCTTTTTCTAACAGGAGCAGCAGCTTTCAACTTTACACCACAGTATGCAAGTGTGGAAAAGGCAACATACCTTCGTCTTACTTTTCTCTCTCAACCTCATACTCCAACCCTATCACCTCTACTGATTTCCCCCAGTTGACCTTCACACACAGCAGCCATCCTCCTTCATTCTCACTCATTGCCCCAGCCCAAACTCATGACCATAGAACAGAATTCATTTACGTTGGAAAAGACACTTAAGATCATCAAGTCCAACCATTAACCTAACACTGCCAAGTCCACCACTAAACCGTGTCCCAAGAGCCACATCTATGCTCTTTTAAATACCTCCAGGGATGGTTACTCAACCACTTCCCTGGGCAGCCTGTTCCAGTGCTTGGTAATCCTTTAATGGCTGAGCTTTTCAAGTATCACACACACAGGCTTCTGTAGAATGAAAGCTTGTGTGCACGAGCTTTTAGCCAGATGGAAAAAGAAATCCTTTCATAGGCAGAAGCAGGTGCTGTAAACAGCCATAGCAGCAAGGCTACCACAGTCCCAGTGAGGCAGAAGGACACTGCTCGATGACTTTTCACACAGCTTCATAGCAAGGCTGTCTCTGTCTGTCTCCTTCCTCCTGCTACAAAGGTCAGGCCAGGTCAACAGACACAGCAGGCTTGCCACAGCACCGCCACTGCTACCTACCACTCAGAGTGGTTCGTGTACCACAAGCAATTTATTTAATACACTTTGGCAACAGCCTGCATCAAGCACTAATCCCTTCAAAGGGCCAGAAATCATCCCCAGGAATCCCAAAGATTCAACTGCTGCCTCATGAGTAATATAGTTCCCTGGAGAAGTCTCTCCCCTTTGGAGGCTGAACCCCAAACAGTACCAGAACAGTATGTTAACAGTAGCTTGTATCCAACTGGAATAGGTCTGCTGAGGACCTAGCAGTCTCGGTGTATGTAATTCCTTACCAAGACTTGGGAAAAAGCCACATGTTTAAAAAAGAAAAAAACAAAAAACATAACAAACCCAAACAATACCAGTTAAAAAAAAAAACACATAATAAAATACTAACATAATAAATAATAACATAAATAAAACAAAATAATATGGAAGAAGTGAATATAGCTCTCTAGTTTCTAACTTTTAGATTACTGGCTTTGTTACTCTACTCTTCATTTAGTCTCATCAGATTCTCTCCTTCCATTAAAATTTCTTGGATACTTTAGGCCTCTGATAACAGATCAACAGCCTGCTCCTCATGTAGGTCACCATCTGGAACCCAGCTCAGGTCCTAGAGGATTAACCTTAAATTGGATTTGAGCATAGCTCTATATCCTACAGAAGTAGCTTTTTATACTTTAAAAACTAACCATCATTATCCTTATTTCCCAAACAAAGAACAAGAGGCAAAGTGTTACAAGAGCTAGTCTGATGTCACCCCATAAAACTCACCTGCTTCCCCCCACTGCTCCCTACACTGAGCGATACTGCCTACCTTGGTATAACATATATACTTTAAACTTTGCAAATTCAAGTGAAACTGAAAGAAGGAATAAAATGGGGGGAAAGGAGGGTAAGATCCACTTGGAATTCTCAATGTTTTCCTACAGCAACCAAACACTTGACACCTGGCAAAGGAGTCTGACATTAGTGTTACTACCAGAAACATTTCTGAAAGCAACAGCAGCAAGAAGACACGAAAAAGTTACTGAATTCCATCCTACAAAACTGATAACAATATAATAAACAGGTATGGAAAAAATCTCTATTTTCCTGCACCTGCATCATCTGGCTTTCACCATTTTGACTCTAGCTTCTAATATTTTCTTTTTCTGCCACACCTGTGAAGCCGTGACCCTAAGACTGATAATAACTGAATGTCGTTCCATTTCTAATACATAATTTCTCTACAGGATTAAAAAAAAAGGAGAGGGATTGATGTTTATGTAACACCCATAAGCAACCCTCCCTCCAAGACCTCCACCTTCCCCCCACACACTCTGAGGCCTTAATTTTGCTTTTTTTTGGGCCGACAGTTGATAGTTTGAGCAAATGTGAATAATACACTGGTAAAATTAGCAGTGTTAATTCAGAGACTATATTTAGAACTACATCTCACACACTCTTAGGAGGATTTTTGTACTCTAAAAAACAAGCCTCCCCTTCAGAAGGGAACTATACTTCCTTATAAGTCCACCATCAAAGAAGTCACAAAAGATAATTTTAAAGTCTGGAGAAAAAAAAACAAACACAACTTATGCATGTTACTATCTGAGTAAAACTACTCTGAAGTTTTCCTGGAATATATATGCAGATCTTAAAGCCTACCAGTGTTTCTTCACCTGCTACTGAAGTCTGTCCATAAAGTAATGATAGCTTTAAACCACTCTTCTGAACCTCTATGTCACGTTCTTTTAGAAATAGTCTGAAAATTGAAGGCCATCTGTGTGCTTTGAAAAGGCTGGCTGAAAAAAATTATTTTAACTATAACCAATGCTTAAATAAACAGATACCAAATTAGGAGACAAATGCATAATGCCCAGTACAGTCTTTTATCCCAGCTTTTCCTAATGAAAATATTTAGCTTTGCAAATAATTTCTAAAGAAAAACATTAACAGCAGTTTATTACTTCTCCATTCTTTCATCAACAATTTATATCTAAAAAAAAGTTATTGTTTCTCCCCCCTCTGCCTATGTGAGGGAGAAGATAAGAGCTTTGTGCCCTGATGCTACCACGATTTAGAAAATGTTATGCTTTGGCACACTAATTAAATGAAAGCGACAAATACAACTAAATCATAAGAGCAAGAAAATCTAAGTTATTCATTATAATAAATGCTTTAAAAGAACGTTTGTCATCCTGAAAGGCCTAAAGTTCCTTTGCCAGGTTATATATATGTACTCCCTAGTGTGAAACACAACACTTGCTACAAAGGATAATCAGTCTTAGGTTAAAAGACTTGATCCACTGTAGAGAACAGAACTCTAACCGAACTCCGACTTGCGTATCTGAGGTAATTTCTGTAGTTATTCGAGATTAAAACTTGCAAAAGCATTCAAATCAACAAGACAACAACCCACACACAAAATCATTCCATGGTAAACTTTTGGGGTTTCATCATCATAATTCTAAAGATCAGTTTGGCATCTCAATTCCCAACAGTGTGTTCTGCCCAGCACTGAAGTGGGATGCTGGTTCAACGCCAATGCACCTCCCTGAACCTGAACACCCACTGAACCTCCAGCGTTATTGAGCACAGCCTTCATGTTTAAACAAAGCATACCATATGACATAACAAGTTCTTTTAAGTGCTTCTACCTGTCTTGCTACCCAGTCTTCTGATCACTAACTCCGAGACAATATTAAAACAGAAGAGGGGTACACTGTTTACAAACCACTAACAAGCTTAAACAATCAAAAGATAGAGTTTGTATGTCCATTTTGTTGTCTGATGTGCAGTTATGAGTACAGAGCCAGAGGTGGGAGAGCAGAGAATGTTTCAATTGCTGCCTTTGATAATGGAAAGAATTTAGTGTTTATAAATTTATTTCCAGTTGCTGGCTCATATATTTGGATATTTTTAGTGTTCATCACTATGGTATCCAAGCACATTAGCAGTGCTTTGACCCACACGAAACAATACAAAACTGTTTCTTCTCTGCTATCCAACCTATTAAGAAACACCTCCATTGTGGTATTACTAGCACAGCATGTTCCAGAAATTAAAAATAGAACTCTTAAAAAGATCAACTGAATTTCAGATTTTACTTTTTGATCAAAACAAACAGGGAACAAAGCATATCACAAAAGCCGGTGCAGGATAAAGCAGCTTACCAGGACTTGCTCTCTGGCTCTGAAATAAACTCAGCTCTATAACCACTATCTCAGAGTCCAAATTGTCTACTTGCAGAAAATATTTCAATAAAAATTTTACATTTGTCTAATGATGTTAATAGCTGAAGTCATCTTTCACCCCAGAGAAACCCAAGAGAGCCATTTTGCGCAATGCAGTATCCAATGTGTTCTCCCGGGTTACCTAATAGCACCAGTCAATCCCTAACACAGCAAATTGGCATGGCATTCAGCCCACAGCCGAGATACCAGGACGAAATCTGAGACTCTGCAAAGGGTAGCAATATTAGAAGCTACACACAGAGCTTCACATCACTACTCAAGTGGTAGCAGGCTATTAATGCACTTCAGCTTCAGAAGAGAGGTTGACACAAACGATTTTTCCTAAGTCAAAACTACCATGCTTCACATCCCATAAAACACATTTTATAATCAACCACTGCTAAATTCCCTTTTGCACCTTGAGCTAGCATTTGTAGGAAGTTTATGCACAATTACAATATTGAAAAGATGGAGCACTGGAAACAGAACTGTATCAATAACAAAATTATAAACACTGAATGCAAGAACAGCTTCACAGCAGAAACACCAAATATTTTATTTTTATTTTCTGTACTACACTTTATTTTTAGATTTTACTTTACATTCTTCCTTATTACAAGCCAAAAAGAGTAACAATGTTAGAAAAACAAACATGGTAACTGGCTTGTATGTGTATACTCAGGTACAAACACTCATATAATGCTTATTAATGAAACTACATTTATAAGCACATATAAGAAGTTAAATTAAGTGATTTAACCAGTCTCACAAATCAGTATTTTTTTATTTTTTTTGGGGGGGAGGGGAGGGGGGAGGAGTAATCCATGCTTCCCTAAGTCTGATATGACTTCTGTGACACGGAACTCCACCACACGTGTTACGTTCTCCACCAAATCCCGCACCTACCTCCCAACAGCTGGAATAATACCCACTCATGTAAGCAACACTCTAATTAGTGTTCTTCAACTTCTACAGTAAATTAAGGGTATACTACTCCCATGGGAGTATAGTACTCCCAGAGTCATATAAACAAGAACTCTTAGCAGTAAGTCACATGTTTTATTCATTTTATTAGACTGTGCTACCTGCAAGAAGTAAATATTCATATACATTCATAATATTCCTGCGTACTCTCAAACTCCCATTCCTTCTGAAACTTCTGAAGTACTTATTTAAAAGCTTCTTTCTGGTTTGTTTTTTTTTTTTTTTTACATTCCTCTTCTCCTTCCAAAAATATTCCAATAAGGATTTCCAACAAGGGTTAAATAAACTTTCATTTCTATTAAAAAATAAAATTAAATTCATGGGTAAACACAAAATCTGCAATTTTTGCTATTCACTCATGATGACTATATACATTGCATCTTCATATCCTGCAGTTTTGATTATCTTTTACTGATATTAGTATTATGATGTAGAAGAACAATGCAGCTCTCCCAGATATCGTTTCACCAAGGGAAACAAGAAGAAAAACACAGCAGAAAAGGAGAAGTATCACCACACCATCTCAAAGACATGCTAAAAGCAGAAATCCCACAAGTATAGATGAAGGTTTGTTTCTTCTTTTATTTATATCATGTATTATTCTTTTTAAGTCAAAAGATGATTCTCAAGACCAAAGTTTTACAGGAATTGAGGCATTAGTAACGTTAGAAGTTACAACAAAGACCATAGAACAGGAAATCTGGCCAGAACCAGCCTGAC